>JAINUT010001321.1:0-126098 GCA_020205555.1 Panax stipuleanatus
GATGCGATCGAATCCAAGGATGTTTGTTTCAGGTATCATTCCGATCAATGATATATCCGCTTACGTATTATTTGATTCGGTGCTACTTGTTCCTTCGTATCACATAAATTCTCCAACGATTAAACTTACCTCAGGAAGAATTAGAATATCCTATGAACATAGAAGTTGCTAATAAGGAAGTCATTCCCGTTAGCCATGTCTATAGGAATTGTGTTGTAAATATTAGGGGATATTAGTTACCTATGGATTTAATTCCAATTCAATTAGGAGAATTTGATGTAATTCTAGGAATGGATTGGTTATTTAACCATGGAATGATGATAGATTGCCAGAGGAAGTGTATAAAGCTTAAGACTCCAGATTAGTCTAAGGTAGTGTTTTATGGTAGTAAGTCGCCAAGACACTCGAGCTGTCTGACGATGATGCAAGCTAGGAAGTTACTAAGGAAGGGATATGTAGGATATTTGGCCCATATCGTCGATTCACAGAGAGTAGGGATAGAGATGGGACAGATACCAGTAGTGAATGAATTTCCAGATGTATTTCTGGAGGAATTGCCAGGTCTTTCGCCAGATAGAGAGGTCGAATTCGTTATAGATTTAGTACTGGGAACGACACCGATTTCAAAAGCCCCATACAGAATGGCATCGACAGAGATGAAGGAGCTGATGCTACAGTTGCAGAAATTATTGGATAGAAAGTATATTCAACTGAGTGTGTCTCCTTGGGGAGCACCAGTTTTATTTGTGAAAAAGAAGGACGGATCGATGAGACTTGCATCGACTACTGAGAGTTGAATAAGGTGACGATTAAGAACAAGTATCCATTACCTAGGATAGATGATCTGTTCGATCAATTGAAGGGAGAGAAATATTTTTCCAAGATCGACTTGAGGGCGAGATATCACCAGTTGAAGGTGAGGAAGGAAGATGTACCTAAGACATCATTCAGGACTCGTTACGGACACTACGAGTTTTTGGTGATGTCATTTGGGTTAACGAACGCGCCGGCGGTATTTATGGATATGATGAATCGGGTATTCAAGCAATACTTAGATAAATTCATGGTTGTGTTCATAGATGATATTCTGATCTATTCCAAGACTCAGGAGGATCATACTGAACACTTAAGGTTGGTATTGGAGGCATTGATGAAGGATAAGTTATACGTAAAATTTTTGAAGTGCGAGTTCTGGTTGGAGAAAGTTCAATTTCTCGGTCACGTGATCCAAGGACGGAATCTCCGTGGATCCAGCAAAGGTGGAAACGGTACAAAATTGGGAACAACCAAAGACGCCGACTTAAGTAAGAAGTTTCTTAGGACTGGCAGGCTATTACAGATGGTTCATTCAAGATTTTTGAAGATAGCGGGGACGTTGACGAATTTAACGAAGAAGTCGGTAAAATTTATCTGGATAGAGAAGTGTGAAGAAAGTTTTCGGGAACTTAAGAAAAGATTGAGTGCAGCACCAGTGTTGTCTTTACCAGACGATACAGGTGACTTTGTGATTTTCAGTGATGCGTCACACAAAGGACTTGGCTGTGTGCTTATGCAACATAGTAAAGTTATTGCGTACGCGTTGCGTCAATTGAAGGATTATGAAAAGGGATATCCTACCCATGACCTGGAATTGGCAGCGGTAGTATTTGCCCTAAAGAGATGGAGGCACTATTTATATGGTGTAAAGTGTGAAATATATACGGACCATAAAAGTTTGAAGTATATCTTCACGCAGAAGGAGTTGAATATGAGACAGAGAAGATGGTTGGAACTAATAAAGGATTACGATTGCGACATTTTGTATCATCCGGGGAAAGCTAATGTGGTAGCAGATGCGCTAAGCAGAAAGGGCAGTGGTAGGTTGGCAATGCTAACAGCTCAAGAGGAGTTAATTAAGGAAATGGCCGGTTTGGAACTCGAGGTAAAGAGTCCGAGTGAGTCAGATGAGAAGTTATTTGCAATGGAGGCTCATCCGACTCTTTTGGACAAAATCAAGCAAGCACAAAGCAGCGATGAACAATGTGAGAAGAAGAGGAAAAGAATTTCAGATGGAGAGGAGCTTAAGTTCAATGTGGGTGGTGATGGATTATTAAGATTTGAGAAGAGAATTTGGGTGCCAGCGGTATCTGAATTAAAGGAAGAAATCTTGCAGGAAGCTCATAGTTCAAGTTACTCAATCTACCCGGGAAGCACAAAGATGTATCAAGATCTTCGCCAACATTATTGGTGGCCCAATATGAAGAGAGAAGTGGTAGAGTGCGTCAGAAGGTGTTTGACATGCCAGAGAGTTAAGGCAGAACATCAGAGACCAAGCGGGTTACTTCAACCTTTAGAAATTCTGGAATGGAAGTGGGAGCATATCACGATGGACTTCGTGGTAGGACTTCCAACTACACAGAAGGGTTATGATGTAGTATGGGTGATCGTTGATCGATTGACCAAGTCAGCGCATTTCTTGCCAATCAAGATCAGGTACAACTTGGATCAATATGGCAAAGCTTTACATCAAAGAGGTCGTTTCTAGGCACGGTGTGCCTGTATCAATTGTATCAGATCGCGATTCGCAGTTCACAGCAAATTTTTGGAAAAGCTTTCAAGAACGTATGGGAACGCAACTGAGGTTAAGCTCCGCGTATCATCCTCAAACAGATGGGCAGAGCGAAAGGACTATTCAAACGTTAGAGGACATACTGAGAGCATGTGTTATGGATTTCAAAGGAAGCTGGGATGACCACCCACCGTTGGTGGAATTTGCATACAACAACAGTTACCACGCGAGCATCAGGATGCCACCTTATAAAGCTTTATATGGAAGGAAATGTAGAATGCCATTGTGCTGGGATGAAGTAGGAGAACGTAAATTGCTAGGGCCAGAATTGGTGCAGTAAACTGCGAATGTGATCAAAATAATACGAGCGAGATTAGTGACAGCTCAGGATCGACAAAAGAAATATGCTGACCAACATCGGCAACAACGAGACTTTGACGTCGGCACTTATGTGTTTCTAAAGGTTTCACCTTGGAAAGGGAAAATGAGGTTTGGGAAGAAGGGAAAACTTAGTCCCAGATTCATAGGACCTTTTGGAGTGTTAAGGCGAGTCGGTGAGGTGGCTTATGAAATAGCTTTACCTCCGGAGTTAGAACATATACACAACGTGTTCCACGTACCAATTTTACGACCCTATAAACAGGATTACAAGCATGTCATAGAGTGTGAAGCCATCCAGTTTGAGAAGGACCTAACCTATGAAGAGGTTCCTGTACAAATAATTGATAGAAAAGAGCAAGTGTTAGAAATAAGATAATACCTTCTGTAAAGGTAGTATGGAGGAGCCACAACGCCGAAGAGGCTACGTGGGAACTTGAGGAGAAAATGATGAAAAATTACCCTAATCTTTTTATTTAACTTGTAATGATTCCGGGGACGGAATCCTTATAAGGGAGGGTGAATGTAATATCCGAGATTATTATGTCATTTAATAATTATCAATAAACAAATTTATGTGAAATTCTTGTGTGTTTTCTTTTATTAGATGTATATTTGTTAGACATACATGTGTTATTTTATAATATGTGATGAGGAGTATTTAAATGGTTGCTTCAGTTTAATTCAACTATTTAAATTGGTTAAGTATGGAATTAATTCTACTAATTTCGTGGGATGGCTTTAAAGTATGAGTTGGATTTTATAGCAAAATTTAGAGACGCGGACTGCGTATTTGAGTCTGGAACGTCGAAATTAGTCAGGATAGGCTATAACCATGAAAATGTGTCACGGTTGAATTTTTGATCAAAGTCAACCGGTTGACTTTTTCGGGGAAAAAGTCAATCACGAATTTTGGAGATAATTTGATGAAACGGATAGTCCCATGACGTCCGGGACGTCAATTTTAGTAGAAGTCGATATGAGTATCGAAGCGTTTGGCTATGGAGGGCAAAATGGTCAAAATAGTTTATTAAGTGATTTAATTGATTAAAATAATATTTTATTTAAATGGAGCAGCAGCTGTTGGGACCTTGTGTCACACGAATTGGGACAAGGAAGGAGGGAGTACGTATTCTAGGAGGATGAGGGAGAGGGAGTTACAACTCCTTAATAAACCAAACATAATAAACCAAACCTTTTCATTTTTCTAACTCCCCTCTCCATACTAAACCATTGTATTATGAGTATGATTTGTAACTGCTGAATTGAGAATGGAAGAGGCAAGGGAAGCTTATAGTAATGATATCTATATATACTCTCCACCTAAAGTTCTATTTCTTTCTTTTGTAAAATATCCTACCGTGAGTGAAGTTGAGAGTGAGAGAGGAAAGAGCTTGAGAGGGTGGCGAATTCTGGAGTTTGCAGAGACTAACCAAGCAAAGAGAGTCATTAGAGGAATTTGAACAAGAAGAATTCATTAAAGAGGTAAGCCATGAACTCTCTTTTATATGTTTTTGAGAAAACTAGTAAGAAAATGCATGTATATTCATGGGAAATGATTTGTTTTGCTTCTATGATGCTATGTTGGTGTTGATTACTGATATGTGACTGTTATAGATGAAAATTCTGGTTTGGTCATGCTTCAATTATATTGAGAATCATAGAATCCATATATGCATGCTATATATTTTATAAAAGGCCACTAACATGCTAAATTCATCAAAACATGGAAATTTAGTGAGTTTGATTGTTGTAACATGTGTATATATGTTAGTATGTGTGGTCTGGATAGTAGGAAGCAATCCCTTGCATGCTAGAATCAAAATCATAAATTTTGTCAAAGTTGGTTGAACATAGAATCTGTGACCTTTTGGGTTTTTCGGAGCCTTGGGATCATGGTTTCTATGACCCGATTAGTGTATGTAATAATTTTGTAAAATACTATGTAGTATCATGTACCATCTGTCCAAATTTCATAGTAATCGGAGTTATACTGAGTGAGATATGAAATTCGTAAGCATGCATGTTCATAATAAAGTCTGCAGAAAGTCTGGAAATTCCAGAAATTTTCCAAGTGTTAGAACCTATTCTGGCACGCTTTTCAAGACAGTCGGTTCGTGGTCTTAACTTGCTATTTTCTAGAATGTAATATTTTTGTAAAATACTATGCTATATGGAGTGTATTGTGTCAAATGGTCAGAGTCATATCATGTATGGAATATTTGTAATGAAATTTCAAAGTTAGCTGCTCGAACTGCCAAAAATTTTCTGGGCATGAAGAGCTGCGCAGCTGCATAGCTCATAAGGCCTAAGCCTGCACAGCTGCGCCGGGCTGGGTCGGGTCTGGCCGGATCTAATCCCGGTCGGGTCGGGTCGGGCCGGGATAAATTTCATAAACTTATTTTTACTCAAATTCTTATATTGAACCACTTTACCTATATGACGCAACATGTTATATGATTGAATTAGCTTGATGATAGCATACATGGTAGTTTAATAATGAAATTAAAATAAAAGGAAATCCTTTTCTTTCGAATTAGAGTTCGAGAACCTAATGGCTTAACGTGACACATATGATTAGGTTACGTGAAGTTTAATTGCTAGCGTTAACGATAGCAGACATATCAGGCAAGTTTTCTTACTCAGATTGATTGTGCAAGTTTCTTAACTCTATTTTCGTTGAGAAATTATTCAACCCTTAATCATTTGATTGCAGCGAGGGTAAGCTTCGGACTTATGATTGTTTACCTATTCGCACAAGTTCCTTTATCATAAAGTTCTATAACTTCAATTATGTTGCAAGTTTTATTATTGACTACTCAGTTATTACTTTAACTGCTATGCTTTAAAGTTTTGTTTATTTGAAGAACTATTTCTAAGTATGCTTTCTAACCTTTTTGTTTCGGCTAGTTATTATTGATGAAAAATGCTATAATTCAAATCCTTTGAAGTTGTTTAATGTTTACCAATCCAAATTATTTTGGTGCGGTCTCGCATGACTACTAAGATGAACAACCCGAATAAACGGGCAAACAGATGTCGGGCATATAGTCCCATTTATGCTTATGCAATTTAAACATTATATTTGTGCACAATGTAGGGTACGATTGGCTGATCATCTGGAGTACTTGTAGAGACCATTTGCAATCTATTTGATTGTTAAACCGTCTGATGGTTTTTTCGATAAAATAAAGTAATGTTCAGGGTATTTTACACCCCTTAGTATGATATTGGGAATTTTTCAAATCTTATTGTTGATATTCCTGTTTAGCACTTGATATTTCTTTCAACTTTTGAGATTTAGTCATTCAAATGTTTTTACTCTTGATGTATTTTTTCAAACTACTTTATATATTTGCTGGGCAATTTGTGCTCATTCTTGCTTAAACCTTTCAGTCAAGGATGGGAAGGCTGAGGGCTCGGGCAAGGACAAGGGGAAGTCTAAGATGAAATGTTGAGAGTTGTTTATGTAATAAGTTTATATTTCCGCATATGATGTTATGTAGCGATAAACGCTAAGTTAAGTTTCGGTTTATTTAAGTTTGCAAAGACTTGAGATTGTATTTGAATAAGTATGTAATAGTTATTACTATTATTATTATTTTTGGAGTTTATGTAGTTTGATGATGACGTATGTTGTACCGTGAGCACCAGGTCCTGTAATCGATGTTACACAGAATTGGAGGCGTCACAAGAAGGAGTGGTTAAAACCTTAAGTAAAGGTTGAATAAAATTTTAACAAACAAATAATGTAAACGCAAAGTACGTAAATGACATCCATGAATCGTATTCGAGTTAGGCGAACGTTCTAAGTATATGTTGGTTGTATAAGTTAGACATTGATGAATGTTAGTAAAGTATGATATTGAGTTATCAATAATCCATAACGAATGGTAATGGGATTAACGAATGGTCCAAAATTGAATTGGATAATGAACATACAAAGAGAAGTAAGCGTAAAACACTTAAACCAACGCGAAGGTGTTAAGTGTACACGTAAGTTAAACGTACTTAGCATATATTGTGACGCCCCCAAATTTGGACCACTCACGTTTCGAATTCGATTCGTCATGTTCTAAATACTAAAACAATAATAATATCTCGCGTAACAAAAATCACAGAATAAATTACATTTATTTAATATAACCATGCATGTCCCAAGGTTTCATAACTTAAACATCTCTTACATCTTAAACATAGCTTAAGCATAGTTAGTCTTAACTAATACAATAAATCTTATTACATCAACATAAAAGTTCAATATAAATAACAAGCTACTCCGTAGCCTTGCCATTGCCCTTATCAGTGCCCGAAGATCCGCCTTGCTCTGTCTTAACTGAAATGTTTTTAGGGAAAAGCAAGAATGAGCAACAAGTTTGCTCAGCAGGTAGAACAGCAATAAGGGGTTCATATAGTTTTTAATTCTCCAAGGACACAACAATAGGTGATAGTTCAAGAATAGCAGGAAGTATCAACAATTCTTAATAACAGTCGCTAAGGACAGAAAGATATCAATAAGATTCAATGATTAATCATTTCGAGATTTCAAAATAATGAATACTGAGCAGTCACTAAGGACTATGAACTTCTACTAGAATTAACAGTAATATGCTGATAATCCAATAAGACAAGTACAACAGGTGATCAGCTTAAAGTACCCTACATTATGCATAACATTTAATCGTACTCAAGGAAGCACGTCGGTCTCCCGATAAATATATTTTCCCCTTCAAAAGGGTTGTTCATCTCAGTCAATTATAAGATTCCGCACCAATCAAATGGTTTGGATAGCTTTCTAACATAAGTTATTAGTCTAGCCAAATCACATGGCTTAGACACTTTTGTAATGCATTTAGGAACGATAGGTTCAATTGCTTGCAACAACATCCAAAAATATAAAGTTGATGTTTGAATAATAACGAATATTAGTTGGCATGGCAACAATTCGAATTTCTGCACTATGTAAAGTGAAAAGAGTTAAGGAACTTGCACAATATACGAGGTTGTGTAAGTTAGGGAACTTGCCTTAAGCGCAGTTTATCAACCTTTAGCTTATGGATACTTCAAATTCCTATCGTAATGTAGTTACGTATATCTGTATCTCATTAGTTACATAAGTCGAATACATATACTTGATATGAATGTTAATCACATACATACGATCCTATCTTAGTCGTATGATCCTACGCGTATGTCGTTACATATAGCATAAAATTAGTTTATAAGTCACTATGAATTCAAATAACATGGTTCGTAATCATTACTTAATAATCATAGTTTGTAATCATTGGTGACGTATCATTTGAAAGTTCGTACATACTTATCGAATCTATAATTCTATTGTTAGCATGCTCATTGACATCTGGACATACCACTAAGAATGTATTGCAGATTAAGATGACAATTCAAGCATGCATAGATTTCATATTTCCAGTTAACCTGTTTTGTCCATTTTGCAAGGTGGCGCGACCGCGCTTGGTTTGAACTAGGGAGTGTCACGGCCGCACTGCTCCTAGTTTAAACCAGAGCTGAGATACAAAATGCTTGGCCTATCTTGCACACCCACATATATATAATGACACATGCAAAAATATACATGTTACTGACAGTTTGATTCTTATAGTTTGCTTTCAACATAGTCTTATCGATTTTTGACTAACGAGGCTTAGCGTGTTCGGTTACAATGTTTCTCACGTTTAGTCATAATACACATGCAATGAGGTCAATAAGCTCCATTTACACATGCTCAAGTTATTTTAGTCATGTATTTTATATTCTATGGTTTCACTTCTTTGAAACTTGTCTTAAATTATGCTCAACTAGTTTACAATGCATATGACTATCTAGGTATACATTTCAATCATGTCTAGAGGCATATGATATCCTATTAAGATGTTCATAAATTTCAGAATACATGCAAGGTGTTTATCGACCCAACTAGTTTTCTTATTCTTAATTTCTCCTCGAATTCTCACGTTAAATTAATCATGCAACGTAGCTTCACATATTATATGGCATGCTCATGTATATACATAATCATACTATCTAAGCATGTTCATATGTTTCAGAACTTAAAGGGTATATACTTTATCAAGTTCGTATTTGAAACTCTACGTTTTCTCTTAGAAGGTTATAAAAACCATTTCAATCATGCAAAGTGAACATACCATATTTCATGCTCATGTACATATGTAATAAGACCATAATAGCATGTTTTCAAGTTTAGAATTTAAAGTATACATGGTTCATTGAGTTTGCTCTTTGAAAACTCAAGTTCCGCTTTGGAAACCAAGCTATGGTAAGTGGTTACATGCAAAGCCCCTTAAACTAGCATGTCAGGGACTTATATAGGCTTAATGAAATTATACTAGCATGCTCCATAAGTCAGATTGCATAAAAAATCATTATCTGGTTTTGCAGAAGGGCGAGGCCACGCCCTGTTTGTACTAGGGAGTGGCGCGGCTGCGCCACTCCGGTTCCAACCAGGAAGCCTTTCTGCTATTGCAGAGCTTCAACCCAATCATGCAATTCTTCATGAATCATGGTTGATTTCTATCACATTGCATATATAACATGTATACAAACCTAACTAACAAGTTAACAATCATTCCTCAATCCAATTAACATAGAATTTATGCATAATCAAGAATGTAGAAATTTCAGGAATGAAGAACACTAGAGAGTATACCTCTGCTAATGAGCTTGCTACTATGATTTCCTCAATTCTCAGACTTCTCACCACTATGCTATACTTCTTCTCAATTCTCAGTTAACAGAAAACTCAGCTATTGAAAACAAGAAGGAGAGAGCTTCATTTATAGGCAATGCATTACACATACAATGCTATTCTCCACCAATTTAAACTAATGGAAAGAAGGTGAATACATTGGACAAGGAAGATTTGGTAGCATAGTGTCCCAACCACCACCTCAACCCACTCCCTTTGTTATCATTTGATAGCTAGCTAGAATGCAGAGTTTGAGGATGAAGAGTAGCATAGGCCATTGGCCTTTCACGTGTAGGAGAAATGGGACAACAATATGGGACAAGTTTTAAAGCTCAGCATTTGGCAAAAAATGAAATAACACCAACACTTAGGTTTATTATGCATATACACATATACACACACTTAGGTTAAACATACATACTCATATATATATACTTAGGTTTTATTTCCTTTAGGTGTACCCATGAACTTTAATGATATAACAATATTACATGGTAGCAAGTTGGGGTACATGTATACACATCAATATATAATCCATGTACATTTTGATAATGCCAAATTATGATTTAATTGGGTATTGTCACACCACTTTATTACAACTCAATTATTTCAATTATATTAAATTATTGAAATAATCATTAAATAACAATTGTTTATTTAGTTCATTATAATATTCACGGGGTACACATTTAATGTAGCCACACATCACATATTGTCACATAAGCATTATTTACTTAACTCACACAATTCATTGAATCTTAATAAATAGTTCTTATATATTATATAGTCACATTAATGTCACACTACACTTCATTTTTAATTGAATGTAGGTACTTTATATTATACGATTAATTATCACATAATATTGCACACAACAATTAATTGAATAAATATAACTCTTATTATTAATTAATCATTTACTCATTAATGTTCTTTTACTCACAATAACAATTAGTTAATAATATAATATTAATTAATTATTCACTTATTAATTTCTTTATCCTTTAATTAATTAAATCATCATCATTTTCATTCTCGTGCCACACAAGGCATTATACGAGTTTATCATAAACTCCACATTTTTCTCAATTATTTTAAATTCAATTTGTAATTAATTGAATTACTCATCCCATAACACATAAACATTTATATTCAAATAAATATTTATTTTTTTATTATATCAATATTAATATTTATTCATGAAATTCACAGTTCTTACATACACGCCGTGTATGGTTTGAACGTAAAAGAAAAGAAAAGTAATGAATAACGTGTAAACGTTAACAAGCCGAGTTGATGATAATAACTTTCATAACGTTCCGAGTCAAATACACCAGACGTTGTAAGATATGAAATAAGAATTAACTTAACGAACATTATAGTTTTAATGGTTCAGATAAGTTAAGTTTAAGTTGTTGTACAATCGTAGTCTGTAATGGTGGATATATGGTATCTGGGCTAAACGATTCCTGCAGAGAGCGGAGGTATATACGAACTAGCAACCAATTTAACTCGTTGTGAAAGACAGTGTAGATGAAACGAGAAACTAGTTTTTTGGTTGTTTGTGAGAAACCACTCAGTGTACTGTATTGAATACTGTTAGAGACTCGATGTGTGCTACGTATACATGTTATGAGAAGAAGATAAGAATGTAAATTTATCATAAAGGAAAATCATCAGGTTGTGACATCTCCGTATGTCATAACAACCGAAGAAATGAATGTTAAGGTTGGTCGCGTAAACTTAGATTTCAAGAACGCAAACCATAAAACTTAAAGCTAAGTTTAAATCAATGCATAAGTCAAGTTTATGACTAATTGGTATGTGTGTTTTCTTATGTTATACATAGGAATTTCAATAAGCAGTTCAGCATAAATTGTAAGATGTAGCTGGGCGTAAGGCAAGTTTTCTAACTTCATTCATATTTTTAAATGATTGTTAGTTTCTTAAACTTTCTCAGATGTTGAACTTGAGAAGTTTTACCTATATGCAAATGTGTGATATTTGTACAAGGTGGTAGCATTTATGAGGCCTTGTGCCACAATGTTAACACTTCGGTGTTTCTATGAAATGAACTGTTCTGTGATTGAACTGTTTCAGATTAAGAAGTTCTGTTTATTCATGAACCGTTATTGTTAAGTCTGTGCTAATGATTCTAGCCAGACCGAATGTGTATGAAAAAGGTAGAGGGATGAAAGTATGTCGAAGTTAATGTAACTAATGTTTTAAAGTGATAGGAATCAGAATATATTCTTGTTATTCGAGCTTCTTCATAACCTTTGTTCAATTATCGAAGTTTAAAAGAATGTATAATTTTTGATTTTGTGGTTATACAACTGCTATGACTTGCTGAGCAATTAAATGATCACACTTGCTTTAAATAAAAACATTTTCAGCGAACAATGTTAGAAGAAACTAAAGAATCCCGTAAAGATCAAGCTGAACGGTGTCCTGATGAAGTACCATTCGTTATATAAATAAGCGTGAAGACTCATGCCAAGACTTGTAGTTTAGAATAGTTGATTAAACTATAAATTAGTTTAATGAACTGTTATGAATCCTTTGTGGCGGATGAAAGTCACACTTGTAAGGAGTAAAGAATAATGTAATTATCATTATTTATAATGAACGAGATTTTAAGGTAATAGAATCTGAGAATTGAATAGATATGTCATTATTCTTCATGATATAATGATATATGTATGGAACGAGAAGTACTCGTGATGTACGAAAATTCGGGTGTGAAGATAGACCGGATTTCTGGGCGTCACAGCAATCAAAATATTTTAGCCAACTTAACTGGCATATTTTTTTTAAATAGTTCAAAATACTGAAAATCGTTTTATGACTTTGTCATACTACAGCATACCATAGTGTGCTGACGATCCTATGATCACGTTCATCACTAGGTTAGATTGCATTGGTGACTCCATCGTTTATCATTTTTACACCATATTCAATAATGCATATGATTACATAAAATACAATATATTTTATACTTATATACACATTCATTTCATCACATAAATCACGTAACTATATAACATATATATATATATATATATTTATTCATTCAAACTTATTACGTCTCACAATAAGAATTTTATATATTAAATTCTTATTTTAATACTTTCTGAAAATCCGGGTCATCACAATGATAAGCTAGTCAATTATTTTGGAGACTTTTTGTAAGAGACAAGACCAAACCTTAGGGACAAAGGCTTGGCATAGTAGGACATGAGCCTTTGTTAGCCACTTATGTATGGGTTAGCTTGTTAGGCAATACTTGGTGGCTAAGTTTGGGTTGCCTATAAACAGAACCCCTATCCTTCATAAATCCTCACCAATTCACAAAATTAGAGTAAGAGAAGAGGGAGAATCATAATTGGGAATACTTGTTAGTTGAGAGAAGGATAGGAAAACTCAAGCTAAGTATGATTGAAGGTTCAAAAGCTTGCACTTCAAGAGGTAAACCTAAAATCGTTTACTTCGTATGTTATTTCGTTCGTATATTCTTATGTTAGAACTTATGAACTTTTACATGTTTAGGCTTATGATTGTATATGTAGGTGTAAGTGAGTCATAAACGATGCAAACTAGCTAATTAAACCAAATGGTAACTAGTTAGAAAAATCGAAAGTATGAATTAATGAAACTATGATTTTATTATTTTTTGTGAGATGTGTGCAGCCTCATATGTTTGGAGTTTGGACATGAAATATAAAAAAAAGTTGTAGATGTGACACCCCCAAATACAGTTATTTCCATCCCACAGATTTGGTGCTCTGTGAAGCCCCCAAATTCAGACACTCATATCATGAATTCGGTGCTTCACGATCTAACTCTAATAACATACTAAAATCTCACACAATGGAATAATAGAATAATTTACATTGACATTAAATAAATATTCTCGTCCCAAGGTCTCGTAGCCGTTACTAAGACATTACATAATAAAATCTATAACATAGCTTAATACATAAACCATAATTAAATCTTATTACAGCTTTATAATAAAATTCTAGCATAGAGGACTAAAGCTAATTCGTAGCTTTGCCCTTTCCCTTATCTTTGCATGAGGGTTCACCACGTTCTGCCTTAATTGTAAGGTTTAAAAGAAGCAAGAATGAGCAACAAATTTGCTCGGCAAGTATATAATAATAAGGGTGAACATGCATGATATAAAGTTAATAATCTCAAAGGTATAATAATCAAAGATAACTCATGGGTTAAGGAAGAATGCTGTAAACAAGGAAATATCAATAGCTTCAAAAATGTCCTTTGAATTTTAAACAATGTGTCATTATAGACTAGAAGATTTTAAAAGAATTCAAAGGTTTCAACACTGAGTAGTCACTATGGACAGAGAACTCCTACTAGAATCAACAGTATTAAACAAGTATAATAGGTGATCAGCCCAAAATACCCTACGTTATGCATAACATTTAAACATGTTATTTGTGCGCATGTTGGTTCCCCGACAATATATAATTTCTCCTTCGATGAGGTTTGTTCATCTTAGTAGATTTATAAGAGTCCGCACCAAGACAATTGGTTTTGATAGCTTTCTAATACATGATATTAGTCTAGCTGAGTCAAATAGCTTAGACAACTTTTACAATACATTTTAAAACAATAAGTTCAATGCTCGCAACATGAATCAAGATATACAATTAATTTTTGAATATGAATAATGATTTATACGAATATAGAAATTTACTCAATATAAATATAGTTGGCATAACAAAGACTCGAAGTTTACACTATGAGAAAAGGTTTAGATATTTGCATTCAATGTAAGAATGAAGTTAGGGAACTTGCCTTCAGCGTAGTTTACAAACCTTAAAGCTTAACGTCACTGCAAAGTCTTATAATATCCTATTTATGTATGTATATATACACATTAGTTATACAAGCTCAATTCATAAACCCACGATTCTACACATACTCCATTATGTACCTTAAGCACATATATTAATTTCTATCTTAGTTACATAATTATACTATACGTTACTATAATAATCAAACTACATCGTTTTGTAATCATCGTTGACTTAACTTTTGAAAACACGTATCAAATCTTGGTTCCTATAGTCAACATAAGCTTGAACACTTAAAACATTTGTTTAGTCATGTATTACAGTTTAGGACATTAATGCCTACCATACAGGGATATTAGCATACATCCTATACACATATAATAGATTTTGAACTAGGTTTGATTCCCTTTTTACTTACTTTAAGCTTTCTTTCAAATTATAAGTTTTATTTTGAAATCTTTGGTTATTCAAGGCCCAAAGAGCTATTTCATAAAGGATCAAGGATGGAGGTTTTTTTAAACCCTATATTGTTATCAATAAACCCTTAAATCGCATGCTCATGTGTAAACCCCTCATTACATCTACATTGAATAGTTTAACACTTGAAATCTCATTTTACAACATGCTTGAAAAGTCTAAATCATGCTTCGTTAGATGGTGAACTTACCCGTCATGTCTAGAGGTATATAATGTCCTAGCATACATGCTTGAATGGTCAGAATTCAATTCACACAAGATTCAAGAATATTAGCTGTCAAAACTTCAAGTTTCCTTTTAGAAAATCATTAAAACTAAGCTAACAAAACTCATTAAACACAAAGCAAGCTTATACCTTATGTTAGAATCATTTACATACATATCTAGGTTATTTACACATGCCCGCAAGGTCAGATTTTAAGAAACACACGGTTCGTTAAGGTTTGTTCTCAAAATTCTAAGTTTTCTTTAAAAACTCCAACTAAAACAAGTTAAGGTGAGTGACTACAAGTAAAACAACTTATGTTAGCATGTCAGGGTCATTTATAACTATAATTAAGTCAACTAACATGCTTATCATAACAAAAGATAGCAAAAATTGGATTTCATGACTGACAGGTGGCGCGGCCGCGTCACTTCGGTACAGACACAGACAGGCCCCTGTTTCAGCTGAACTTGAAAACTCAACCAACCAATCTTTCATTCAACATTCTTATAATCAAACACATTGTTTCCAAACATGCATATAACTCCCATAACACATAAATATCAACTTACAATCAAATTAACAAGGATTTCATAAAATTTCTAAGAATTGGTAAAACTTGAATTTAAGAACATATTTAAGAAACATTACCTCTTGATGCTAAATTAATACTCCTTAACCCTTAACTTCAGATTGTTCTCTCAAATTTGCAACACACCAATTTGAGAAAGGGGCTTCCAATTTATAGAGAATCTATTACCCAATCTTGGGTTTTGCCTTAGGAATTAAATCAATGGAAGAAATATGGAGCCATTGGATAACAAGAGGTTGGTGAAAAGCTCCCAACCACCCCTCCAAACTCACACCCTTAGCCATCATCACCATGAACACTAGCCTTTTTGATTTATCAGCAACAAGGAATAGGCCAAAGGCTATACACGTGAATGAAGGAGATGAGACTCACAAAATGGGACAACCCTCTATTACTCAGCATTTGCAAAAGAAATGATACTAGCATACTAGGTTTTATTTCCTTTTGAAATTGCAAGCTTACATTAAAAGACTTAATGTTATTACTATATGATAAGTTAGGGTTACATATACCCATAATCATATAATCCATGTACATTATGTTAGTCCAAATAATATTTAAATTAGGTTAAAATATAATTTAGTTGGGTATTATTAACCCATTATTTCTATAAAACTTATTATTTCAGTTACACATAAATATTGAAATAAATATTTAATAGTAAATATTTATTTACTTTAATTTATTATCTCCTATATATTTAAAATACACATTTAGTTGTCCCACCACACATCGTGATGTCACATAAGTTCCTTTATATAACTTATTAGGATTATATAATTCAACTTACTTTTACCATATAGTTTTATATAACATCTATTCACATTTTGATGTCACACCTTATTTAAAAAATAAAGAAATTTAGTATAAAAGACTACACATTACATGTCATTACACTTAGTAAATAATTAATAATAATAGAATTTAGTCTATCACATCATTTAATTATTTACCCATTAATTTAATATACTAACTAACTCCATCATTAAATCATTATTTCATTAATTTAATTAAACCATCACTTAGTCTACCATCATGCCACACAAGGCATTTATATAAGCTTAAATAAGCTTCATTATTAAAATCTCTGTATCTCTCAAGTATCATATACTTAGTTGAATTATCCCATCCTATGCCATAAAAATATTTATACTTGAATAAATATTCAAACATTTATATATTAATATTATTTATAAAATTCACGGGTATTACTAGGACTGATCATTCGGTTAGAACCGAACCGAATAGGCTACTCGGTTATAAACGAATTCCAAAATTATCATAATTTCAATATCCGAAAAACTAACCGAAATTTGGAAATAACCGAATTATCGAATACCTAATTACTGAATTATAAATTGTGTAATTTGGTTAATAACCAAATTTGTGCTTACATGATATCATTTATCAATAAAAAAACCAACACAATCGAGACCCACACAAGCTATGTTAATGGTTGAGGTTGACAATAAACTCAAGTACCAAATTACAGTATCATTAAATAAGAGAGAAAAAATGGACCTACCTGATATTATTACTGCCTTTGGTATTATAAAGCTGCTGCTGCTGATGGTGGGTTCCCATCATCATCATCATCGACCCCTGCATCCCACCACCACCGAACATAGCCACATCGGAGCTAACTCCTCCGTCGGAATCCTCCTTCTGACAGCTTCTAATGGAGGTCTTTTCCCCCTTTATCTCCCGATACTTGGTAAGGTACACCTTCAAAGGCTCCAGCCTCCACGTACTCCTCGTCCCTCGAAGCCTAGTGTCGTCAGATTCAGATTATTTGAGATCAGATCAGGGTCTTAGGGGCACTTAGGTTATTTGAGAATTTAGATAGAGGGGGAGAATAGATCAGATACTTGGGTTAGGGCCTTAGGGGCGCTTAGGTTATTCGATTATTTTATTTCGATTCGGTTCGGTAATTCGGTTATACCCATTTTTTGCTCAGTCCTAGGTATGACATGCTCACTATCTTTTACATTTATATCTAACTACCCACAATAAAGAATAATAATGATTATAAACTTTAATAAGCAATACTCCCATTAAAGGGTTACACAATCAATACGAAATCCCAGTTCATCTAACATTTAATTATTACATCATCAGCGAAAATAAAACATAAACATAATTAAGTTTGATTACACAAGCCTCATGAAAAAAATAAACTAAACATAATTGTTTATTCATCTTTTCCTTGCCCTTGCAGGTAGAGGGCTCCTCAGACTTCTCGATCTTAGCTGAAATATTTTATGCAAGAGTGAGCAAAACAACTTACTTACAAGTAGAACATGAATAATAACAATATATGAATGAAACACGAATCAAATTTAACTAAATAAGATACTCTTACTTGAAATAATAAGCTTTAAGTCAAGAACTGTGAGTTCAATTGAATAATCAACTTATGAATAAGTTTTAAATGTCAATATCAAAGATATGCTGAGGGTCACAAGACCACGAACTATGTCCTAGGTTACCAAGTATTTCTACTTTAAACCTTTAACAGTTAAAAGACTATATGGAAAAGCTTCAAAAGAATTTCTATACCTTTAGAACGCTCATCAACTATGGACTAGTCGAATCAAAAAGGGTTTGATAGCCATTTAGAAGTTTAATAACAATATAAGCTTTTACAATGATATACAATCAAGGATTGAATAATAATGATTCATAATTGAGTAAACATCATATGTCAAAGTAATGCTTTCGAAAGAACTAGAAAGCTTATTCAAAATATAGGCATTGAATAATTTAAGAAACCTTGCTTGAACAATAAAGAAGCAAAGGTTAGAAACTTGCTTAACGAAAAAGTAGAGTTAAGAAACTTTCCTTGTGCGTTAGCTACACAATTATAACTCAAGTTCTCCAAAAATGCTACATATATCATTTAGGATCATAATACCAATTAGTTACATTAAAACTATGTTTATTGGTTTACTCCTCATTATAGTCAAGACTATAATCTATAACTTTAGGTCTGATTATACTAACCACAACACATGAATCTGAATTCCTTCCTATCATATAATATAAGGCTTAGCATATAAACAACATTACCAAAACTCATCGAGTTTTAAGTATTTCATAACTTATTGCTATTTCATAACTTATAATCATCATCTTTGTGATTACATTCTGCAATTACAACTTATTACATGTTTTAAGTTTTACTATAATCATATAATGATGTTATATAAACATTCTCAGCATCATACATTTTAAAATTCATTTTTGGGTCAAACTGCCCATCACCGTCGGGGTGCAATTTTTGAACTGGGAAACACCGCCAGGGAGAAAATCTTTATACTGGAAATTCAGCCGGAGCGGATTTGACCAGACTCTGATTCTGCAGTTTGCGAACAACACTGTTTTAAGCAAAAACTCCCAATTTCTTCTCTCAAACAACAATTTAAACGCACCCAGACATTATAAACTTTATAGAATCAAAACCCAACATGTATAACATAATTCTAACAACAAAAACAACTCCAACAACTAATTTAGAGACTCAAAAACCGAAGTTCATGCTAATTTTACATATTTCAACATATTTAGCAAAATCAAACACCAAGAATTTGTTATTCAACCAAATCAATCCATTTAACTTACATTGTTTTTGTTTCTCAATGTATTAACAACATCCATCATCAATTTACAGATTACTACATGTAAACCTAGCCAATTTTAATCTCAAACTAGGCCAAAGCATATATATATCCACAAAACTCAAATTATTCATTTTAAAACATGTTTACATGAATTTGATAACTCTAAAAATTGTTTATAGATGCTATATAACAGATTAAACATACTTATTAACAAATATAACAAATCTTTTAATAAATTAACCACCAAAAATCAACTTTTAATGAAGAACTCAAGAGAATGAAAAAAAGAGAGTTTATAGTTTAGATTATTACCTTTTGATTCTTCCAAACCTTAGCTAGATGATTGGAAAACCTTTTTTAATCTTCCTCTTCCTCTTGCTTCTCAAAATTTTTCTTATTCAAACACAAAGAACCTGAAAGTAGTATGCATACAAGCCAATCATGTTTGATGATAAAGCATATACTTTGTAACAATCTTATTCATTTATTAATAAAAATATTATTTAATTAAAGGCATTTATTTATCTACATGGTGCTGTTTTTATAATATGTGATAAACCCATAGTTTTAAGCAATGCTTTTAGAATCATGATGACGATCATGCTAATGAGATCTAAATTCTTAGATAGCTTAAAAACTAAAATTGCTCCCAATCGTTGGACTACCAAAAAGGGGATTAGTGAATCCGGATAGATTGGTACATATGTTGCTTGCTCATTAGATGAGGATGAATATTCTCATGATCATTTGTGTGGAGATACTAAAGCAAGTATGTAGATGCTTATTGGAGAATAAGTTCACTGAACGTGACTCGCTAAGGAATAACTAATGGAGTTTTACTCGCCAGTCAATAGGAATTCCTAATGTGATAGTAGTACAAGTGATCCTCAGACTTGAGATTATCATAGTATCTTGTGTATAATGAATTATTCTTTGACTTATTCCTTAAGACCCTTAGGGTATATCAAAGGGTATGCTTGGGTGTAATAAGTTATATATGAAGATAATGAATGATCAATAAAGAATCTACCGCTTCTAGTAAAAGAAGAGATATGTCCTATGTGATTCGATAAATGACAACCCAGAAATCCTTGGACAATGTGGAATGAAATTAGCAAGGAATTTCTAATTTGTATTATTTGGAGTTGTGTATTTTGGAATCGAATTACATATAATTAAATAAAATAAGACTTGACAGTAATTCCATGTCTTATATTTAATTGGAACATTGTATGGTGGAAGGATTGAATTGTACGATAATTATTAACTCACAGGTTCTTTTAAGATTAATATTGAAATCTATATTATCTTGCCATTATAAATTCGGGTAGAATATAGTATTCTATATATGCATGGTAGTTTTATATATTATATTTTATGCAAACATACTTCGCATGTTTTAATAAAATGACATGTATTTTATATATATATATATATATATATATATATATGTATATATATATATATGTTCATGCGTGCTAAACAAGATGAGACTAATAATAACAAATCTCTCAAGAAAATTATTTTAAGTCTAAAGCGTTTAAAGATTTTGGAATATTGAACGTCGCCTTCTATCATGATAAAATTAATAGAGCATTAAATATTTAATATGAGTTTGTTGTGCACACACAAGGCAAGTATTAAATATTTAAGATGTTGTTTTATTACATTAAATATTTATAAGGAATTGAACATTACCGCTTTGTTGTGCACACACAAGGGCTAGTTTTCTCTTTACTTATATGGAAATGCTGGGTCGAACTTAACTAAGATCATTTTGGTTCAGATGTGCACACACTTGTCCATAATGATCTAAGAGACAAAATATAAGGAGTTACATGGTGATGTAATTGACAAAAGTTGTCTGCCTATTTATTTATATATAGTTTGTTGTGCACACACAAGGCTATCTATATTTGAAATAGGATCCTTATTCTCACTAGCAAATCTTTAATTAAATATGTCAAACTATATATTGTGAGGGCAATATAGTTTGAAGAAAATAGTGGGAGATACCAATTTAAAACAAGACCTAATTTATTTTGGTAATTAATAAAAGAATGTATGCTATAATGTTGTTAATTACAAATTTATTTACAGAATTTTACAGTGTCTAAATTACTATCACTGCGTAGAATATTAGATGCTAATTAACTGGACCGAATTAAACGGATTGGTTAAGGAATATGAGAATAGTTCTCAAAGCTGAAAAGCTATCTTATGTCCTTAATACGCCTATTCTTGCAATGGTTGCAGACAATGCCTCTGAGGAAGAGATTGCTACTTTTAGAAAGTAGCAATGTGATGCATAGTTGGCTCAATGCATCATGCTCGCATCCATGAGAAACGAGCTTCAGCGTTAACATGAAACTATGAATGCTCCTACTATATTCCTACACTTCAAATAGTTGAATGGTGAGGAAAGTAGGACTAATAGATATCAGATATTTAAAGGGCTCTTCCGATCTAGAAGAATAACAATTCAAAGAAGGTATAAAGAAAGACAAAAATAAATGATAATAAGAACAAAACTGATACGAATAGCAAAGAAGTTTGCTTCCACTGCAATAAGGCTAGACACTAGAAAAAAAACTGCGAGAAGTATCTTGCAAAGGCTAACCAAAAGAAGCTTAGTGAAGCTTCGGTTACAAATACAAGTCTGTTCATAATTGAAATAAATCTTTTAGTAAGTAAAATTTTTACTTGGGTATTGGATACTGGCTATGGTTCTCATAAATACAGATTTATGAAGGGACTAAGCAGAAGTAGAAAGCTAAACAAAGGAAGTCTTCTTGCGTGTGAGAATGGAGCAAATGTTGGTCCATTAAATGCAGGAACTTATTGTTTAGCGCCGCCTACGGACAAGTCCATTAGTTTAAATAATAAACAATTTACTGAATGGACTTTACATACTTGACTTACATGAAAATAATTTTAAATTGAAAAAAACTAGTAAAAGAAAAGGAGATGATCATTCAAAGAGTTGAATATTTGTATTTGGTGAAATACAAGTTTGAATCATTTGAAAGGTTATAATTCAGAAGTAAAACTAATTGGAAAGGTATTATGATTCTTCGATTGGATCAAGGAATAAATACTTGAGCAATAAGTTTTAAGATCATCTTAAATGGTTTTCTCACAATGGACGCTTCCTGATACATAATAATTGATTGATGTATCTAAAAGGAAAAATCACACCTTGTTAGACATGGGGCGGTCCATAAAGATTTTACCAACATTCCAGTATCATTCTAGGGTAATGCCTTGGAAACGGCTGCATATCTACAAAATAAGGTAACCTCAAAATCCGTCCCCAAGACTTTATAAGAGTTATGGACATGGAGGATTCCTAATCTTAAGTATATTAAGATAAACAGTTTTCCAACTTATGTGAAAAGGTTTCAAAAGGATAAGCTTGAGACAAGATTTGACAAGTACAGATTTGTGGGACATCCTAAAGTAAGTTTAGGGTATATGTTCTATAATCCTACTTAGCAAAAGGTGTTTGTTACGAAATACGCTGCCTTCTAAGATAAAGGTGTTTATAATTGAAGGGCTAGTGGGAGGATAATAGATCTTGAAGGAGTTCAAAAACCATAAATCACTATTAGTCAAAAGAAGGAACATGTAGATAGACCTATTATACCACAACCGAATCGTAAATCTGGAATAGTACCGAAGATACCTAGAAGGTACGGATTTATCATAGATGATGATGATGAGGTACGCATCATAGAGGATGATGATCCAGTTATATACGATAAGACTAAGAGTTGTAGACACTCAGATAAAAGGTAAATGACCATAAAATTCAAAATAAATCTTTGAAGCAATGCTCAAGACCATTCAAATTTTACTTACGATTGTAGCTTAATATTACTATATCTGGCAAATGGACGTGGAAATGCCCTTCCTCAAATATATATGTTAGTTCCTAAAGGGCACACAATTGATCTAGAAGAGGGGGTTGAATAGATCCTTTTTAATTTTAAACGTCTTTTCCATTTATTTTGTATTGCTAAGTAATTAGCATATGACAAACATAAGAATCATTTCAAGCACAGCATAATAAGTTAAAGATCCCCTTCATAGATATCTTGTTTACCATTGTTCTAGAGTTGGTTTAGGTGTAAGTGGTTCTTACAGTTATAGCAGTTATAGATACATAAGGTAAATGAATGAATGTAAATGACACAAGAGATTTTAAGTGGTTCAGAGACTCAAGCTCCTAATCCACTCTTCTGCTTCAACAAGTAGGGATTCCACTAAGGAAATGGTAACTCTTGAATCACAAAGATTCCTTAAAGGCCAGCAGCCTTGGAACTTCAGTTCACTAAGAACTCTTCAAGTCCAGCAGACTTGGAAACTCTTGTACCCTTTGGTACAGCAAGTCCATCAGACTTGACTTTGATTTAGTCCCATGGACAAGGACCCTTCAGGCCCTGGCTACTTGTTGATGTTGTTGTTGGTGCTGAGCTGCTAAGATGGCTTAAAGCTTGTTCATCCTTTGGTACTTAGCAGCTTGGTGTGATCCTCCTTGGATTTTACATTGAGATTGGATCACCTTTGATGAACTGCTAAGATGTTCATGAAGCTTGACATCTTTGAGTACTTAGCAGTCTATCACTTCTTCTTTGGTGCAGCTGATCTTGTGGTTGATGCTTGTCTTCATCTGATTTTAGCTTTGTACACTTTCACCACTTGGGGTCTGCTAGGTCTTTGTACTTTTGGTAGACTCCATCTGGTGCTTAGCATCCCCTGAACCTTGGTTGACTTGTGTACAAATTTGGTTCTGTATCTGTTCTTCTTCAGCTCTTGGTTGTTCATGGTGATTTGTCGAGTGACTTTTTGGATCTTCTTTCTGATCTGCCACTCTTCTTCCTGTCTTCTTGGCCTTCTCGGCTCTCAGCTTAGATGTCATTGTGATTGGCTGTTGGGTATTTTCTACGCGTAACACGCAAGTGTACGTGGTCAACAAGTAATAAAGTGATAAATCAGATATCGTACCCACAGAGACAATAATTATCGTTTAATCCAATAATTACCAACTTTATAATATTTCAGCTTTATTAAACTAACAGTTAAAAGATGTTTTTATAACTAAATTATTACTTAAAATAACGCAACACTAAATCAAGATTTTAACAAGATTGAGAGAATTAAGCCTACAATTTCACTTTTAATTGCACTTCTAATAATATCCTTTTTTCCTATTTTATTTCAGTTAAACTCAGATTATTAATCAAGAACACTAACATAGATAAAATCACCTCACGATACATAATATCCATACTCACTCATATCCACAGATGATAGATTCAAGCGAGTCATCCTAATTAACTAATTAACTATATTTCTATGTAAATTACAATTAATAAAAATTTATTATCAGGTTCTCTATCAGATTATATATGGCGTAAAGGCATATTTCTACCCTAAACACGAATCACGATTTCCATCTATGCAGAAATCACAAACATATGTCACTATGGCTAGTTCTAATCCCATATGTCCTTTCACAAGTTCATATGAGATAACAGATAATCGTTGATCAGGCAATTATATAAATTAATCACACACATAATGAATAACTTGGGAATAACATCTATAAACTGAATTTAAGAATAATTAATCATCCATTACAATCTAAGATCCATTGTAGGCTTAAAAAGGAATTTAGTTCATATTAAATGAATAAAAACCCATAATCCTCATCGTAACAAACATTACGATTACAAGATATAAGGAAAAAGAGATGATAAAACATAGAATTGTATCACCAATCTTCCTTCCAATCCTGCATTCTTCATGTTCACTTGATGATTTAATTCTCCGTCCAAGTTAGATCCAATCTCTAGTCTCACAGTGGCTAGGTATATGTCCTCTATATGTTGTTTTTCATTCCTTTTATATTACCACAACTCGTATCCCCAGCTTTCCTCTCCCTCCTAGCCGAAGTCCTATCCATGCACGGAAGTGTAGCTAGCTGCCGCGCCTCCCCGCCCCAGCGGGGAGTTCCCTTGATAAATCCCCGCCCCAGCAGGGTCGGGTACTGCCCAACACCTTTATTCTTGCTAACTTTCGTGTGTTGCATGGCTAATCTCATAGACTCCATCTTGCTCTAGCCCACTTGCTAACCATGGAATGACTTAAATGCTAGGACTTCAATACTTCTCATAACTCCTGGCCCACTTGATATAATTATACTACTTGCATGCATGGCCCATAATTCTTTTCAAGATGCTCCATCACCAAATTCATGACCCATGTCCTTCCTTTACCAGTTGCTCCTTATAACATAATCAAATAGAATCCCTTCCAAAGCCATGTGCGTGGCCCACTTGGAATCCATGAGCTAAGAAATCTTCAGCTGCTATAATTAGGAGGACGTGAGCTGCTCCTTCTGATTTCGTGAGTGGGGGACTCCTTATTCATTCTGGCCCACATACATATGCTGAATGCTAATTTCTTTTCAGGTCCAAGAGCTTCTTGGGCTCTTCCGAATATATATGCTGCATATCATTTAGTTCCCTTGGTCCATTGCCAAATTGGGTCAGCCCAATTTGGTCCCATTGATTTGTTCCAGGCCTGCACACTGTCCAGCTTCTAAATTTGCTACTGCAACCATGGGCCCACGTACTCTGAAAATGACTCTTTTATGCTAGTTTACAAATATTTTGCTTCCTGCACACAGTAACATAAATCCAGTAAAAATGATAAGATAAACACTTGAAAACACCAAGACTCAAGCTAAAATGAATACCGATTCGTAGCTATAAAACCCACTCATTAAATACCCCCAAACTTGAGACTTTGCTTGTCCTCAAGCAAACACCATGCATATGCAAGAATATACAATGCTCATGAATGTAACTGTCAGTGTATACAAGGCTAACTCATTGTGCCTCAGAGAATTCACAACAGATATAAACATAAATCCAACCAGAGACGTATCCGTAATTCAAACCAATCTATGAATCTATACCTGTCAACACTGATGCTGTGTGTGTGTGTGCTTAACAACAATATACCCAACTACAGATCAAATTTATAACATAATACGCGTCTTAGAATGCAATCAGGGTTTAACTCAAGATATCTCGTAAACCAGGTACAGTGAATTCAAGTAAACGTCAACCAAGTCGAAAAGTTAATATGGGAGTATTTTCTATCTTTCTTTATTCACGGAGGCAATTTGCTCTTTTTCCGTATCTCAAATTTTCTCATGACTGTGCAATGTCTAGTTCCCTAAGGCTCTTCAATGATACCCATGTATCGAGCTTTCGACCAACGACTCCCAAACCGAATGGCTTTAGGGCGCTGGGTGTCAAGACATCCCCTAGAGCGTACTTACTCGAATATCAAAGGCCATGAAACTAAACTAGTCGCGGTGTTTATTCATAAGTTTCTATTTTTTTCTCTTTTCACATTTTGCAATTTTTTTTCTTTTCTCATAATTTTTTTCTTTCTTTCAGATAGCTCCCATATCTTCCCCCAAACTTAGGTTTTAGTTTAATCTTAGTCACTACTACCAGTTCACTAAATTTCCTTAATTAAAACCCAATTTTTGTTCAAGACAACAATTATGTGACTATTTGAACTGAGTTGACTAAATTGGTATTTATCGTGCTAACCGGTGCAATAATGTCAAACGGGTACGGACTCATGCAAAGGTCTGAATACATATCAACGTTCTAGTTATCATTATGTTTATGTTCTTATGTAAGTCCAGTCTCATCACAGGCTAAAGTTATTTACTACCGACTCATACAATCCTACTTAACAACTCTTTTTGGTCTTTTATGATTTTTCATATTTTTTTTATACGCATAAAACTTAACTAACGCTACTAAAACACGGAAAACTAATCTATTATGCAAATTATACTAACCTATACTATTCATGCAATCATGCTAACAAAATTATGATGATTAATAAACTCACACCCCAAACTTAAACTAAGTAATGTCCTCATTGTGAAAAATATAGAATTGAAGTGCGAGGACTTCCCTGTCAAGTCAAGCGTCAGGTCCGCCACCCTCCTCCGTGTCAGAGTCGGACGGTGGATACGCTGGGAGTGATTGTTGTTGGGTTTGTACGAAATCGTGACGCAATCAAATTGCAAAAATTAGCGGAAGCATGGTATATCAGAGTTTAAAAAATTTCTACAAAACCATTACCCGGATCATCCTTTATGCAAATTATTAATTTAAAACGATAAATAAGAAGTTATAGAATCATACCCTTGTAGAACGAAGCTTCCACAAGTACTAGTTCAACTCCTTGTTCTTCGTGATCTCCTTGAATTTTCGGGTTAGATTCCTTCCTTTGATCAACGTTAGCCACCCAAGTGTTTGGCCTCTAGAGGTGATCCACCAAGGAAGAGAAATTATCAAGAAGGAGGGTGTTTGGCTAAACCTTAGTTTTCTATCCTCTATAGAAAAGGAGTACTCTCCAATAATTGGAATTGCATCATCTAATATCTATTATAAGACTTCTCTTATATAGACATTGGTCAACCCTTCTAATCCTATTAGACATGGGATTTCTTTTAATTAATTAAACTCCTTTAATTAATTTAGGCTTCCCACCACATGGGAATAATTAATTAAATTCATTTAATTAATTTGTCACCTAATCTTATTAGGAATAAATGAGAGTACTAAATATTAAATTAATTACTAAACTCCTTTAGAAATTAAAATAATAATAATTGTAATAATATTAATAAGACTCCTCTTATTAATTTATATTTAATATTTTCAAAATATTAAATAATAAACATTAAGCTATTTAATTTATTCTATCACCATAGATTAAATTAATTATACTTAATGCATTATTACGATTATGCCATTACCTTCTTAAATAATTATTCTTCCTTTTATGGTGTGACCCTTTAGGTTCTCCATATTAAACCGGTTGTGAATAAATCAATTAAAACAATTTTAATCTTATTTAAATAAATAAATTAAACTAATAATCTATTTAAATAAATAATATTTATTCTACAATAGGGATAAGCCTCCCTAGCGATCAACGACTTTCCAGATAATATAGATTTCAACATTAATCATAAAAGAACCTGTGAGTTAATAGTTACCATACAATTCAATCCTTCCACCATACAATGTCCCAATTAAATATAAGACATGGATTTACTGTCAAGTCTTATTTTATTTAATTATATGTATTTCGATTAGAAAATGCACAACTCCAAATAATGCAAATTAAAAACTCCTTTCTAATTTCATTTCACCTTGGCCAAGGATTCCTGGGTTGTCATTTAACGAATCACATAGGACATATCTCCTCTTTTACTAGAGGTGGTAGATTCTTTATTGATCATTCATTATCTCCATATGTAACTCATTATACCCAAGCATACCCTATATATGCCTTAAAAGGTCTTAAGGAATAAGTCAAAGTATAATTTGTTACATACAAGATACTATGATGATCTCAAGTCCAAGGATCACTTGTACTACTATCACATTAGGAATTCCTATTGACATGCGAGTAAAACTCCATTAGGTATTCCATAGCGAATCACGTTCAGTGAACTTATTCTCCAATAAGCACCTACATACTTGCTTTAATGTCTCCACACAAATGATCATGAGATCAATCATCCTCATCCAATGAGCAAGCAACATATGTACCAATCTATTCGGATTTACTAATCCCATTTTTAGTAATCCCACGATTGGGAACTATTTAAGTTTTAAAACTTTCTAAGAATTTAGATCTCATTAGCATGATCATCATCATGATTCTAAAAGCATTGCTTAAAACTATGGGTTATTTACATATTATAAAAACAGCAACATGTAGATAATTAAATGCCTTTAATAAATGAATATTTTATTAATAAATAAATAAGATTGTTTACAAAGTACGTGCTTTATCATCATACATGATTGGCTTGTATGCACACTACTATCAATCTCCCACTTGCACTAAAGCCAATCGTCATGGTATCTCATACCCATCTTCTCTAAGTGACGATCAAACTGCTGTTGTGTTAAAGCTTTAGTAAATGGATCTGCAATGTTGTCTTGAGAGTCTACACTCTCCTCTTTCAATGTTTTTTTTTTAATCAAAGTGCCGCAACACATGTTTAGATTCAAGATGAGACTTAGGAACTATTCCTAGTTCTGTAATGAACTTTTCATCCGAAACATCAACTTGCAGCTTCACTTACAGTTATATACTTTGTCTTTGTCACTAACCCAGTAACTTTTGCTGTTTGAAACCTTTCCAATTTACTGCACCACCTTTTAAGGTAACGACTTACCATAAAGTGGATTTTGATGTCGTCTTGGTCAGTCTGAAAACTTGAGTCTGTTTAGTCTTCTAGTTTAATTCAGACCCATCATGTGCCATGATGACATCCTTAGTGTCAGTTAAGTACTTTGAGATGTTTATCACTGTCTCACAGAGATCTTCTCCAGAATATGACTGATCAACATCAAGTCTTGTATATTTCATTGCATACATAATAGTTACTTATGCGATCTCTCTTTTACTGAGGACAATTTTAGAGAGATACACTCCATGGCTCATCATCATGAGGCACCTTTTGGAGTTGCCATGCTAAACGCCTTTAGCATCTAATGAATATACGTTTCCATGGGTTACGCCGAACATCCTTTTAAATCTATTAATACAGATTTATATCCCCAATGTGGGATGTTCTACCCAAATCATTCATGGAGGAATGTTTAGACAACTTTATTTTGATCGATTTTAGCATAGAAATTTCATTCCCAATCAGTAATATATCATCAACATATAATACATGGAATGAAACAGCGCTCCCACTAACCTTCTTGTACACACATTGTTCATCGTCATTTTTGATAAAATCAAACTCTTTGATTGTCTCATCAAAACGAATGTTCCATCTACGAGAAGCTTGCTTCAATCCATAAATGGATCGTTGCAGCTTACAGACTTGATTTATTCCAACCTTTGAAACAAATCCCTCTGGCTGTGTCATATACACATCCTCCTCAAGTTTCCCATTGAGGAAGGCCGTTTTCACGTCCATCTGTCAGATCTCATAGTCGTTATAAGCTGCAATCGCAAGCAAAATCCGAATGGACTTGAGCATAGCTACTGGTGAAAAGGTTTCATCATAATCAACTCCTTGTCTTTGTTTGAAACCTTTTGCAACCAGTCGGGCCTTATAGGTCTCCACCTTGCCGTCCGCTCCAGTCTTTCTTTTAAAGACCCATTTACACCCAATAGGCTTAATGCCTTCAGGTGGTGAAACCAAAGTCCATACTTTATTTTCATACATAGAGTCCATTTCGGATTTCATGGCTTCAAGCCATTTCCCTGAGTCTTTATTACTCATAGCCTGTTCGTAATTCAATGGATCATCATCATTCATGATGTGTACCTCATCGTCATCCTCTATAACGAATCCATACCTCTCAGGTATCTTCGGTACTCTCCCAGATTTACGAACAGGGTGTGGTATAGTAGGTTCTTCCACTTGGTCAGGTACCTGACTTTGATCCGTGGTAATTTGTGGTTCTTGAACTTCTTCAAGATATATCTTACTCCCACTGACCCCTTCATGGATAAACTCCTTTTCCAAGAAGGCAGCATGTTTCGCAACAAACACCTTTTGATCAGTTAGATGATAGAAATAATACCCTACAGTTTCTTTAGGGTATCCCACAAATCTACACTTTTCGGATTTAGTCTGTAGCTTATCATGTTCAAACTTTTTGACATAAGCTGGACAACCCCAAGTCTTAACATGCTTAAGATTTGGTTTCCTCCCCTTCCACATCTCATATGGAGTCTTTGGGGCGGATTTGGTAGGTACCTTGTTGAGTAGGTATGCAGCCGTTTCTAGGGCATATCCCCAGAAGGAAATTGGAAGGTCGGTAAAACTCATCATGGATCGAACCATGTCTAACAGTGTTCGATTTCTCCTTTCAGATACTCCATTTAACTGTGGTGTACCTGGAGGAGTCCATTGTGAGATTATACCATTTTCTTTGAGACAATTGAGAAACTCACCGCTTAAGTATTCTCCGCCTCAATCTGATCGAAGTATCTTTATACTCTTGCCCGTTTGTTTCTCTACTTCACTTCTGAACTCTTTGAACTTTTCAAATGATTCTGACTTGTATTTCATTAAATACACATATCCAAATCTTGAGAGATCATCAGTGAAAGTAATAAAATAAGAATACCCACCCCGTGCACTTGTTGTCATAGGCCCACAAACGTCTGTGTGAATCAATGCCAACAACTCTGTAACTCTTTCTCCTTTTCCACTAAAAGGAGATTTAGTCATTTTACCCATGAAACAAGATTCACAAGTTGGATATGATTCATAATCGGATAGCTCGAGGAGCCCATCTTTATGCAACTTGGATAATCTTGTTTCATTGATATGACCGAGTCTACAGTGCCACATGTAGGTATAATTAATATCATCTCTTTTCCTTTTCTTAGTTTGTTCAATTTGAAATATATTTTCTTGTAAGTCAAGTGTATAAAGTCCATTTCGCAAATTTCAATACCATATAAAACATCGTCTTTATAAATAGAACAACTATTGTTCTTTATAACAACGTTAAATCCTTCCATATCCAATACAGAAATTGAAATAATGTTTTTAATAATATTCGGAACATAATAACAATTATTAAGATAAATGGACTTGCCCGAAGGCATTGCTAAATAATAAGTTCCTACAGCTAATGCAGCAACCTTTGCTCCATTCCCTACTCGTAGGATCACCTCATCATTGTTCAGCTTTCTACTTCTGACCAGTCCCTTCACATTATTACATATGTGAGAACCACAGCCGGTATCCAATACCCAAGTAGAATTTTGACTTTCTGAAAAATTAATTTCAATCATGAACAAACCTTGATTGGAAGTCGAAGCTTCTCCAAGCTTCTTCTTTGCCAGAAACTTCTTGCAGTTCCTCTTCCAATGACCCGGCTCGTTGCAATGGAAGCACATTCCTTTGCTAGCTGGATCAGATTTCTTTTGATCCTTTATGTTCGCTTTGCCCTTGGTCATTCGAGATCGGAAGAGCTCCTTAGATATCTCATATCTAGCAGTCCTACTTTGTTCACCATACAACTCCTTGAGGTGAATCAACATAGTAGGAGCATCCATATTTTCGTGCTGACGCTGAAGCTCGTTATTCATGGATGCGAGCATGATGCATTGAGCCACAGATGCATCATCTTGCCACTTTACAATGGTGGCAATCTCTTCCTCAGAGGCTGTTTCTGAAACAGTTCCAGAGACAGGTGAGTTTAGGACATAAAAAATCTTTTCAGCAGTGAGAACTATTCTCAGATTTCTTAGCCAGTCCGTATAATTCGGCCCTGTAAGCTTATTAGCATCAAGTATGCTTCGCAGTGAAATTAGTGATTTTGACATTTTTAAAATTCTGCCTGTGAAAAACAACATTTTAGCAAACATTCATTTTATTAATTTTGCATACCAAAATAAATTTAGGTCTTTATTTTAAATTGGTATCTCCCACTATTTTCATCAAACTATATTACCCTCACTTATATAGTTCGGCAACATCTAATTAAAGATTTGCTAGTGAGAATAAGGATCCTATTTCAAATGTATATAACCTTGTGGATAGCACAACAAGCGATATACAAATAAATAGGTAGACAACTCTTGTCAATTACATCACTATATAACTCCTTTTATTTTGCCTCTTAAATCATAATGGTCAAGTGTGTGCACATCCGAACTAAAATGATTTAAGTTAAGTCCAGCCTAGCACTTCCATAAATTCAAAAAAGAAAAATGTTCGTCCTTGTGGATAGCACAACAAGACTAGATCGTTCAATTTTCTTGATAAGCATCAAATGTGATTAATTAACATCTTAAATACGCAATACTCGCCTTGTGGATAGCACAACAAGCTCATATTAAATATTTAATACTCTATTAATTTATCATGCTAGAAGGCGACGTTCGATATTCCAAATATCATTTGAACGCTTCGGACTTAATATTATTTCTTTGAGGGGTTTGTTATTATTTGTCTCATCTTGTTTAGCGCGCATGCACATATATATATAAAATACGCGTCATTTTATTAAACATGCGAAGCATGTTTGCATAAAATATAATATATATAATATTTAGCATGCAATATAGAATATTATATTCTACCCGGATTGATTATGGACTTTTATTCTAGTTTGGTTCACTAGAGCCACCAAGTGAACCAAAAGGTCAAACCTAGGAGTGCAAGAATTTAAATTTAAATATAACTATTACATTTAAACCCGGGCTCCATACAAACGGGTCTTCACGCGCTCCTTGCTCCTTGGTCTCTAATTTTTAAAGATAATTCTAACTATTTCTATTACATTAAACTATTTAATTTAAATAGAAACCTTGATCAACAGTCAAGGGGAAGTACATAGGAGGGAGATAGAATTTTACATCAAGAAAAAAAATTTAGAGAAGACGAGGTATGAAGACCCCATTTAATAAAACTCATTCATTCAAGCATTCAACTAAAATAAAATCCAATCACATTGGTCAAATAGTCCATAATCAATCCCCATTTATTTTCATACATATCACCATATATATCAATAAATAAATATTCATCTCATGAATTAAAACATTCCATATATATATGAGTATCATTTAATGGACAATTTTAAATTGCATGAAATCCAATTTCAAGATTAAAATAAACTCTTTATTTTAATTATAAAATTATTTAGAATATAATATATAAATATAACATATTTATTTTTTTTTAAAAAGATGTCACCTTCTTTTATTAAAAGAGTCCTGCAGGTTTATTAAAAAAAATCCTTTCCTGATGGGTCACCTTCTTTTTGGAGTAAGAAAGAGACAACACCTTTTCTTTGCAGAATTCAAGATTAGCACCAAAAAAAAAATTGTGATCCGTCCCAAAAAAAAAGTCATTTTTTTTCTTAAAAAAAATAATTTTATACAATAAAATTATGCCCAATAAATTATTTTAAATACATACCCATATGTATATGAAATAAAAAATAAATTAATAATTGCATAAAGATTTGGCTCTGATGCCACTGTTGGGTTTGTACGAAATCGTGACGCAATCAAATTGCAAAAATTAGCGGAAGCATGGTATATCAGAGTTTAAAAAATTTCTACAAAACCATTACCCGGATCATCCTTTATGCAAATTATTAATTTAAAACGATAAATAAGAAGTTATGGAATCATACCCTTGTAGAACGAAGCTTCCACAGGTACTAGTTCAACTCCTTGTTCTTCGTGATCTCCTTGAATTTTCGGGTTAGATTCCTTCCTTTGATCAACGTTAGCCACCCAAGTGTTTGGCCTCTAGAGGTGATCCACCAAGGAAGAGAAATTATCAAGAAGGAGGGTGTTTGGCTAAACCTTAGTTTTCTATCCTCTATAGAAAAGGAGTACTCTCCAACAATTGGAATTGCATCATCTAATATCTATTATAAGACTTCTCTTATATAGACATTGGTCAACCCTTCTAATCCTATTAGACATGGGATTTCTTTTAATTAATTAAACTCCTTTAATTAATTTAGGCTTCCCACCACATGGGAATAATTAATTAAATTCATTTAATTAATTTGTCTCCTAATCTTATTAGGAATAAATGAGAGTACTAAATATTAAATTAATTACTAAACTCCTTTAGAAATTAAAATAATAATAATTGTAATAATATTAATAAGACTCCTCTTATTAATTTATATTTAATATTTTCAAAATATTAAATAATAAACATTAAGCTATTTAATTTATTCTATCACCATAGATTAAATTAATTATACTTAATGCATTATTACGATTATGCCATTACCTTCTTAAATAATTATTCTTCCTTTTATGGTGTGACCCTTTAGGTTCTCCATATTAAACCGGTTGTGAATAAATCAATTAAAACAATTTTAATCTTATTTAAATAAATAAATTAAACTAATAATCTATTTAAATAAATAATATTTATTCTACAATAGGGATAAGCCTCCCTAGCGATCAACGACTTTCCAGATAATATAGATTTCAACATTAATCATAAAAGAACCTGTGAGTTAATAGTTACCATACAATTCAATCCTTCCACCATACAATGTCCCAATTAAATATAAGACATGGATTTACTGTCAAGTCTTATTTTATTTAATTATATGTATTTCGATTAGAAAATGCACAACTCCAAATAATGCAAATTAAAAACTCCTTTCTAATTTCATTTCACCTTGGCCAAGGATTCCTGGGTTGTCATTTAACGAATCACATAGGACATATCTCCTCTTTTACTAGAGGTGGTAGATTCTTTATTGATCATTCATTATCTCCATATGTAACTCATTATACCCAAGCATACCCTATATATGCCTTAAAAGGTCTTAAGGAATAAGTCAAAGTATAATTTGTTACATACAAGATACTATGATGATCTCAAGTCCAAGGATCACTTGTACTACTATCACATTAGGAATTCCTATTGACATGCGAGTAAAACTCCATTAGGTATTCCATAGCGAATCACGTTCAGTGAACTTATTCTCCAATAAGCACCTACATACTTGCTTTAGTGTCTCCACACAAATGATCATGAGATCAATCATCCTCATCCAATGAGCAAGCAACATATGTACCAATCTATCCGGATTTACTAATCCCCTTTTTAGTAATCCCACGATTGGGAACTATTTAAGTTTTAAAACTTTCTAAGAATTTAGATCTCATTAGCATGATCATCATCATGATTCTAAAAGCATTGCTTAAAACTATGGGTTATTTACATATTATAAAAACAGCAACATGTAGATAATTAAATGCCTTTAATAAATGAATATTTTATTAATAAATAAATAAGATTGTTTACAAAGTACGTGCTTTATCATCATACATGATTGGCTTGTATGCACACTACTATCAATCTCCCACTTGCACTAAAGCCAATCGCCATGGTATCTCATACCCATCTTCTCTAAGTGACGATCAAACTGCTGTTGTGTTAAAGCTTTAGTAAATGGATCTGCAATGTTGTCTTGAGAGTCTACACTCTCCTCTTTCAATGATTTTTTTTTTAATCAAAGTGCCGCAACACATGTTTAGATTCAAGATGAGACTTAGGAACTATTCCTAGTTCTGTAATGAACTTTTCATCCGAAACATCAACTTGCAGCTTCACTTACAGTTATATACTTTGTCTTTGTCACTAACCCAGCAACTTTTGCTGTTTGAAACCTTTCCAATTTACTGCACCACCTTTTAAGGTAACGACTTACCATAAAGTGGATTTTGCTGTCGTCTTGGTCAGTCTGAAAACTTGAGTCTGTTTAGTCTTCTAGTTTAATTCAGACCCATCATGTGTCATGATGACATCCTTAGTGTCAGTTAAGTACTTTGAGATGTTTATCACTGTCTCACAGAGATCTTCTCCAGAATATGACTGATCAACATCAAGTCTTGTATATTTCATTGCATACATAATAGTTACTTATGCGATCTCTCTTTTACTGAGGACAATTTTAGAGAGATACACTCCATGGCTCATCATCATGAGGCACCTTTTGGAGTTGCCATGCTAAACGCCTTTAGCATCTAATGAATATACGTTTCCATGGGTTAAGCCGAACATCCTTTTAAATCTATTAATACAGATTTATATCCCCAATGTGGGATGTTCTACCCAAATCATTCATGGAGGAATGTTTAGACAACTTTATTTTGATCGATTTTAGCATAGAAATTTCATTCCCTATCAGTAATATATCATCAACATATAATACATGGAATGAAACAGCGCTCCCACTAACCTTCTTGTACACACATGGTTCATCGTCATTTTTGATAAAATCAAACTCTTTGATTGTCTCATCAAAACGAATGTTCCATCTACGAGAAGCTTGCTTCAATCCATAAATGGATCGTTGCAGCTTACAGACTTGATTTATTCCAACCTTTGAAACAAATCCCTCTGGCTGTGTCATATACACATCCTCCTCAAGTTTCCCATTGAGGAAGGCCGTTTTCACGTCCATCTGCCAGATCTCATAGTCGTTATAAGCTGCAATCGCAAGCAAAATCCGAATGGACTTGAGCATAGCTACTGGTGAAAAGGTTTCATCATAATCAACTCCTTGTCTTTGTTTGAAACCTTTTGCAACCAGTCGGGCCTTATAGGTCTCCACCTTGCCGTCCGCTCCAGTCTTTCTTTTAAAGACCCATTTACACCCAATAGGCTTAATGCCTTCAGGTGGTGAAACCAAAGTCCATACTTTGTTTTCATACATGGAGTCCATTTCGGATTTTATGGCTTCAAGCCATTTCCCTGAGTCTTTATTACTCATAGCCTGTTCGTAATTCAATGGATCATCATCATTCATGATGTGTACCTCATCGTCATCCTCTATAACGAATCCATACCTCTCAGGTATCTTCGGTACTCTTCCAGATTTACTAACAGGGTGTAGTATAGTAGGTTCTTCTACTTGGTCAGGTACCTGACTTTGATCCGTGGTAATTTGTGGTTCTTGAACTTCTTCAAGATATATCTTACTCCCACTGACCCCTTCATGGATAAACTCCTTTTCCAAGAAGGCAGCATGTTTCGCAACAAACACCTTTTGATCAGTTGGATGATAGAAATAATACCCTAAAGTTTCTTTAGGGTATCCCACAAATCTACACTTATCGGATTTAGTCTGTAGCTTATCATGTTCAAACTTTTTGACATAAGCTGGACAACCCCAAGTCTTAACTATGCTTAAGATTTGGTTTCCTCCCCTTCCACATCTCATATGGAGTCTTTGGGGCGGATTTGGTAGGTACCTTGTTAAGTAGGTATGCAGCCGTTTCTAGGGCATATCCCCAGAAGGAAATTGGAAGGTCGATAAAACTCATCATGGATCGAACCATGTCTAACAGTGTTCGATTTCTCCTTTCAGATACTCCATTTAACTGTGGTGTACCTGGAGGAGTCCATTGTGAGATTATACCATTTTCTTTGAGACAATTAGAGAAACTCACCGCTTAAGTATTCTCCACCTCGATCTGATCGAAGTATCTTTATACTCTTGCCCGTTTGTTTCTCTACTTCACTTCTGAACTCTTTGAACTTTTCAAATGATTCTGACTTGTATTTCATTAAATACACATATCCAAATCTTGAGTGATCATCAGTGAAAGTAATAAAATAAGAATACCCACCCCGTGCACTTGTTGTCATAGGTCCACAAACGTCTGTGTGAATCAATGCCAACAACTCTGTAACTCTTTCTCCTTTTCCACTAAAAGGAGATTTAGTCATTTTACCCATGAAATAAGATTCACAAGTTGGATATGATTCATAATCAGATAACTCAAGGAGCCCATCTTTATGCAACTTGGATAATCTTGTTTCATTGATATGACCGAGTCTACAGTGCCACATGTAAGTATAATTAATATCATCTCTTTTCCTTTTCTTAGTTTGTTCAATTTGAAAAATATTTTCTTGTAAGTCAAGTGTATAAAGTCCATTTCGCAAATTTCCAATACCATATAAAACATCGTCTTTATAAATAGAACAACTATTGTTCTTTATAACAACGTTAAATCCTTCCATATCCAATACAGAAATTGAAATAATGTTTTTAATAATATTCGGAACATAATAACAATTATTAGGCATTGCTAAATAATAAGTTCCTACAGCTAATGCAGCAACCTTTGCTCCATTCCCCACTCGTAGGATCACCTCATCATTGTTCAGCTTTCTACTTCTGACCAGTCCCTTCACATTATTACATATGTGAGAACCACAGCCGGTATCCAATACCCAAGTAGAATTTTGACTTTCTGAAAAATTAATTTCAATCATGAACAAACCTTGATTGGAAGTCGAAGCTTCTCCAAGCTTCTTCTTTGCCAGAAACTTCTTGCAGTTCCTCTTCCAATGACCCGGCTCGTTGCAATGGAAGCACATTCCTTTGCTAGCTGGATCAGATTTCTTTTGTTCCTTTATGTTCACTTTGCCCTTGGTCATCCGAGATCGGAAGAGCTCCTTAGATATCTCATATCTAGCAGTCCTACTTTGTTCACCATACAACTCCTTGAGGTGAATCAACATAGTAGGAGCATCCATGTTTTCGTGCTGACGCTGAAGCTCGTTATTCATGGATGCGAGCATGATGCATTGAGCCACAGATGCATCATCTTGCCACTTTACAATGGTGGCAATCTCTTCCTCAGAGGCTGTTTCTGGAACAGTTCCAGGGACAGGTGAGTTTAGGACATAAGAAATCTTTTCAGCAGTGAGAACTATTCTCAGATTTCTTAGCCAGTCCGTATAATTCGGCCCGGTAAGCTTATTAGCATCAAGTATGCTTCGCAGTGAAATTAGTGATTTTGACTATTTTTAAAATTCTGCATGTGAAAAACAACATTTTAGCAAACATTCATTTTATTAATTTTGCATACCAAAATAAATTTAGGTCTTTATTTTAAATTGGTATCTCCCACTATTTTCATCAAACTATATTACCCTCACTTATATAGTTCGGCAACATCTAATTAAAGATTTGCTAGTGAGAATAAGGATCCCATTTCAAATGTATATAACCTTGTGGATAGCACAACAAGCGATATACAAATAAATAGGTAGACAACTCTTGTCAATTACAACACTATATAACTCCTTTTATTTTGCCTCTTAAATCATAATGGTCAAGTGTGTGCACATCCGAACTAAAATGATTTAAGTTAAGTCCAGCCTAGCACTTCCATAAATTCAAAAAAGAAAAATGTTCGTCCTTGTGGATAGCACAACAAGACTAGATCGTTCAATTTTCTTGATAAGCATCAAATGTGATTAATTAACATCTTAAATACGCAATACTCGCCTTGTGGATAGCACAACAAGCTCATATTAAATATTTAATACTCTATTAATTTATCATGCTAGAAGGCGACGTTCGATATTCCAAATATCATTTGAACGCTTCGGACTTAATATTATTTCTTTGAGGGGTTTGTTATTATTTGTCTCATCTTGTTTAGCGCGCATGCACATATATATATAAAATACGCGTCATTTTATTAAACATGCGAAGCATGTTTGCATAAAATATAATATATATAATATTTAGCATGCAATATAGAATATTATATTCTACCCGGATTGATTATGGACTTTTATTCTAGTTTGGTTCACTAGAGCCACCAAGTGAACCAAAAGGTCAAACCTAGGAGTGCAAGAATTTAAATTTAAATATAACTATTACATTTAAACCCGGGCTCCATACAAACGGGTCTTCACGCGCTCCTTGCTCCTTGGTCTCCAATTTCTTCAAGATAATTCTAACTATTCTTATTACATTAAACTATTTAATTTAAATAGAAACCTTGATCAACAGTCAAGGGGAAGTACATAGGAGGGAGATAGAATTTTACATCAAGAAAAAAAATTAGAGAAGACGAGGTACGCAGACCCCATTTAATAAAACCCATTCATTCAAGCATTCAACTAAAATAAAATCCAATCACATTGGTCAAATAGTCCATAATCAATCCCCATTTATTTTCATACATATCACCATATATATCAATAAATAAATATTCATCTCATGAATTAAAACATTCCATATATATGAGTATCATTTAATGGGCAATTTTAAATTGCATGAAATCCAATTTCAAGATTAAAATAAACTCTTTATTTTAATTATAAAATTATTTAGAATATAATATATAAATATATCATATTTATTTTTTAAAAAGAAGTCACCTTCTTTTATTAAAAGAGTCCTGCAGGTTTATTAAAAAAGTCCTTTCCTGATGGGTCACCTTCTTTTTGGAGTAAGAAAGAGACAACACCTTTTCTTTGCAGAATTCAAGATTAGCACCCAAAAAAAAATTGTGATTCGTCCCAAAAAAAAGTCTTTTTTTTTTCTTAAAAAATATAATTTTATACTAATAAAATTATGCCCAATAAATTATTTTAAATACATACCCATATGTATATGAAATCAAAAATAAATTAATAATTGCATAAAGATTTGGCTCTGATGCCACTGTTGGGTTTGTACGAAATCGTGACGCAATCAAATTGCAAAAATTAGCGGAAGCATGGTATATCAGAGTTTAAAAAATTTCTACAAAACCATTACCCGGATCATCCTTTATGCAAATTATTAATTTAAAACGATAAATAAGAAGTTATGGAATCATACCCTTGTAGAACGAAGCTTCCACAGGTACTAGTTCAACTCCTTGTTCTTCGTGATCTCCTTGAATTTTCGGGTTAGATTCCTTTCTTTGATCAACGTTAGCCACCCAAGTGTTTGGCCTCTAGAGGTGATCCACCAAGGAAGAGAAATTATCAAGAAGGAGGGTGTTTGGCTAAACCTTAGTTTTCTATCCTCTATAGAAAAGGAGTACTCTCCAACAATTAGAATTGCATCATCTAATATCTATTATAAGACTTCTCTTATATAGACATTGGTCAACCCTTCTAATCCTATTAGACATGGGATTTCTTTTAATTAATTAAACTCCTTTAATTAATTTAGGCTTCCCACCACATGGGAATAATTAATTAAATTCATTTAATTAATTTGTCTCCTAATCTTATTAGGAATAAATGAGAGTACTAAATATTAAATTAATTACTAAACTCCTTTAGAAATTAAAATAATAATAATTGTAATAATATTAATAAGACTCCTCTTATTAATTTATATTTAATATTCCAAAATATTAAATAATAAACATTAAGCTATTTAATTTATTCTATCACCATAGATTAAATTAATTATACTTAATGCATTATTACGATTATGCCATTACCTTCTTAAATAATTATTCTTCCTTTTATGGTGTGACCCTTTAGGTTCTCCATATTAAACCGGTTGTGAATAAATCAATTAAAACAATTTTAATCTTATTTAAATAAATAAATTAAACTAATAATCTATTTAAATAAATAATATTTATTCTACAATAGGGATAAGCCTCCCTAGCGATCAACGACTTTCCAGATAATATAGATTTCAACATTAATCATAAAAGAACCTGTGAGTTAATAGTTACCATACAATTCAATCCTTCCACCATACAATGTCCCAATTAAATATAAGACATGGATTTACTGTCAAGTCTTATTTTATTTAATTATATGTATTTCGATTAGAAAATGCACAACTCCAAATAATGCAAATTAAAAACTCCTTTCTAATTTCATTTCACCTTGGCCAAGGATTCCTGGGTTGTCATTTAACGAATCACATAGGACATATCTCCTCTTTTACTAGAGGTGGTAGATTCTTTATTGATCATTCATTATCTCCATATGTAACTCATTATACCCAAGCATACCCTATATATGCCTTAAAAGGTCTTAAGGAATAAGTCAAAGTATAATTTGTTACATACAAGATACTATGATGATCTCAAGTCCAAGGATCACTTGTACTACTATCACATTAGGAATTCCTATTGACATGCGAGTAAAACTCCATTAGGTATTCCATAGCGAATCACGTTCAGTGAACTTATTCTCCAATAAGCACCTACATACTTGCTTTAGTGTCTCCACACAAATGATCATGAGATCAATCATCCTCATCCAATGAGCAAGCAACATATGTACCAATCTATCCGGATTTACTAATCCCCTTTTTAGTAATCCCACGATTGGAGAACTATTTAAGTTTTAAAACTTTCTAAGAATTTAGATCTCATTAGCATGATCATCATCATGATTCTAAAAGCATTGCTTAAAACTATGGGTTATTTACATATTATAAAAACAGCAACATGTAGATAATTAAATGCCTTTAATAAATGAATATTTTATTAATAAATAAATAAGATTGTTTACAAAGTACGTGCTTTATCATCATACATGATTGGCTTGTATGCACATTACTATCAATCTCCCACTTGCGCTAAAGTCAATCGCCATGGTATCTCATACCCATCTTCTCTAAGTGACGATCAAACTGCTGTTGTGTTAAAGCTTTAGTAAATGGATCTGCAATGTTGTCTTGAGAGTCTACACTCTCCTCTTTCAATGATTTTTTTTAATCAAAGTGCCGCAACACATGTTTAGATTCAAGATGAGACTTAGGAACTATTCCTAGTTCTGTAATGAACTTTTCATCCGAAACATCAACTTGCAGCTTCACTTACAGTTATATACTTTGTCTTTGTCACTAACCCAGCAACTTTTGCTGTTTGAAACCTTTCCAATTTACTGCACCACCTTTTAAGGTAACGACTTACCATAAAGTGGATTTTGCTGTCGTCTTGGTCAGTCTGAAAACTTGAGTCTGTTTAGTCTTCTAGTTTAATTCAGACCCATCATGTGTCATGATGACATCCTTAGTGTCAGTTAAGTACTTTGAGATGTTTATCACTGTCTCACAGAGATCTTCTCCAGAATATGACTGATCAACATCAAGTCTTGTATATTTCATTGCATACATAATAGTTACTTATGCGATCTCTCTTTTACTGAGGACAATTTTAGAGAGATACACTCCATGGCTCATCATCATGAGGCACCTTTTGGAGTTGCCATGCTAAACGCCTTTAGCATCTAATGAATATACGTTTCCATGGGTTAAGCCGAACATCCTTTTAAATCTATTAATACAGATTTATATCCCCAATGTGGGATGTTCTACCCAAATCATTCATGGAGGAATGTTTAGACAACTTTATTTTGATCGATTTTAGCATAGAAATTTCATTCCCTATCAGTAATATATCATCAACATATAATACATGGAATGAAACAGCGCTCCCACTAACCTTCTTGTACACACATGGTTCATCGTCATTTTTGATAAAATCAAACTCTTTGATTGTCTCATCAAAACGAATGTTCCATCTACGAGAAGCTTGCTTCAATCCATAAATGGATCGTTGCAGCTTACAGACTTGATTTATTCCAACCTTTGAAACAAATCCCTCTGGCTGTGTCATATACACATCCTCCTCAAGTTTCCCATTGAGGAAGGCCGTTTTCACGTCCATCTGCCAGATCTCATAGTCGTTATAAGCTGCAATCGCAAGCAAAATCCGAATGGACTTGAGCATAGCTACTGGTGAAAAGGTTTCATCATAATCAACTCCTTGTCTTTGTTTGAAACCTTTTGCAACCAGTCGGGCCTTATAGGTCTCCACCTTGCCGTCCGCTCCAGTCTTTCTTTTAAAGACCCATTTACACCCAATAGGCTTAATGCCTTCAGGTGGTGAAACCAAAGTCCATACTTTGTTTTCATACATGGAGTCCATTTCGGATTTTATGGCTTCAAGCCATTTCCCTGAGTCTTTATTACTCATAGCCTGTTCGTAATTTAATGGATCATCATCATTCATGATGTGTACCTCATCGTCATCCTCTATAACGAATCCATACCTCTCAGGTATCTTCGGTACTCTTCCAGATTTAATAACAGGGTGTAGTATAGTAGGTTCTTCTACTTGGTCAGGTACCTGACTTTGATCCGTGATAATTTGTGGTTCTTGAACTTCTTCAAGATATATCTTACTCCCACTGATCCCTTCATGGATAAACTCCTTTTCCAAGAAGGCAGCATGTTTCGCAACAAACACCTTTTGATCAGTTGGATGATAGAAATAATACCCTAAAGTTTCTTTAGGGTATCCCACAAATCTACACTTATCGGATTTAGTCTGTAGCTTATCATTTTCAAACTTTTTGACATAAGCTGGGCAACCCCAAGTCTTAATATGCTTAAGATTTGGTTTCCTCCCCTTCCACATCTCATATGGAGTCTTTGGGACGGATTTGGTAGGTACCTTGTTAAGTAGGTATGCAGCCGTTTCTAGGGCTCCCCAGAAAGAAATTGGAAGGTCGATAAAACTCATCATGGATCGAACCATGTCCAACAGTGTTCGATTTCTCCTTTCAGATACTCCATTTAACTGTGGTGTACCTGAAGGAGTCCATTGTGAGATTATACCATTTTCTTTGAAACAATAGAGAAACTCACCGCTTAAGTATTCTCCACCTCGATCTGATCGAAGTATCTTTATACTCTTGCCCGTTTGTTTCTCTACTTCACTTCTGAACTCTTTGAACTTTTCAAATGATTCTGACTTGTATTTCATTAAATACACATATCCAAATCTTGAGTGATCATCAGTGAAAGTAATAAAATAAGAATACCCACCCCGTGCACTTGTTGTCATAGGTCCACAAACGTCTGTGTGAATCAATGCCAACAACTCTGTAACTCTTTCTCCTTTTCCACTAGAAGGAGATTTAGTCATTTTACCCATGAAATAAGATTCACAAGTTGGATATGATTCATAATCAGATAACTCAAGGAGCCCATCTTTATGCAACTTGGATAATCTTGTTTCATTGATATGACCGAGTCTACAGTGCCACATGTAAGTATAATTAATATCATCTCTTTTCCTTTTCTTAGTTTGTTCAATTTGAAAAATATTTTCTTGTAAGTCAAGTGTATAAAGTCCATTTCGCAAATTTCCAATACCATATAAAACATCGTCTTTATAAATAGAACAACTATTGTTCTTTATAACAACGTTAAATCCTTCCATATCCAATACAGAAATTGAAATAATATTTTTAATAATATTCGGAACATAATAACAATTATTAAGATAAATGAACTTGCCCGAAGGCATTGCTAAATAATAAGTTCCTACAGCTAATGCAGCAACCTTTGCTCCATTCCCCACTCGTAGGATCACCTCATCATTGTTTAGCTTTCTACTTCTGACCAGTCCCTTCACATTATTACATATGTGAGAACCACATCCGGTATCCAATACCCAAGTAGAATTTTGACTTTCTGAAAAATTAATTTCAATCATGAACAAACCTTGATTGGAAGTCGAAGCTTCTCCAAGCTTCTTCTTTGCCAGAAACTTCTTGCAGTTCCTCTTCCAATGACCCGGCTCGTTGCAATGGAAGCACATTCCTTTGCTAGCTGGATCAGATTTCTTTTGTTCCTTTATGTTCACTTTGCCCTTGGTCATCCGAGATCGGAAGAGCTCCTTAGATATCTCATATCTAGCAGTCCTACTTTGTTCACCATACAACTCCTTGAGGTGAATCAACATAGTAGGAGCATCCATGTTTTCGTGCTGACGCTGAAGCTCGTTATTCATGGATGCGAGCATGATGCATTGAGCCACAGATGCATCATCTTGCCACTTTACAATGGTGGCAATCTCTTCCTCAGAGGCTGTTTCTGGAACAGTTCCAGGGACAGGTGAGTTTAGGACATAAGAAATCTTTTCAGCAGTGAGAACTATTCTCAGATTTCTTAGCCAGTCCGTATAATTCGGCCCGGTAAACTTATTAGCATCAAGTATGCTTCGCAGTGAAATTAGTGATTTTGATATTTTTAAAATTCTGCATGTGAAAAACAACATTTTAGCAAACATTCATTTTATTAATTTTGCATACCAAAATAAATTTAGGTCTTTATTTTAAATTGGTATCTCCCACTATTTTTATCAAACTATATTACCCTCACTTATATAGTTCGGCAACATCTAATTAAAGATTTGCTAGTGAGAATAAGGATCCCATTTCAAATATATATAACCTTGTGGATAGCACAACAAGCGATATACAAATAAATAGGTAGACAACTCTTGTCAATTACAACACTATATAACTCCTTTTATTTTGCCTCTTAAATCATAATGGTCAAGTGTGTGCACATCCGAACTAAAATGATTTAAGTTAAGTCCAGCCTAGCACTTTCATAAATTCAAAAAAGAAAAATATTCGTCCTTGTGGATAGCACAACAAGACTAGATCGTTCAATTTTCTTGATAAGCATCAAATGTGATTAATTAACATCTTAAATACGCAATACTCGCCTTGTGGATAGCACAACAAGCTCATATTAAATATTTAATACTCTATTAATTTATCATGCTAGAAGACGACGTTCGATATTCCAAATATCATTTGAACGCTTCGGACTTAATATTATTTCTTTGAGGGGTTTGTTATTATTTGTCTCATCTTGTTTAGCGCACATGCACATATATATATAAAATACGCGTCATTTTATTAAACATGCGAAGCATGTTTGCATAAAATATAATATATATAATATTTAGCATGCAATATAGAATATTATATTCTACCCGGATTGATTATGGACTTTTATTCTAGTTTGGTTCACTAGAGCCACCAAGTGAACCAAAAGGTCAAACCTAGGAGTGCAAGAATTTAAATTTAAATATAACTATTACATTTAAACCCGGGCTCCATACAAACGGGTCTTCACGCGCTCCTTGCTCCTTGGTCTCCAATTTCTTCAAGATAATTCTAACTATTCTTATTACATTAAACTATTTAATTTAAATAGAAACCTTGATCAACAGTCAAGGGGAAGTACATAGGAGGGAGATAGAATTTTACATCAAGAAAAAAAAATTAGAGAAGACGAGGTACGCAGACCCCATTTAATAAAACCCATTCATTCAAGCATTCAACTAAAATAAAATCCAATCACATTGGTCAAATAGTCCATAATCAATCCCCATTTATTTTCATACATATCACCATATATATCAATAAATAAATATTCATCTCATGAATTAAAACATTCCATATATATGAGTATCATTTAATGGGCAATTTTAAATTGCATGAAATCCAATTTCAAGATTAAAATAAACTCTTTATTTTAATTATAAAATTATTTAGAATATAATATATAAATATATCATATTTATTTTTTAAAAAGAAGTCACCTTCTTTTATTAAAAGAGTCCTGCAGGTTTATTAAAAAAGTCCTTTCCTGATGGGTCACCTTCTTTTTGGAGTAAGAAAGAGACAACACCTTTTATTTGAAGAATTCAAGATTAGCACCCAAAAAAAATTGTGATTCGTCCCAAAAAAAATCTTTTTTTTTTCTTAAAAAATATAATTTTATATAATAAAATTATGCCCAATAAATTATTTTAAATACATACCCATATGTATATGAAATCAAAAATAAATTAATAATTGCATAAAGATTTGGCTCTGATGCCACTGTTGGGTTTGTACGAAATCGTGACGCAATCAAATCGCAAAAATTAGCGGAAGCATGGTATATCAGAGTTTAAAAAAATTTCTACAAAACCATTACCCGGATCATCCTTTATGCAAATTATTAATTTAAAACGATAAATAAGAAGTTATGGAATCATACCCTTGTAGAACGAAGCTTCCACAGGTACTAGTTCAACTCCTTGTTCTTCGTGATCTCCTTGAATTTTCGGGTTAGATTCCTTTCTTTGATCAACGTTAGCCACCCAAGTGTTTGGCCTCTAGAGGTGATCCACCAAGGAAGAGAAATTATCAAGAAGGAGGGTGTTTGGCTAAACCTTAGTTTTCTATCCTCTATAGAAAAGGAGTACTCTCCAACAATTAGAATTGCATCATCTAATATCTATTATAAGACTTCTCTTATATAGACATTGGTCAACCCTACTAATCCTATTAGACATGGGATTTCTTTTAATTAATTAAACTCCTTTAATTAATTTAGGCTTCCCACCACATGGGAATAATTAATTAAATTCATTTAATTAATTTGTCTCCTAATCTTATTAGGAATAAATGAGAGTACTAAATATTAAATTAATTACTAAACTCCTTTAGAAATTAAAATAATAATAATTGTAATAATATTAATAAGACTCTTCTTATTAATTTATATTTAATATTTTCAAAATATTAAATAATAAACATTAAGCTATTTAATTTATTCTATCACCATAGATTAAATTAATTATACTTAATGCATTATTACGATTATGCCATTACCTTCTTAAATAATTATTCTTCCTTTTATGGTGTGACCCTTTAGGTTCTCCATATTAAACCGGTTGTGAATAAATCAATTAAAACAATTTTAATCTTATTTAAATAAATAAATTAAACTAATAATCTATTTAAATAAATAATATTTATTCTACAATAGGGATAAGCCTCCCTAGCGATCAACGACTTTCCAGATAATATAGATTTCAACATTAATCATAAACGAACCTGTGAGTTAATAGTTACCATACAATTCAATCCTTCCACCATACAATGTCCCAATTAAATATAAAACATGGATTTACTGTCAAGTCTTATTTTATTTAATTATATGTATTTCGATTAGAAAATGTGCAACTCCAAATAATGCAAATTAAAAACTCATTTCTAATTTCATTTCACCTTGGCCAAGGATTCCTGGGTTGTCATTTAACGAATCACATAGGACATATCTCCTCTTTTACTAGAGGTGGTAGATTCTTTATTGATCATTCATTATCTCCATATGTAACTCATTATACCCAAGCATACCCTATATATGCCTTAAAAGGTCTTAAGAAATAAGTCAAAGTATAATTTGTTACATACAAGATACTATGATGATCTCAAGTCCAAGGATCACTTGTACTACTATCACATTAGGAATTCCTATTGACATGCGAGTAAAACTCCATTAGGTATTCCATAGCGAATCACGTTCAGTGAACTTATTCTCCAATAAGCACCTACATACTTGCTTTAGTGTCTCCACACAAATGATCATGAGATCAATCATCCTCATCCAATGAGCAAGCAACATATGCACCAATCTATCCGGATTTACTAATCCCCTTTTTAGTAATCCCACGATTGAGAACTATTTAAGTTTTAAAACTTTCTAAGAATTTAGATCTCATTAGCATGATTATCATCATGATTCTAAAAGCATTGCTTAAAACTATGTGTTATTTACATATTATAAAAACAGCAACATGTAGATAATTAAATGCCTTTAATAAATAAATATTTTATTAATAAATAAATAAGATTGTTTACAAAGTACGTGCTTTATCATCATACATGATTGGCTTGTATGCACACTACTATCAATCAAATTATGTTTATATCTTCCGCAGAAGTTATAGAAATGATGTATCAAAACGTACCAGGTCCGAGGTTCTGGGGACCTAGATTTGGGGGCGTCACAGTTGGTATCAAAGCTGTAAGTTATAAACCTTAGGTAGGGTTATCTTAGGCTATTAATCGCAGTGGGATAAGGATAAGAACTAACTCAAATAGAGTTAGATAAGGTTCAAAGACGAATCTCGATAAATTATAAAAGATCCAGAGTTACCTAACTCTGATAATAAAGATGAATAGTAGTAATGAATAAATAGAGTCTAAAAAACTAAAAGTACGGGGAAAGAAGATCGTATAACAAAACGATCGTAACATAGGAATGAATCGTAATATACACGATGAGATCACACCGTGATCTGATAAGGTCATAGCAGGGAGGAGGATCAATTAAATGATTGAAAATTTTATGGCAAAGTTGCTGTGTGTCAGTTGTACTATGAATTGGTATTATGCCAACTCAGAAAAAGGGTTGGGGTTGATGCAATATGGATTGAACAAAATTCGTATGGAGAAAGAATGGGGCCAGGATATTAAGTGGGGATTTCAATTGAGGACTCATGTCAGTAGCTGAGTTATATGATTCCTTGTATAGGCAGGGAATTTGTACTTAGTTTTAGAACCGCTTAGCTTCTTGATCGATATAGTGGTTAAGTTGAACAATTCTTAGGACTGAGGATGATGAAAAACATTTTAAAGAACGAATCCAGTGAGATAAAGGACAAAAATTAGGGATTCGTAATTTAGTTTATCCAAGTTCAAGAATACTCCATAATAATAATTGTGGAGCAAAATTCAAGAATGAAGATCAAAACTTAGATCCAATCAAAGATAGGACCCATAATAGCAAATATGGGCAATTAGAAGAAAATATATTTTTTTTGTGAATAGTACTGTCTTTGTGAATAGTGCCGTATACGTGAATAGTGCTGTATACGTGAATAGTAATCTCGACGAAAAAAGTAAAAATTTCACAATAAAATTCATGCCAATATTTTGGTATAATGATATTGAAAAGAATAACATCATTTACGAAAGAAAATAACATCCCTTACCTCAAAAGAACAGTACTTTTGACTGAAATTTCAGGTATAATGCTGAAAGAAACTTGCACTGAATAGCAACACTCAAAGTATCTAAATACTCACAAAAATACGCTCGATATTATAGAGAGAGAAATTTCTGATTCTGGTGTGATTTTCAAATTCTAATTCAGCATCCTATTTATAGGAAAATGCTTAGAACGCCAAAGTAGAAAATTTAATAAAATATTAATAAAAATTTTCACGCACCATCACCTTGACTAAATTCATCAGCCACCACCAGTGGGGCCCACCAACATTAAAAAATGTTTTTCTTTTAAAAAACATTTATAACCCCAAAAATTAATTATTCCGGAACTTCAATAATTCATAAAAAAATAGCCCTTTTATCAGAAAAATTCAAATCTTATGTTCTTTTCATAGGAAATTTAATTCTCTACAACTTTGTAGAAGAAAATTTTTCCAAATTCCGAACGAAAAATGATCGAAATCCACATACGGATGATTTTCACACCTCCATTTTAACAAAATACTGATAAAACGCATCAGCACTAATTCCTTCTTTTATATCCACAAAAATAAATATATTTTTATCATATAAATAAATAATTAATTATTCACAAATAATATTACAGAACTACAATATTGACAATCAGGTCGTTCCTAGGAAAGAGGGGGCCTTTCGATAAGGATTTCTCCTTACTGGCGCGTAATTAAATAACCCCTCCTAGACAGAACTTACTTAGACATTGCCAATAATGCTATTTAATAATATTATTCAAATAATATGAATTATTGATCTGATAATGGGAAATACTGTGCAGTAGCAATTATTGCATTAACAATAATATAAAAATACTGTGCAATACCGTGTGCTACTGTGCAACGGTGCGTATTACTTGATTTTTAACCACCGGTTATTTCAACAGTGTTAACGGTAACAACTACGCCGTTATTATAAAAAAAACTCATTCGTGTCATTTTCTTCATCCAACAGTTTTCCGTTATGGGGCCCACAAATGGTTGCGTCGTCGTACGAATATTCCCCGACAGCAAGAATATTCAACGACCAAACGAATATTCCCCGACAACAAGGAATATTTTATAACCACTTGCTTATTTAAAATATTTGTGCATTTTACCCATAACATTCCACATTAATCAAATCAACCCATGACTATTTCAAAATAATATATAGAGGAAATTTAATTTTTTATTCATAAAAGTTGGGGTCTTACAACCTCCCCTCCTTATGAAATTTCGTCCTCAAAATTGATGTGCGTACCTAGTATTTCGAAAAGGTGAGGATACCTCGCTTTCATTTCCGATTCCAACTCCCAAGTCATTTCCTCAATAGCATGGTTCCTCCACAAAACTTTCACTTGTGGTATAACCTTTGTGCGTAGGACATGTTCCTTTCTATCCAAAATCTTGACTGGTACCTCCTCTTACGTTAAATCTTCGGCTATCTCGTCCGGTTCTAACTCAATAATGTGGTTCGGGTCTTTCACATATTTACGTAACACGGATATGTGAAACACGTTATGAACACGAGACATGCTTGGAGGTAAATCGAGTCTATAGGCCACATTTTCTACTCGGTCAAGAATCTCAAATGGACCAATGAATAGTGGATTGAGCTTTCCTCTCTTGCCAAACCTCGTAACTCCCTTCCATGGAGCAACACGTAACAACGCATGGTCCCCAACATTAAATTCTACGTCCTTTCGATGAAGATCCGCATAACTCTTTTGTCGATCATGTGCCGTTTGTATACGTTATCGAATCATTTGGATCTTTTCTGTAGTCATACGTTCCAACTCTGGTCCCAACATTGTTGCCTCACCCACCTCGTCCCAACACACTAGAGAACGACACTTTCTCCCATACAATACCTCGAATGGAGCCAAGCCTATACTTGCCTGATAACTGTTGTTGTAAGAGAATTCCACCAATGGTAGGTATTTAAACCAACTCCCTCTGAAGTCTAGAACATAGAGTCTCAATAGATCTTCAAGAGTTTGAATAATCCTTTTCGATTGCCCGTCCGTCTGAGGATGATATACCGAACTGAATCGTAAATCCGTGCCCATAGCTTTCTACAAACTAACCCAAAATCGTGAAGTGAATCTTGGGTCACGATCCGAAACTATAGATACTGGCATGCCATGCAACCTCACAATCTCATTCACGTACATACGAGCAAGGCGTTCAAGGGAATAGGTCTCCCGTATCGGCAAAAAATGAGCAGACTTGGTTAATCTATCAATAATAACCCAAATCGCATTTATGCCTTGAGAAACCTTGGGAAGACCCGTAACGAAATATATGGTAATGTGTTCCCACTTTCATTTTGGAATATCAAGTGGTTGCAATGGACCTTTCGGCACTTGATGCTCCGCCTTTACACGTTAACAAGTTAAACATCTCGAGATAAACTCCGCGATCTGTCTCTTCATATTGTTCCACCAAAATGTATGTCGAAGATCACGATACATTTTGGTACTCCCAGGATGGATTGCAAACGGTGTGTTGTGTGCTTCCATCATAATTCTATGCTTCAGGTCAGAATAGTTAGGAACACAAAGTCTGGAGTTGACTCGAAGTATTCCTTCTTCATCGATTCTTGCTTTCGGAACCGCACCTTCTTGCACCTTCTTTCTTATCTTCATCAGCTCCGGATCTGTAGCTTGAGCAGCTTTAACTTTATCTATCAAAGTTGGTTCTACACATATACTTGACATCATCGCACTCGTTCCCATATATGATCTTCTACTCAATGCGTCAGCTACCACGTTCGCTTTTCCAAAATGGTATTGGATGGTATGATCGTAATCTTTCAACAGCTCCAGCCAATGTCGTTGTCGTATGTTGAGTTCCTTCTGAGTGAAGAAATATTTAAGGCTCTTATGATCCGTATAAATCTCCACTTTCTCCCCGTACAGGTAACGTCTCCAGATCTTCAACGCGAAAACGACTGCTGCCAACTCTAGATCATGAGTAGGATAATTCCTCTCATATTCCTTGAGTTGTCGCGAGGCATAGGCTTTGACTTTCCCATGTTGCATGAGAACACATCATAACCCTTTGACCGAAGCATCGCTGTAGATAACAAATCCATCCGAACAGATGGTATTGTCAGAACAGGTGCCGAGATAAGTTTTCTCTTAAGCTCTTGGAAGCTTTTCTCGCATTCCTTGCTCCAAACGAATTTTGTATCTTTCTGAGTCAGCTGAGTTAATGGAGTAGCGATTCGAGAGAATCCCTCCATGAACCTCCGATAATAACCAGCTAAGCCTAGAAAGCTATGCACTTCAGTCACCGAATTTGGTTGCTCCCAACTTTGTATTGCTTCAATCTTCGCCAGGTCAACAGATACTCCATGTTTCGATACCACGTGCCCAAGGAATGCTACTTCCTCAAGCCAGAACTCGCATTTCTTCAGCTTGGCATATAGCTTGTTTTCACGAAGCCTTTGAAGTACCAGCTTCAAGTGGTGCTCATGATCTTCACGGCTTTTGGAATAGATGAGGATGTCATCAATAAAGACAACCACAAATTGATCCAAATACTCCTTGAATACACGATTCATCATATCTATAAAAGTAGCAGGAGCATTAGTCAATCCAAAAGACATGACTAGGAATTCAAAAGGCAGTCTTCAGAATATTCTCAGTTTTAATCTTCAGCTGATGATATCCAGAACGAAGATCGATCTTTGAAAAGAATTGTGCTCCTTGCAACTGGTCGAACAGGTCATCAATGCGAGGTAGCGGATACCTATTCTTGATGGTGATATGGTTCAACTCCCGATAGTCAATACAAAGTCGCATACTCCCGTCTTTCTTCTTTACGAATAAAACAGGAGCACCCCAAGGAGATGTACTAGGACGAATAAAACCGATGTCCAACAACTCCTGTAATTGGACCTTTAATTCTTGGAGTTCAATAGAAGCCATTCGATATGGGGTTTTAGAAATGGGTTTTGTACCGGGCTCAAGGTCAATAAAAATTCAACTTCATGTTCTGGGGGTAGACCGAGAAGTTCTTCAGGAAATACATCAGGAAACTCATTAACAACAGAAATATTATTCAAATCTGACGTACTCTGGTTTAGATCAATGACATGAGCTAAGAAAGCTTGACATCCATTTTTTAATAAACGAATAACTTTGTGACTTGAAATGACATTGACAGATTTTAGTGGTTTGGTGGTTTGAATTCGTACAACAGGTTGGTTAGGAATATAAAAACTAACAACCTTACGAAAACAATCAATTTTGGAATGGTAAGTGGTTAACCAGTCAATTCCTAAAATCACGTCAAATGCAAGTATTTTCAAAGATATAAGATCAACAGGTAAGGTAAAGGTACCAATCTGAATCAAGCAAGATTTGTAAACTGTAGATGTAACGAAGGTCTCTCCTAATGGAGTTTCAACAGATAAGTCAAAGTCTAATTTCTCAAGTGTCAAGTTTAAATGTTGAGCACATGTAGGTGATATAAAAGAATGGGTAGCACCGGTATCTAACAAAGTGTAAACTTCGCAAGAGTTTATGATTAGCTTACCCGTGATCACCTCGGTCGGGTTCCTCGCATTTTGGGCAGTCACGACAAACGCTCTTCTAGGAACCACCGACTTTGACTTGTCCGAAATCGCCTTTGGAATCACCACTCCTGCTGGACTTGGTTTCGCTACAGGACAATCTCGAGCTATATGTCCTTCTTTTCCACAGTTATAGCATGCCTTGAATTGTTGTAGGCAGTTTGGGCTGATGTGTCCCTCTTTCACGCATTTATAGCATACGACCGGTGGTCGTTCTCCTCCCTTAGAAACAGTTGATGCTGGTGCTGCTGTCGACGTCTTCACATTCTCATTGTTGTACATTCTCTTTTTGAAATCACCCCCCGACTCACTTCTTCTATTATCATAGCCACGATTACCACCAGAGTGGTTACCGCTTCTGTCATAATACTTTCCTCCCCGCTGGTTGTCATTGCTCCTATGACTGCTGCCACCGGTACGACCCTGGTTGTGGTCCCTTGGTTGAACATACTCATTATCTCGTTCTAATAACTGGGCCCTGTTTACTACATCTGAATATAAAGAAAATTTGTGAGAAATGAGCTATTGACGTATTTCGAGTTTCAAACCTCTCAGAAACATCCGCGTCATACGTTCCTCATTCTCCACCAAATGAGGTGCAAACCTGGACAACTCTGCGAACTTAGCCTCGTACTGGGACACAGTCATGTTGTTCTGTGCTAGTCTAATAAACTCTACCTCCTTCATATGACGAATACTTTCAGGAAAGTACTTGTCATTAAACAGTTTCTGAAACGCTTCCCAAGACATCTTGAGTGCGGCAGGCTGGGTACGCTTCACAGACTCCCACCAATAATCTGCCTCTCCACAGAATATAAAGGTGGCGAATGGAACCTTCTGTTCCTCCGTGAATCCCAAGACATCAAATATCTTGGTAATTTACTTAACCCACGTCTCTGCCTTGATTGGATCTGGCTTTCCTTGAAACTCTGGTGGTCCCAACTCTTTGAACTGCTTGGCAGTGATAATCGGCGTGTTGTTATTATTTCCACCTGTATTTTGCACACGAGTCTCCCTCGTCTGAGTTTGCATGAACTGCAAAAAGCTTCTAAACATCTTATCGTTTATCGTCTGATCAGTGTTATTTTTAGGAGGAACATTGTCTTCCTGTTGCACGTTCTCCTGGTTGGTGATTTAAGGTGTCTCCATGGTCTCATTCACTCCATTGTTAACATTCTCAGCTGCCATTCTCAAATACTGCCATAAAACAAGGGTCAATTAAATAAATTAACATATCACATGCTAAACCTATGCTTCGACTGACCAATTAAATATCGAATAAGCTTAGGTAGGACCCACTAGCGAAAGATTTATTCGTCTCTCCCCTCCTAGTTCTATTCTCTGATCTCCGCTAGAGATCATATCCCTAAGCTCTGATACTAACTGTGACGCCCCGAGAATAGGTCCAGTCAACCTAATCCATTCTGAGTCGCCAAATACATGATACAGAATCCAAATACAATCTTTTATATCACACGATCGTGCAAAATACGACCACACAACTGTGAGTGTCAATACAAATATGTAAAAAATATTAACATTCAAACTAAGTCCTCATTACAATTATTATCACACTATTTATTAGAAATAGTGAGGACTACTACTGCTCTAACTCGGACCATCACTCTGTCCCCCGACTAGTTGCTGCGACATTCTCATTTCCTGAAGAGGACAATAAATGAAAAGGGTGAGCTCAACTAGTCCAGTAAAGAATATTATGACTAAGATAATAAAGAATAATTTATCGTTAGTCTATAACAAATCAGATAAAATATTATGGACAACAAGTTTTAGACCAACAACTGCAGCGAAAATTTCAATTCATTAGAAGAGTTACGTAGAGAGTGAAGTCTACTATCTTCTATGATTTAAAAGTCCAACATTAATATTTTATCCCTATACCATCAATCAATATATATCTTAAATCAAATATTCATCTTTGCAGTACGGGCCAAAGATATTCATTTGTATCACCGGTGGTCATGTTCATCGCAACACCTGTCCATCTTTGCACTACGGGCTAAATATATTTATCAGATAATCATTCATATTTGCACTACAGGCCAAAGATATTCATCAAATAATCATCCATCTTTGCACTACAGGCCAAAGATATTCAGTTATATCATCATTTAGGACTGAGGATGATGAAAAATATTTTAAAGAACGAATCCAGTGAGATAAAGGACAAAAATTAGGGATTCGTAATTTCGTTTATCCAAATTCAAGAATACTCCATAATAATTAATTGTGGAGCAAAATTCAAGAATGAAGATCAAAACTTGGATCCAATCAAAGATAGGACCCATAATAGCCAGCATGGGCAATTAGAAGAAAATATAATTTTTTCGTGAATAGTACTGTCATTGTGAATAGTACCGTATACGTGAATAGTGCCATATACATGAATAGTAACTCCGACTGAAAAAGTAAGAATTTCACAATAAAATTTATGCCAATATTTTGGTATAATGATATTGAAAAGAATAACATCATTTACGAATGAAAATAACATCCTTTACCTCAAAAGAACAGTACTTCTGACTGTAATTTCAGGTATAATGCTGAAGAAAGAGGGGGCCTTCCGATAATGATTTCTCCTTACTGGCGCGCAATTAAATAACCCCTCCTAGACAGAACTTTTTTAGACATTGTCAATAATGCTATCTAATAATATTATTCAAATAATATGAATTATTGATCTGATAATGGGAAATACTGTGCAGTAGCAATTATTGAATTAACAATAATATAAAAATACTGTGCAATACCGTGTACTACTGTGCAACGACACGTATTACTTTATTTTTAACCACCGGTTATTTCAACAGTGTTAACGGTAACAACTACGTCGTTATTATAAAAAAAAGTCATTCGTGTCGTTTTCTTCATCCGACAGTTTTTCGTTATGGGGCCCACAAATGGCTGCGCCGTCGTACGAATATTCCCCGACTGCAAGAATATTCCACGGCCAAATGAATATTTCCCGACAACATAGAATATTTTATAATCACTTGTTTATTTAAAATATTTGCGCATTTTACCCATAACATTCCACATTAATCAAATGAACCACTGACTATTTCAAAATAATATATAGAGGAAATTTAATTTTTTATATATAAAAGTTGAGGTCTTACAGCAGAGATGATAAAAAGTTGATGAAGTTGTAAATACAGGAATACTTAGTGTTGAATTCGATCTAAAAATCGTTGTCCCACTATTGTATGATGTGCTATAACAAAGTCACACAATGACAGAATCCTCAAACGGGCTGTAAATACAATACGGTATCATGACGTCATTTGCAAATTTTTTTTTATAATTAATTGCCAACGGGGTTTGGCTATACATAAATATTTCGATTGAAATTGAATTATTGGTATGAGTCTAAGCTATTTGATTCAGTTAGACCAACGTTTATGAAAATTCTGAGCGTTTTTTGAAAATTTTCCTAAACCAAATGATTTTGGTGCGGAATCTGATAAGACTGAGGTAAGCATCCCAAAATTTGGAAAATTTTGTGCGCCTAAGGCGGATAAGACGAACGGGAAAAAATTATTTCGACCAACAGTACCTAATAAGTACAGCGCATAACGGGCTAATTACCCTCTGTGTTCGTAAGTCATGACGGTTAGCGGATGAATTTTTGTATAACCTTTTTGAAAATAAAAGTTCGTAGTCTATATGACTCCTCAGCATGATTTGAAAAATTTAACTCTGGTGAGTGATGTTTTGGGTAGCATGTGGTGGTGAGTATGAAAGGTGTAAGGTGTAAGGTAAATTTCGGGGACGAAATTATTAGAAGAAGGGGTAAATCCGATAACACGAGAATTTAGACAATTTTTAAAAATCTTAAATAATTAAATTAAGGTTAAATAATAGACCTAGACAGAAAATAAGTATATGAATTTTACATTTTTGTGAAGGATTTTGGTGGATTTAAATTTTTTGCGAAAGACTTATATAATTTTGTGATTATATGTGTGTACAGTATGTGGTTAAGGGTTGAGCATGAATCAGGTAAAGGGTAACATGGGAAAACCCTAATTTTAAATTGATAAACCCTAATTCAATTGATAAAAACCCTAACCCTAATTAGGAATAGGGATTTGATAGTTAATACAGTTATTATAATTGTATCTATGATTGTGTGTTTGTATAGTAAGGTATTAATGATCAAATGTTGATCAGCTAAGGTATAACCTTAGTAAACCCTAATGGTAGATTAGAAATCCTAATCTGCAGTTAGGAAACCCTAATTTCTTATTCGAGAATCCTAAACCCTAATTTGTAAACCTTAATAGTAATTAGCAAACTCTAATGTTATTTATCAAATCTTAAGGGTTAAATTTTAAGGAAAACATAGGAAACGACTGAACTACCCTTAAAATTATGTGAAAAATTATTAGAATACCCTTTTGAAGGCGAAATGACCAAATTACCTTTAAAATTATCTGGGAAATGACCCAAATACCGTCCAATTCATGTGAACTTAAATCAACCAATCAGAGAAGAGATGATGCAAGCATGATGTAAGCATGACATCATCCTTAAAGAAACACAAATGATGCAAGCATGATGCAAGCATGACATCAGCATTACAGAAGCACAAAAGATGATGTCATCATGATGTCACCTAGGGACTAAGGTGCAATTAATAAGGTACTAAAGTATAATTCACCAGGGTATCAAACTGTAATAAGCCAGGGGCAAACTGTAAAAACTCGAGCCCCTAACATGCAATTATTAAAACTATATTTTTCTATAAATAGAAGCCATTCTCTTCATTTTTTTTTCAAAACCAAAATATGGTTAGAGAGAGAAAGAGAAGAATTTTGGCTAGAGAGAGAAAGAGAGATGAAAGTTTTTGAGTTTCAAGATTTCAAAGGATTAGTTAAAGCTTGCAACTCCAAGAGGTATTTACTCTTGTGGTTATTATGTTCATTATTCTTTATATATTTAGTAAAAAAATATACTTTTACAAGCAGTTATAATTCCCAAATTATTTTAAGTAAATAGTACAAAAGTCCTATTTACAATCAGTTATATTGTCCGATTTATTTCTCTTATAAAGTAGAAAATATACTTTTATAAGCAGTTGCTATGTCCGTTTTTTTTTAAGTATTTAGTAAGAATACTCATGTTATAAGCAGTTATAATGCTAAAATTATCTCAAGTAGAATAGTAGAATATTTATTTTATAAAGCAGTTATAATGCTCGATTTATTTCAAATATAGTACACGAATATTCATTTTTACAAGCATTTATAATGCTCAAATTATTTAAATATTAATGATATTAAATAAATTACTTAAAAATAATTTTAATACTTTAAAAATCATTTAAAAATATATTAAAGTGTTAGGAAATATTTTAAGTTATTTTGGATGACTTTTAATATTTTGGGATAAATTTCATTAATAATTAATATTAATTGTAATTAATTTATTTAATAATTATATTAAATAAATTATGGAAAAATAGATTTAATGTTTTAAAAATCATATAAAATGATTTAATGGTTATAAAAAATATTTGAAGTTATAAAATATAACTTTTAATATTTTGTTATGAAATACATTAGTATTTTAATATTAATTACAATTATTTAATAATGGTTTTAAATATTTTAAAATTAATTAAATGTGATATTAAGGTATTAAAAATACTTTGTGATATTATAAATAACTTATAATATTATGACATGTATTTCATTAATATTTGATAGTAAATAAATATTAATGATAATAGAATTAAGTGGTATTTAAATCATATAAATATGATATTAATGAATTAAAAATCATTTTTAATGGTAATAATTATTGGAAAATTATTATGAGCTTGTGAAAAATATTTTGACTGATTAATAAATTATCTATGATAATAATAAAGCATTTAGGTAGAGTCTTATTGGAATTAGGCTCGATAGTTGTCCGATTAGGCAATCGGGAAGTCGAAGTAGTATCGAACTCGACTCAGACTGTAAAAGTTTGACTTGATACTAGGTCTTATGTGTTTTATTGAATGATAGGCTTATGTGGTAATGTGTTTAGGTTATTTTATAATTGTGATGATATTATTCTAATTTGGATATCAATATTATTTATATATTAGGTCTTCATATAAAGTAATTAAATTATATTACATAGCAGTAATCGACGGTACAGGCAAGTTTCCTAACTCGAACTCGAGTTTTTATTATAAAGCATGTTCGTGAGTAATTATTGTTGATTATTCACATCTATACTGATTATTGATTCGCACGTTGTGCATATTGTATATATTCATCAGGTATGAAAGACTGATCACCTTCATTACCATATTGTTCAGTTGAATTTATTCATGTTCATTGTTCGTTCAGCTATGAAAATTTGTTCATGCTACTTCACAATTGTTATATTGTTAAACGTTAGCCAGCTTATTATTCCTTTTAAATCATGATATATCTTCCTTTGTATTTAAACTTGATGGGCAAACTTGTTGCTCACCCTTGCTATATTATGATAAAAATTTCAGATTAAGACGAAACTTCGGATACAGGCAAAGACAAAGACAAACTCCAGAATTGGATTTGGATGCAGGTTAAACTTGTAATAGTATTGAACGCAAATGACATTGTATGTCATGTAGGATATTGAATGGAGGTATTAAGTTAAGGTTACAGACCTTGGGGATTATGTGTAAAGTTTAATGTATAAAAAAATAATGTTTATATCTTTCGCAGAAGTTATAGAAATGATGTATCGAAACGTACCAGGTCCGAGGTTTTGGGGACCCGAATTTGGGGGCGTTACATCGACAGCTTCGATTTAACGGGTAGCAGGCCCCGTAATACCAAAAGATGTCACAGGCGCGAAGTAATACCCACCGGGGCGGATTTTCATAGTACAAAAATCCGTCGGGGCGGATTTAGATCTGCCCGGATAGTATAAACACCCGCCAGGGCGGATTTTCATAGCATAAAACCCCTCACCGGGGCCGGTAAGCGCGGATGATGAGGAGTTTTCCTAATTCAGGTAGGATTTGGACGTAAAGTTATGATTTGATAAGGGCTACGAGTTTTAGTGGGAAGAAAAGGCTATTTAGGGGGGGGGGGGGAGGGAGAGGGTCATATATGATATCTCTTCTTCTACATTGATTTGGAAAAACCCTAGTTTTGGAGAATCAAGGCATGTCAAGCTAAACTACTCAATTCAATTCTGAAGGGATGTTGAACCTTATTCATAATTAATGGTTTGAACAAGTTTATTTTATTTACTCTTTCGTATGTGAGATTTATTCTGATTATCTACAAAATTTTTCTTGTATGCTATTCAATTACTAATTTAGTTTCTGTAGGATTAAATTAGTAAATTGATATCATCTGCTAGATTAAGATATATATTAAACAAACGATGTATGTCTGATCATATGTAGCAATTAATGATATTCGATTGTGGTCAAACTTTTGGATATTATTAAGATTTTCAGAAGACAAGTTAAATAATTTCTGATTGTGTAATTGTTGCTTGGAATAATCTAATTCTCATTCTTCATGCTTTTATCATATTAAATTTAGATTAATAGTTCTAGGTTATATGATAGTTAGGATCTTTTGTTGGCGATTGTCGCATTAGATTTACACATAAGGAGAATTTCAGATAACTAGCGATTGCGATTATCTAGGATTGTTAATCTCATTGAAGGATAAATATTGTAAACACTTGGTTAATCCATAATTGTGAAAAAGCGATACTGAACTGAAGAATTGAAGCTTTTTACTCATTGATACTTCTTTTAAATTCACTTTCGATAATTTAACTTTTCAAACCAAAATTCCCCAAATTCATTAGAAAATACTTGGATAAATATAAAACAAAACACCCTCTGTGGGATCGATCCTTGCATGTTACTATACTAATTCTTGAGTTAGTAGAATAGGAGTAAGGTTAATTTTGGAGTGCTAAACGATAGCTCTCAAATTTTGGCGCTGTTGCCGGGGAGTGTTATTTGTTTTTATTTATTTTTTGTTTTCATTTATTTTTGTTTATGCCTCGATCCTCTCATTCTCTTGAATTAAAATTTGATCCAGAAATAGAGAGAACTGCACGAAGGCTTAGGAAGGAAGCTCGGAAATCCCAAGGTACACTTGCAGATTGCGACGAAGCTCCATCACCAGGCCTCAACATCGCACTCACACTACTTTCAGACCATTCTTTTAACGAATCAAACGAGGAGATGGCAGAGCCAAATAATAACAGGATCTTAAAGGAGTTGTCTACTCCTAATCTCACTCAACAACCTCTATGCATTGAATATCATGCTTTAAATGTTGCGTTTGAATTAAAATCCTGACTAATTCACCTTTTGCCTACTTTTCGTGGTCTTACAGATGAGGATCCTTCCAAGTATTTAAAGGAGTTTCATGTTGTGTGCTCAACCATGAAGCCACACGCGATTACGGAGGAGCAGATAAAATTGAGAGCTTTCCCATTCTCATTGGCGAATTTAGCAAAAGATTGGTTGTATTATCTCCTCTCGGGATCATTACAATCATGGAATGACATGAATAGGCTATTTTTGGAGAAATACTTTCCTGCTTCAAAAGTAGCCAACATAAGGAAAGTAATTTGTGGAATCCGATAATTCAGCGGTGAAACATTGTATGAATACTGGGAGAGGTTCAAAAAGCTTTGCTCCAGCTGTCCACCCCACCAGATTGATGATCAACACCTTATCCAGTACTTTTATGAGGGACTTGTATTAATGGATAGGAGTATGATCGACGCTGCTAGTGGAGGAGCATTAGTAGATAAAACACCGGAGGCTGCAAAGAATTTGATTGCAAATATGGTCGCCAATACACAACAATATGGAACACAGAATAATCATCCAGCACAAAGTGTAAGTGAGGTAAGCATGAGTAATTTAGAGCAACAGATTTCTAACTTACTTGTTGTGGTGAAACAATTAGCAACAGGTAACTTGCCGGTTGCAATGGCTTGCGGAATATGTTTAATGGCAGGGCACCCTACATATTCATGCCCGATATTACAAGAGAAAGAGAATGCACAGCAACCTAATGCAATGGGAAATTACCAGGCACAACCGCAAAGGAAATATGATCCTTTTTCCAATACTTACAATCCAGGATGGAGGGATCATCCCAACTTGAGTTATGGGGGTGCTAGGTCACAGGCACAAGGGTTCTACCCAAATAAATAACAATTTCAGCCAAATCAGCCACAGTACCAACCCAAACCAGCAGCACCGGCAAATTCTGGAACATCCTTGGAGGACATGTTCAAAGCATTTATGACGCAGACACAATAATTTCAACAAGAGGTGAAATCTTTCATCCATAGTTTGGAGAGTCAAATGAGCCAATTAGCTACTACTGTGGGTCGGTTGGACTCTCAAGGTTCAGGGAAGCTCCTATCTCAAACTGTTGTGAATCCTAAGGAGAATGCTAGTGCTATAACTTTGCGGAGTGGTAAGCAGATGGATACACCTACAGCCACAATTGAGTTTGAGAAAGAGCAAGCTAAGGAAGAATCGAAAAAATCTAAGGTACACCCTAACCCTCCTTGTTAGCTTAAAAATATTCCTCTTCCATTTCCTCCCAGAAATTCTAGAACTTCAAAGAAAGATGAACAGGAAAAAGAAATTCTGGAAACTTTTAGGAAAGTAGAAGTGAATATTCCATTACTTGATGCAATTAAACAAGTGCCATAGTATGCAAAATTTTTAAAAGAATTGTGCACTAACAAACGAAAATTGGAAAATGATGAAAAAGTCAAAGTTGGGGAGAATGTATCAGCTGTTCTTCAAAGAAAAATGCCCCCTAAATGTAAAGATCCAAGCATGTTCACGATCCCATGCAAGATAGGAAACAGTAGATTGGAGAAGGCCAAGCTAGTTTTAGGTGCTTCAATTAATGTGACGCCATTATCTGTTTATAGGTCTCTAAATCTAGGTCATTTGAAAAATACTTGTGTAATTATTCAATTGGCAGATTGTACTAACACTTACCCTCGAGGGGTAGTTGAAGATGTCTTAGTGTAGGTGAACGAACTAATCTTTCTTGCAGATTTTAACATAGTGGATATGGAGGATGATACATCACCAAACCCATCCCACATCTTGTTAGGAAGGCCCTTCCTAAAAATAATGAGGACTATGATTGATGCGCACAATGGGACCTTAATAATGGAGTTTGATGGCGAAAAGATCCAATTTAACATCTATGATGCCATGAGGTACCCTAGTGATATTTGTCAAGTTTTTGCAATTGATGTGTGTGATTCTTTAGTGCAGGAAACTTTTGAACAAATTCAGAGAGACAACTTGGAGGTTGCTATTTCTAGCAGTTTGGACATGAATGGGAAGTATGAACTTGAGTAAAATCAGGAATTGAAGGAAACTGTGGCTGCACTACACTCATTGCCTAAACTCTTAGATAAGCATGCAGTCCATTTAATTCAATTACCTGTGTCTCACCAAAAACTATTACCATCTGTTGTGCAAGCTCCAACATTTGAATTGAAACAATTACCTACACACTTGAAATATGCGTATTTGGGGACTACTGAGACTTTACCTGTGATAATTGCTAGTAATCTAACCAAAGTGCAGGAAAAAAAATTGTTGAGAGTCCTTAGGGACCATATCAGTGTTTGGTTAGACTATAGCAGACATCAAAGGTATTAGTTCCGCAATGTGCATTCATCGGATTTTATTGGAAGACAGGGCTAAACCTACGAGGGATGCACAAAGACGATTGAACCCACCTATGATGGAGGTAGTAAAGAAAGAGGTAATAAAATTGCTCGATGCAGGAATCATCTATCCCATCTCCGACAGTCAATGGGTAAGTCCGGTGTAGGTAGTTCCAAAGAAATCCAGAAATACAGTTGTCAAGAATGATAATAATGAGTTAGTGCCCACACGGATGCAAACAGGTTGGAGAGTGTGTATTGACTATAGGAGGTTAAATGCTGTAACTAGAAAAGATCACTTTCCCCTTCCTTTTATTGATCAAATGTCAGAACGATTAGCTGGGAATACTTATTATTGCTTTTTAGATGGTTTTTCAGGTTATAACCAGATTATGATTGCACCCGAAGACCAAGAAAAGACCACATTCACATGTCCCTTTGGTACCTTTGCCTTTCGGCGAATGTCCTTTGGACTCTATAATGTCCTAGGTACTTTCTAAAGATGCATGGTGAGAATTTTTTTTGATCTTTTAGAAGAATGCATTGAGGTCTTTATGGATGATTTCACAGTACATGGTAATTCTTTAGATGCTTGCCTAGATAATCTGACTCGTGTTTTGGATAGATGTTTGGAAACTAACCTTGTGCTAAATTGGGAAAAATGTCACTTTATGGTAGAACAAGGAATTGTACTTGGTCATGTAGTGTCAGTTAATGGTTTAGAAGTCGATAAAGCTAAATTGATATTATATCTGCATTGCCTTACCCCGTCAGCGTACGGGAGATACGCTCTTTTCTTGGACATGCAGGATTTTATCGCAGGTTTATCAAAGATTTCTCCAAGATAGCATTGCCCTTATGCAAGTTGCTCCAGAAAGATGTGGAATTCCATTTTCATGATGAATACAAGGTGGCTTTTGATACCTTAAAGAAATTATTGACGTCAGCCCCTGTCATTCAACCACCAACGTGGAAGTTTCTGTTTAACATAATGTGTGATGCAAGCAACTATGCTGTCGGCGCCGTCTTGGGCCAAAAGATTGACAAAGCTGTCCATGCCATCTACTATGCTTTTAGAACATTGAATGCGGCTCCGATAAACTATTCCACAACTAAAAAAGAACTTTTATCTGTTATATTTGCTTTAGATAAGTATTATACTTACTTGGTACTAAAGTGATAGTTTATTCTGACCATGCTGCTCTCAAGTACTTGCTTACTAAGAAAGAGTCCAAACCTCGAATCATAAGGTGGATCTTGCTGCTGCAAGAATTCGACTTGGAAATTAGAGATAAAAAGGGTGCGGATAACTTGGTAGCGGATCACTTGAGCAGAATTCTTAAGGAGGAAGAAGCACTACCATTACAAGACATGTTTCCGGATGAGCATCTACTTTCCATTGGCAATATAACTCCCTGGTATACAGACATTGTGAATTATTTGGTAAGTGTGTATTTACCGGGTGAGTTTTCAAAATTTCAGAAAGAAAAGCTTAGGAGTGATGTAAAACATTATGTGTGGGATGACCCATACTTGTGGAAATTTTGTGCTGATCAGATAGTTAGACGTTGTGTACCTGATAATGAGTTCCAATCTATTCTAGCTTTCTGTCATTCCTATGCTTGTGGAGGTCATTTTGGACCTAAAAGAACATCACATAAGGTGTTAGAGAGTGGTTTTTTTTGGCCCTCAATTTTCAAAGACTAATATCTATTTTGCAAATCATGTGAATATTGTCAAAGAACAGGAAATATATCACATAGACATCAAATGCCACAAAACCCTATTCTAATTGTTGAAATCTTTGATGTTTGGGGTATTAATTTTATGGGACCTTTTCCTGTTTCCTTTGGTAATGTTTATATCTTATTGGCAGTTGATTATGTTTCAAAGTGGGTGGAAGCTAAAGCCACCAGGACTGACGATTCTAAAGTTGTTGCAGATTTTTATCAGGACTAACATATTTGTCAGGTTTGGAGCACCACGGGTCATCATTAGTAATCGCGAAACTCACTTCTGTAATAGGGTATTAGCATCTTTTTTTAGGAAATACAACGTTCTTCACAGGTTCTCTACATCCTAGCATCAGCAAAGCAATGGCCAAGTTGAGGTATCCAACCGAGAGATAAAATCCATTTTAGAGAAAGTAGTCAACCCGAACAGGAAAGATTGGAGTCTTAGATTAGATGATGCACTAAGAGCATATAGGATGGCATACAAAACTCCAATTAGTATGTCGCCTTATAGGCTGGTGTTCGGGAAACCGTGCCACCTACTTGTGGAGCTAGAGCATAAAGCTTTCTGGGCGATCAAACAGTGCAACATGAACTTGGATCAAGCTGGCGTCCATAGGAAGTTGCATTTACAAGAACTCGAGGAGTTGCGTACTGAATCATATGAGAGTTCTAAACTGTATAAGGCTAAGACGAAAGCTTTCCATGATAAGCATATTTTGTAAAAGAATTTCACCGTTGGGCAAAAAGTTCTCCTTTATAATTCACGATTGAAATTATTTCTAGGTAAGTAGTGTTCCCGTTGGGAGGGTCCATTTGTTGTTACTAATGTGTTTCCTCATGGTGCTATAGATATACAAAATTCAAAGACAGGGAATGTGTTCAAGGTGAACAGACATAGGTTGAAGCCATTTTTGGATAGCAGGCAGGTTGAGGAGGTTGAGATGTTGACGCTGTTGGATCCGACGCCATTTTTGGAGTGTTATTTATTTTTATTTATACTCTATTTTCATTTATTTTTGTTTATGCCTCGATCCTCTCATTCTCTTGAATTGAAATTTGATCCAGAAATAGAGAGAATTGCATGAAGGCTTAGGAAGGAAGCTCGAAAATCCCAAGGTACACTTGCAGATTCCGACGAAGCACTATCACCAGGCCTTAACATCGCACTCACACTACTTTCAGACCATTCTTCTAGCGAATCAGATGAGGAGATGGCGGTGCCAAATAATAACAGGACTTTAAAGGAGTTGTCTACTCCTAATCTCACTCAACAACCTCTATGCATTGAATATCCTGCTTTAAATGTTGCGTTTGAATTAAAATCCGGACTAATTCATCTTTTGCCTACTTTTCGTGGTCTTACAGGTGAGGATCCTTCCAAGCATTTGAAGGAGTTTCATGTTGTGTGCTCAACCATGAAGCCACACATGATTAAGGAGGAGCAGATAAAACTAAGAGCTTTCCCATTCTCACTGGCGGATTTAGCAAAAGATTGGTTGTATTATCTCCCCTCGGGATCAACACAATCATGGAATGACATGAAAAGACTATTTTTGGAGAAATACTTTCCTGCTTCAAGAGTAGCCAACATAAGAAAAGAAATTTGCGGAATCCGCCAATTCAGCGGTGAAACATTTTATGAATATTGGGAGAGATTCAAAAAGCTTTGCTCCAGCTGTCCACCCCACCAGATTGATGATCAACACCTTATCCAGTACTTTTATGATGGACTTGTACCAATGGTCGCTAATATGTTTTACCGACTAGATTCAATAGCGGTCGCTATTAATCATATCAGCGACCGGAAGTGCGGTCGCTGAAATTGTTGGTCGTTGTTAGAGCATTTTCTTGTTCAATTCTACGTTTCAGAATATAGTGTTAAAGTTTTATTCTACGTTTCAGAATATAGTGTTCAAGTTGTTAAGTACTAGAAAGAAGTAAGCTTATTTACGAAGCTTAGCAACACATCAAACAATTATCATCTAACTGTGTATTGATTGTCTTGGTGACTTTCACTAAAGTCTAAGTGACTTGTAGAGGTCTAAGTGACCTGGTTTGTGTGACGTGGTTTGCATGACCTTGCCGAGACTAAGTTACTCAAAGGAACCTAAGTGGTTCAATTATAATAGATCTTAGTGATCTGATGTTTGTGACCCAACCTTAGTGGATTTCTTACTTGTTGAAGTAGAAGAGTGGACTACGAGTTGTTTGTACTTCGAACCACTTAAAAATATCACGTGTTGTTTACTTTTAGTCATATATCTGTTATATTTGTTATATTTGTGAAGTGAATAACTTCCATAAAGCTAAACTTAGAACTATGATTTCATTAAATCTTTAAGGGTAGTTTTTCAAACTAATATTCCGTTGTGCCAAGTTGATTGAACAAATTAATTATCTGGTAACAAATCCTTAATAAAACAAAAGTTTTTAAAGATCTAATCAACCTCCCTTCTAGATCTCTATTGTGCTATCGGGAAACAAGTGGTATCAGAGCAGGTTCTCACGAACATTTAAGCTTACACTTTGAGTTAATCATATTACACACAATAAAACCAGTTATGAGCTTGGTGGTGGGAATAAGCGACCCTTTCTAAACAAAGAAAAATTTTATAACTGGAAAGGTCGTTTGCAGATGTATATGGATGTAATAGATGAAGATCTATACGATGCTGTTATTAGTGGTACAAATTTGTCCAAATACAGTTTGAAAACTCTATTAATTAAATCCATCGATGCGACTGACGCATTTTTTAACCTGAACGACATTACCAGAAACTCGTAGTGACCATAACAAATCCCGCCGTTTTAGGTACATCCTCACCTCTTACCTTCAACTGGTGATATCCTGTCCTTAAATCTATCTTAGAAAAGTATCTCACCACTTTCAACTGATCAAAGAGATCATCGATCCTGGGCAATGGGTACTTATTTTTAATTGTCACCTTGTTCAATTCACGGTAATCGATACAAAGTCGCAATTAACCGTCCTTTTTCTTAACAAATAACACTGGTGCTCTCCACGGAGACACACTCGGTTGAATATACTTTTTATCTAATAATTCATGTAATTGTATCATCAATTCCTTCATCTCTACCGGGGCTATCCTATATGGTGCCCTCGAAACTGGTGTCGTACCAGGCACAACATCAATAACAAACTCAATCTCCCTCCGGCAGAAGACCTGGTATTTCTTCTGGAAATACATCCGAAAATTCTTGTACGATTGGTCTGGCCCAATTCTACTTCCACTCGCTGCGTATCAACAACATGACAAAGATAACCTACGTACCCTTTCTCAACAACTTCTTAGCTTGCATCATCGTCAGACAACGAGAATGTCTTGGAGATTTATTATCGTCAAATACTACCTGAGACTGTTTCGATATTTGAAGGTTTATACATTTCTTCTGACAATCTATTATTGCCCCGTTGTATACAACCACTATAAAAAAATGGACATTCGACAACGATTTTTCAGGCAACGAATTATAAATTCGTTGCAAAAAATGCATGTTTAGCAACAAAAATTGTTATTCATTGCAGTTTGTGAAAGGCTTTCATTTTTCGTAACAAAATTCATAGGTCGTTACAAAATTTTGTTTCCAATTCGTTGGCGAGAAAAAAAAATTCCAACCCTATTTACTTTTTTTGTTGCTTGATGTGTTGGCGATAAAAATTTATCTCCCGCCACTTGAATTTTTCTCATCGTAGGCAACAAAAGGTTTTTTGTTGCTATATTTCGTAACCTAATATGGACCACATTCATTGTCAATAATTTTTCTTTCATTGCATATTCTGTACAATTTTTTGCAATGACTATTAAAATGTTGTCCTAAATTAAGAAAATTCCAATAAGCACATTTCACCCTCTCTCTCTTTTTTTTTTCTTTTCTAAAATGCATCATTTTGCATTTTTAAATTATTATTTATTTTATTTCTTTTTGAATAACTCGTTGTTTTACATGAGATAGAGGGACTATAAGTAATGATATTCACATTCTTAGTTTCTGTCATATTCGTCTATTAATTTTATCATATAATCATATGAAAATCGCAAACTAAATAAAATAAAATAAAATAATAAATATTAAAATATGATAACAATATGATAAGTATGTGTGTGGATAAGTATATTACATATATAATTCAGTAATATATATTATCTAATAAATTATACATTTCAATAAGTATTTTAATAATAAAAAACAATATTAATTTGAACTTGTATAAATATCTAAAACATTGACTTTCTGCAGATAGAAAAGATCAATATACTCAAATTGGTATCTCTCGGACTAATTATTCGGTTATAACCAAACAAAATTGACTATTTGGTTATAACCGAAATTGATAAAATTTTAATATCCAAACAACTAATCGAATTATCAAATAACTGAATAACAAAATTTCCTATTCGGTTATTTAGGTTAATAACCAAAACTAAATTCCATTATTTTTCAAACAAAAAAGATCGTTTCAATTTTTCAATACTAAAGCTTCCAATCAGTAATTAAATAATTAATAACAATTAACAACCATAACAATTCTTAATCTTAACAAAGTTTAATGGTTTAAAATTAACAATAAATACTCCATAATTTAAAGAAGTCTATCTAAATGCATTATGCTTCTTGGACTAACATAGACTAGAATAACTTCATCTTTGCAGCTTGCAGTGCACCACTCCAGCAATCAGTAGACCATCTGCAAGCCTTCATCAGCAGCCAAGCAAGTCCAACACTCCAGCTACAAGCCTACACCATCAAGGAGGCATTAATATTTTAAACACTTAAAGACGAAACTGAAGTGTTCCCTAAACAACAGCTATGATGTAAGAGCAAAAAGAACTCATCAGATCTAAACACAAGGATGCAGCACACACCAATCCTATAGCTGAATAAAGAAATGAGTATAGTATCTATCAAAAAACTACCCTGCATTACAAGCTACAGTTTCAATATTGCCAAATATATCATGGTGCAAGTTATAAGAATTCTGAAACTTGAAAGTGCCAACAATATAATTAGCTAAAATGAACTTAATTAATAATCTCACAAAGTTTAAAACTCAATTCCCAAGAAGAAGGATTCATGCCTACCTAGATCAAAAATAATATATTTACCTTACCATACTCATTACAACATGCATACAAATTGCAAATTAAACTTGTGGGCAGGGGCAAGAGAAATTTACAGTACCTCCTGAAATGCCACTAGAGCTTCAGCTTGCCAACGTGTGACTGAGGGGGCTAGACTGTAGCTAATCTCCCTTAACTGTTACAAATTATGAAGACCTTGAACCCTAGTTGCATGAACGACAAGAAGTCATGTCAACAAATAAAATAACAAAAATACAACTAGTAGTATTTAACCTAATTGTTGAACTTGCAGTAAAAAGTTTGTGTAACAGGTGGTTATGTTACAAGTAGTATTAGGCACAATTGAGTCCTAATTATAATCCGTAAGTCTGCATTTGGGTATTTATTGTTTCGGTCATACAAAGCCTCACCTCAAAAGAAAGGAAAATAATAGTTATACTGCTTTAAAGTTTTTCTACAATAAGGCAAGGAAGAAGGTGAATGACCCTGCCCTAAGATCAGCAAAAAAATAAGCAAAAAGTGCACCTAAACAGCAATAATTCATCACATAAATGTTTAATCAAGAGTTTTAACTACCACATTAATGTAGTCATAATATACCAATGCACCTGAGTATTATATTTAGAAAATTAGCAGAATTCATGTGTTCAAGTATATGCATAAGCTTTCATGGTATACGGTACATTACTAAAATGAGTATTCAAAGTGTTTCTCAAATCATACCACAACAGTTCTTCTTAGCCTACAATTTTGGTATTTCTACATTTAAGGTGATTACATTAGGAATATTATGTATAAACTATGAAAACCTACTTCTTCTTCAATAACAGTGTTTGAAGAAATTCAGTAGATTAAACAAATGTAAAAATTAGACAGGCACGATCATTGGTCATTGGGGCTTCCTAAAAAGATCTACTAAATTCATGGTGTTATCAAGACATTATATGTAAAATCTTCTCTTAGTAACAAATATGAGTTCGTAGCAGACCTTGAAGAATTTGAAGAATGCAGTTGTAACAAGCTGTTGCAACAAAGGATTCAACACTTCTCCGTTAAAGACCGTCTACGGTCTCATAAATGCCTGAATATTTACGGGAACCCTGTGCAAAGCACAACAAAAAATTCAGCAAACTAGTCAGACAAAACCACAATCAAGTTCTTAATATGCCTAGGTGCATCTTCTTAGCGAAGGAAAATTAACAAGTAAAGTTAAAAATTGAAGTGTAAGCAAAAATTATCCTAGAAATTCACTCTAGTGTCCTGATCAAAGTCTGAGTAGCCCATGGATATATCAAGATCCACTTCAACCACTAGTAGCTAGCAAGAAAATATACAAGACTTCCAATTTTCTATTTGATTCACATAATATACAAAATTACAAAATGTATGCAGTTTGAACACTTTTGGAAAATAATAGAAAGTGTGGGAATTAAGAAGGGAGTTTACTCAATGATGAAAGGAAGAAACCCACCAATTCTTCATATGTTCTCCACATGATCTTCTGCTTTAAAACTAAGGTCGCAGTTTAGACCATGGCGAACATTATCACAATCGAGGATGTAGGACAACTTTTCACTTGAGTTCAAGGCTCTACTTAAAGCATAAGCCAAATTACTCTTTCCTGAAATCATATTCCAAGGCTTTACAATTTAAAAAACTAACATTGTAAATCATGATAAAACTTAGGGAACAAACAAAATAGAATCACTATGATGCACAGAAAGGACAAAATAAAAGAGATAGAGAGAGAAGAAGTAGAAGAAGCATGGGATAAGCCATCTCTCCTGCAAGGACCTATATATTGTTCAATGTTCTCAAAATTTACACTCCTATAACTCTGTTGTATCTAGTAAAAGACTCCATTATAATGAACAATTTAGTTATTCACAATTTTGCACGACCGGGTAACAAAACCTATACACTGCACAACACCACAACCATATATATATATATATATATATATATATATATATATATATATATATATATATATATATATATATATATATATATTTGCAATGGATTAAAAATGGGCAAATAACATCTTTATCTTCCGTTCTAATAATTAAGGTTGGGATTAAAATTTTAGCCGCGGCGTCCGCTAGTTATTCTAGCGGACAAAACTATTACAAGTATGGACTATTATCGCCCCCATCAACAAAAAAAGCAAAACTGTTGCGATTAAAAAAAACGCCTACTACACAAAACTCCCTCCTACGATTTCTCCAAATCTTCTGCGATTTTTGAGAACTTCTCCAAAGTTGTTGCGACCGCTGTGAAAAGGTGAAAAGGAATTGGGGCAAAATTACTGGTAACAGAACTTCCTTCTGCGATTTCTCCAAAGCTTATGCGATTTTTGAGAATTTCTCTAAAGCTGCTGCGATTTATGCGATTTCTCATGAACCCTAGTTCATAATTGACTGCAGATCGGTAACAAGTTGTGCAAATTTGATATCGTGCGTCCAAAATTTGTGTTCTACAACAAAGTAATCAATATTTAATCGATAAGTAAAAAATAATGAAATGTACACTGTTTGTGCCCCACTTTAGTTGGTATAATTTTCTCTTAGGGATGTCCAAAATAGGCTAATTTTAGTTTTTGTCTTATATCTGCTTAACATTTTTACCCTTTGTCTGAATATTTTCACACAAGATTTTTTCAAATGAAGTTAGCTAGACATCTGTGTTCAGCAGCAGAAAGTTGCAATCTTATTCACGTGTTCTAGCAACATATTCATTGGTTCAGCAATGTGGTTGTGTTCAGCTACATTCAGCAGGGTTGTTGTGTCCCGGAGTGTTTATCAAGTTTACAAATTTACTGTGGTAGCCTATTGGGAAATATAGATAAAAGCATCTGAACCCACTAACATTATCCTGTGCACTTTATAATCTGTAGGGTATATAAAATTTGGGTCAATTTTTTTTCTTTTTCTTATACTACTGCTATGTTAGTCATGACACTCAATTGACTAAGGGAGTAACAAATTTTGGGAATTTAGTTAAACCTTTAATTTATGTACCTGACTTACTATTACAGTAATTTCTAATATCTTAGTAACATGGCTTGCAGATTGAGGATCCTATGTTTGAAGATTACAACAACGATGATGAAGACGATTACGATGATGACAAAGATGAAAATGATGCTGAAGGAAAGAATGCAACCCAAATTGTGTATTTTTCGCACTAAAGTCAACATAACATCTGCTTTGAAATTCTCTGCATATGTATAAATTCTTGTGCACATTGGCGCATTTGGTTCAGTTAAGTTAGATTTGCTCATCCATTAACTAAAATTTGTGCGTTTTTCATTATCTCAATTAGAGTAATGAGTCCAACACATACCAATTAATTAGAAATGTTATTTAAAATTTGGCAGCACATACCAATTAATTAGAAATGCTATTTAAAATTTGGTAGCATAATGTTTGTTACTGTAACCTTGGGGTGAATATTTTTTTATAGCTTGTAGGTTGTGTAAAAAATAGAAACTACAAAACTCATGTCATTACAAAAAATAATATATCCAGATTTTTCTTCTTTGCTTGGGTTTGATAAGGAAGTTCAAGTTCATATGACTAGAAGAGGTAAATGAAAAACTAATGAGATTTTAAAAAGGATGATACTTACTAATCAGTACATGATATTACAGCTATTGGATGTTGTTTATTGCTATGGGTTGCTATGGGGTTGCAGTTTGTTTCTGCAGTTTATTTTCAGTTGTTTGTGTATTGGATATTTGGATATTTGTTTATTGTTATTGGTTTCGATTTATGTAATATGCATTGTTATGGGTTTCAGTTTGTGTTATAGGTTTTAGTTGTTTGTATTTTGGATATTTGGTTTCTGTTTAATTATTTTCAATTTATGTTATGGGTTGCCGCTATGGGATGTTGAATGTAATATGTATTGCATAGATATGGTTTCAGTTATGTATTGCTATAAGTTTTAGTAGGGTTTCTGTTTATATGTATTGCTATGGGTTTCAGTTGGGTTACACCTTATGTATTGTTATGGGTTTTAGTTTCAGTTTATGTTATGGGTTGCAGTTTGTGTTATGGATTGCGGTGTATGTATTGTTATGGGTTTCAGTTTTAGTTATGGGTTACAGTTTGTGTCATAGGTTGCAGTTTTTAAATGCAACTATGGGATGGATGTTACAGCTATGTGATGGACATTACTAAAGTGCATGGATGTTACTGAAGTGGATCCACTAGAATATCTAGCGGACATCTGTGTTACACTAATACAATGTTATACTATTATAATGTTATGTAGTATGTTACACTAATACAATGTTATAGTAGGCAAGGTTGATACTAATACAATTTCATGTAAAGCATGAAAATATAGAATGCAAGGATGATGATTTTAATAATTTTAAAGGAAGTATCAGCATATCTGGTTACCCAAAGAATCAAGAAACATTTGCTCGTGTTTGTGGCTATTGTGAACAAATTGATATCCATTCTGTGACACCCCCAAATTCGGGTACTTCATTTCTACATGATTTGGTGTTCACTTCCTAAATATAACATACATCTACCCAATAATAAATAATTGCAAAATAAATTACAACCTTTATAAATACTTAAAATCTTCCTTATCAAAAGGTTTACAACTTTTCAAAATAAATCCCAGGGTTTATTCTAACCTTGACATAAACATTAATGCGAAAAAAAAACATCATATAAAGTCTTATTACAATATCAAAATAAAACAAGTCTTCACTTGTTCAGCTTTCCTTTGCCTTTAATAGTTGACGGAGCGTCAACGCTTTCAACTTAGCTGCAATGGTTATTTAATATGCAAGAGTGAGCAAACAATAGCTCGTCGGAGTACAACAATAATAAAAATATAATTGAATAGCTTCAATAGAGTTGAATAACTTTACTTTCATCAACAATAAAGAATTGAATAATAATTCTTTATCAACATTAAAAATTCGAATATAGAATTCATCTGAGGGTCGTAAGACCTTGAACTTTTGTCCTAGGTTATAAACATTTCTATTTAAAACCCTTAACAGTCATTTAGACTATGGACCTTAACTCGTACTTAGGGGGATCATCCCTTCTGATGTAGCGGAAGAAACAGAAAACTGTTATCAATTGTTGAACCGCGCACGATTGCCAAACGATAACCTTCTACAACATGTTGATTCTACGAATACCAGGAAATAGGCAGCAAAATTCTAATTCTGAGAATTTTGGAAAATATGTAAATTTTATTATTCATCAAAAAACTGCGGCTCCCCATCATAACAAGTGTTTAAATAGCAAAACCCTAAAAGCAGAATCCAAAACGAAAAGGAAAACTAATAAAGACAATTACGAAAATAACCCTAAAACAGAAAAATGTCTTTTTGAAGGCCTAAATGATGGAATTTGACCAAAAACCCTGCACGTCACTGGCAAAGCTTTGTGAGTTTTGACCGTTAACCCGTTTCCAATAAAATTAGGCTCCGGAAACGCCCAAATCCAACACTCCAAACTTGGCCGAAATTATCGAATTGCCATTGAATCAGATCTTTGCCATTGAATCAAATCTTTCCATAAAATGGCACGCTTGGTCTTCAACCGCATCATTCTCCCCAGGGTGGACAGAATTCGCCCTTGAATTGTCATCACCGGAGGAATCGCCTGTGTAAGGAATCAAATGCTTGACATTAAAAACATTCGCTGTACGAATATGACTCGGCAGTTTCAAGCAGTATGCATTAGGATTGATCTTCTTAATGATTTCCACTGGCCCAATCTTCTTGGCAGACAACTTATTATAGTCACCTATATAAAATCTATCCTTAGTAAGAACAGCCCACACATAATCCCCCACTTCGAACTCAATATGACGCCGTTTCTTATCAGCAGCTTGTTTATACTTGCCCGCGGCCTGCAGCAGATTGTCACGGACAGCCTTGTGAACCTCCTTCAATCATGTCACAAAGGTTTATGCCGTCCCATGAACCCGTGTCTTTGCTGGTAACAGCAACAAATCAAGTGGTCCTCTAGGAGTAACAGAATACACTACTACAAAAGGGCTAAATCCATTACTCCTGTTAACTGCATGATTATGAGCAAACTCTTCCTGACATAACTTCAGATCCCAACTCTTCACATGTTCTCTAACCAAACACCGCAACAAATTGCCTAGCGACCGATTCACCACTTTCGTCTGGCCATCTGTCTGTGGATGGTAGGCACTACTAAAATTCAACTATGTGTTCACCATCTTCCACAAAATACGCCAAAAATGGCTTAGAAACCTGGTATCACGGTCAGACACAATAGACACTGGAAAACCATGCAACCTATAAATCTCTCTAATGTACAATTGAGCAACACGACCAGCATCTGTGGTTTTCTTACATGGAATGAAGTGCACCATCTTGGAAAAACGATCAACTACCACATAAATAGAATCATTACCTCGCTGTGTACGTGGTATTCCCAGCACAAAATCTATAATGATGTCCACCCATGGCTGTGATGGAACTGGTAGAGGCATATACAAGCCTGCATTGGTTGCTGTTCCCTTAGATACTTGACAAACCCGACAACGTTGCACCAGTTTTTCAACCTTCTTCAGACTAGTAGGCCAGAAGTAAGTAGACTGCACCAACTGCAAGGTCCTATCTCTTCCTACATGCCCCTCGCTATGCAGCTCTTGAAGGATCTTCAACCGCAAACTAAAATCTGGAACACATAGTTGGTTGCCCTTAAACAAAAATCCATCCTGCAAATGAAAATCTGTCCTCTCCCCTGCCCGAACCTTTGCCAAAATACCAGAAAAATATGGATCACTTTCAAGTATTTCAGCAAATGAATCAAAACCAGGTACCTCCACAGAAAGTTGAGTTAGTAGTCCCTTTCGCCTGCTCAAAGCATCAACCACTCGATTGGTAATTCCCGACTTGTGTTTCACCACGAAAGTGAACCTTTATAGGTAAGCAACCCAGCTCGCATGTCTAGCAGAAACTTTATCTTGACTATACAAATGTTTTAAAGCCTTATGATCCGTATACAAGATAAACTCCCGCTGAAACAAATAATGGCGCCAATGTTTAATAGCCTGAACCACAGCATAAAACTCAACATCATAAGTGCTATAACGCAGCTTGGCACCCGACAGTTTCTCACTAAAATACGCCACTGGCCTGCTGTTTTGACTCAAAACAGCCCCAATTCCCACTTTGGAAGCATCGGAATGCAACACAAAAGGTTGATGGAAATCTGGTAATACTAGAATGGGAGTTGTGGTAAGGCGGAATTTAATCAGCTCAAACGCCTTTTCTGCTTCATCTGTACAAGCAAAATTCCCATCCTGCTTCATGCACTTAGTAATAGGAGCCATAATGCTACTAAAATGAGGGATAAAGCGCCGATAAAAGGAGGCCAGCCAATGAAAGCTCCGAACTTCAGTAATGGTACTAGGCCTTGGCCAATGCTTCACTGCCCCTACTTTGGACTCATCTACCTGCAGCCCCATATCAGACACAATGTAACCAAGAAACAACACCCTAGGTGTTAGAAACACACTTCTTAACTGCAGCATAAAATTTCTCCCTACGCAGCACATGAAGAACTTCTCGCAGCTGACTAAGATGCTCGTTCGGGTTAGCACTGTAGATTAGAATGTCATCAAATTACACAACAACACACTTCCCAATGAAAGGCCTCAAAACTTGATTCATAACATGCATAAAGGTGCTAGGTGCATTGGACAACCCAAACGGCATGACCATCCACTCATACAATCCTTCCCTCGTCTTAAAAGCTGTTTTCCATTCATCGCCAGCCCGAATACGGAGTTGATGGTATCCATTCTTCAAATCTAATTTAGTAAAAATAGTAGCCCCACTAAGCTGATCCAGTAGGTCATCCAATCTAGGAATAGGAAAATGGTACCTGACCGTTATTTTGTTGATGGCTCTACTGTCAATACACATATGCCAAGTACCATCTTTTTTTGATACCAGAAGGGCTGGTACCGCACAAGGACTTAAACTCTCTTGAATGTACCCCTTGGCCAGTAACTTTTCCACCTATCTCCTTAATTCTTCATGCTCTCCGGGACTCATCCTGTAATGAGGTCGATTGGGTAAGGCTGCCCCGGGCTCCAGATCAATCTGATGTTGGATAACACGCATTGGGGGTAATCCTTCAGGCAGTTCTTCTAGAAATAAATCACTGAACTCTTCCAGAAGTGGTTTAACTACATCAGGAACCTCTACCTCCTTGTCTACCACCCTCCCGATTAAGGCATACACTATTTTCGTCTCCTACACCACCTCCTCAAACTGTGCTAAAGTCAACAAACTAGCACTGCCTTTATTTTCTTCCCGCTTGGGCACTAACACAATCTTTACCCCCTCAAACACAAAGTTGTAAGTATTCGTCTTACCGTTATGAACCACCTCTTTATCAAATTGCCAAGGTCGTCCCAACAGTAGATGGCATGCATCCATAGCTACTACATCACACCAAGCCTCGTCCTTGTATTTTATCCCCACAGAAAAGGATACCAGTGCACGTATTAAGACAATCACCTCGCCCCCTTGTTTCAACCAGGCTAACTTGTACGACTTTGGTTGTTTTTTCGTTATTAGTTCCAGCTTTCGGACTGCCTCTGCTGAAATTATATTCTCACAACTGCCTGCATCAATCACAAACCTACACACCTTCCCTTTAACAGTACAGGTTGACTGGAATATGTTGTTTCTCAGCCAATCATCATCAACAGCCCTAGGCGTAAGGCAGGACCTCCTCACCACCAACGTAGTCCCACCATCACCAGTCACCACCTCCTCATCCACGCCTTCTAGATCAAAGATCGGTTCACCAGTTAGCAAGGTTTCATCTTCGATATCATCACCCTCATTTATTTCAGCAAACATCGCCCTTTTTCCAGCTTTCTTGCACTCAGCTTGCCTGTGTCCCACTTCACCACATGCAAAACACTTTATACCACTTACTGGACCAATCCTCCTATTATTATTTGTTACTGCTCTCGTTTTGGCTATTGCCCCCGCCGTTGCAACCTCTCCTGAACGGCCAGTATTGACACCTCCCCCTGAATACCCAAAGATAGCAGGTTGCCCAAAACCACCAGGACGTCTCTTCTCAATCTACACAGCCCTCTGATGTGCTGCGAAAATAGACATTGGATCAAACATGTTGACTGTCTCTTTAATTTGTTCTCGTAAACCCCCAATATATCGGGCTACTAACTGATCTTCCGTCTCATGCACCTCATTTCGAGCAATCAGCTGATAGAATTCAGTTGTGTATTCATCAACTGTACGACCTCCTTGCCTTAAATTCTGTAACCGCTGGTACATTAATCGCTGATAATTATAAGGTAGGAACGTCGCCTGCAACTGTTTCTTCATCTTCTCCCAGTCCGTAATTTTTGACTTCCCAATCTAACCCTCGTTTGCTTGAGTTGCTGCCACCAAGCCATTGCCCTATCTCTGAGTCTAGTAGCAACCAAGGGTACTTGTTTATCATCAAGGACACCCTTAAATTCCAGGATCTCTTCTACCGTGGCCAGCCAGTCAATGAATTCCTCTGGTTGGAGGGTACCACGAAATTCAGGAATTTCAGTCCTCATACCAGTCTCCCAACGTCTCCTATCGTCCTCCACTGCATATGGTCGACGACGCCTACGAGGTGTCTCATCATAGTCATCATCAAAGTCATCATCATTCTCTCATGCGAAAGGGTTTCTTTGATCATCATAAGATGAGGAATTTCCCTATTCTTGTTCGCCAACAACTCGCCCATCCTTAGTGTCAATCGATCCATCATAATGTTCATCCCTTGCTCCATTACTTGTTTGATTCGCTGCTCGAACCGCTGCTCGAGTCGCTGCAGATCCTCACGTCCATAAACATTAACCACACGCGCTCTACGGGGTGGCATGGTGAATATGATTTAGGCTTTGATACCAACTGACGTAGCAGAAGAAACAGAAAACTGTTATAAATTGTTGAACCGCGCACGATTGCCAAACGATAACCTTCTACAACCTGTTGATTCTACGAATACAAGGAAATAGGCAGCAAGAATTTAGGAAAATACGTAAATTTTATTATTCATCAAAAAATTGCGGCTCCCCATCATAACAAGTGTTTAAATAGCAAAATCCTAAAAGCAGAATTCAAAACAGAAAAGAAAAACTAATAAAGACAATTATGAAAATAACCCTAAAATAGAAAAATGTCTTTTTGAAGGCCTAAACGATGGAATTTGACCAAAAACCCTGCACATCACGAGCGAAACGTTGTGAGTTTTGACCGTTGACTCGTTTATGTAATAACCCAATATTTTTATATAATTAAATAAGAAATTTTGCGTATAATTTTTTTTATATATATTATGTTTATCAAAATAATGGTGGAAATATGTGTAAGGTAAAGAATATGTATTTATGTGATAAATATTTATTTATTTATTGCACGAGTAATTTTAAGTAAATTTTTCGATAACGGAATTGTAGATTACTATAAATTATATTCTTCTAATAAACTAATTTTAATAGTCAAAATATTTTATTATTTAATTTCTATGAAAATATTATTAAAATATTATTTAAATAATATATGAAATAATTTTTAGAATTATTATAATAATTATTTTATTATATGAATTAATCAAGATTAGTTAAGTTAATTATTTTAACTTAATTAATAATGGTATATATGATGTAAAGTGTGAATATAGATCAAAACCCTAAATTTTGATCTATGTTATGAAATTTCATGAATAATACAATTATTGCATAATTGTATTTATAAGAAAAGTATATTTATGTTATGAATAATAAGAAATTATTTTCTTAAGGAATTTGAATATTAAATATGATTATTAACTATATTTGTATTCAAATATATGTAAGTATATTAATATGAGATATGATTATGAATTATATATATAATTATGATAATTAACATAATTATATGAATATATGTTAAGAATTTAGTTATTTTATTTTGTTTAAATATTAAACATAGTAATTGATTATGTTTGTATTTAAAGGAAAGTGTGTATATTAAGTGATTATGTGTTAATAAAGAATGTTAATACGTAAGATTATACTAACCTAGAAGATAAATTTTTAATATCCCAAGTTATTAATTATTTTAAACCTAATTGAGACACGTCTCATTAGGTTATTAAATTGAATGTATATAAGTAAACATTTTAAATTCCAAATTGGATGGAGTGAAAACCCTAAGTAACTAATTAGGATAAAATAAGATTAAGGTTTTGGGTCATTTAGTTTACATAGCCCAAACAAATAAATTAGAAGCCCAAAAGAATTAAAAGAATGGCCCAAGTTTAGCCCACTTGAAGAAGGGCATTGTAGTCAATTGCTTAAGCTTAATTTGGCAAATAAAATAAAATAATATTGGAAGGAAATGGAGTGTATACCCGGCCACATGGGGGTTAATATGGGGAGAAAATAAAAAATTTATTTACTTGTCCAAAAGTGTGGTGAAATACTACTAACTCCTAACCACTCCCCTATGTGTCAACATAAGGATTAAGCCACTCTATTTGTCCACCCCAACAAGTAAACCAAAGCTAAGAAGCAAAGTGTTGGTAGAGTGATACATACATTGTATACTTACAAATCTAAACAAACAAAAATCAAGTATTCTTCATTTCTCTCTCATTTCACTTACAAGCTAGCAAAAATAAAAAAAAATATAGAGAGAGTGAGAGGGCTGATTTCGGCAGCCTTGAGGAAGGAAAGGAGGGTCTTGGATCTTCATGCATCATAAGTATATAAGCTACCATGGATAAAGAAGAAGAATATCAAGAAGAATAAGGTAAGAAATTAAAAAATTTATAGTTTAGTTCATCTTATTTTGTTAGATTTTGATGAAACAAGGAGCTTTTATGTTGGATCTTTAAAAACTCATGATCTACATAAGTATTAGTATTTCATATGTGTATCAAAGTATTTTTGAAATCAAAAGTTAGATCTAAAGAGAGAAAGAAAAATTTTGTACCAAAAGGTTTAAGAAAAATCTTTCTCTTGTATGCTATATGTACTTTTATGTTGATCTACTGATGGATCATGGGATTTATTTATGATTTATTGTTAGAAGCCTTGTTTATGGTGGATTATGTGGTTTACATGATTTATTTGGAGGACCCATAGCTTGTATGCTAGGTTTATGGAAGTTAAAATGGAAAGAAAAGGTTTTGTTGAAAGTTATGTTTTAAAAGTTGTGAAAATGGCTTTTGTGTTGATAGTTCTAAAAGGAGTTTTCTGACTTTTATTTTTGGTAGTGTTAGACCTATGGGTTAGTAACCTTACCCAAGTTGAATCACTTAAAAAGGATGAAAAATGAAAGATCTATGAATTTATTACTAAACTACCTCAAACTAGCCAAAACTCGGGGACAGTCTAACTAACAGCCCCATTTCGGCACTTTATGTGTTCTGTAAAAATTGTTGGTTATTTTTTTGTTATAACTCAGTGAGTCACGGTTCCAAAGACACTGATTGGGCCTCAATCGGAGTTGTGGATCTCGTAATACAAGCGTTTCTGTAAGAGACTCCAAAACAGAAAATGACTTAAAGGCTTGTAGAAGGCAGTCGGTAGTGGCCTGTTTTCTGGATGCTATACCGGGTCAAATGGACTGTTCTTGAGCCTAAAACGTAGCTCGGGAAGTCACAGTTCTAACGATACTAAGCTTGTAGATTTCCATCTACAAGCGTTTCCGTGGAGGACCCAACTTTGGACGAAAAATATAGAATAAATAGAAAGTAAATATTAGAAATTCATAATAAAGTTATAAAAATTATTTTAAATTATAACAAAATTAACTTTTAATATTTTGACATAAATTTTATTAATATTTTAATATTTTAACGATATCTAATTTATTTAATAATTATATTAAATAAATTAGTTAAACATGGTTTTAATATTTTAAAAATAATTTAAAAATAATTTTAATGTTTTATAAATCATTTAAAGGTGAAATAAATGTAATAAAAATATTTTAAGTTATAATCAATAACTTTTAATATTTTAATATAAATAACATTAATATTTTAATATTAATGATAATTATTTAAAGATGATTTTAATACTTTAAAAATCATTTAAAAGTAATATTAATGTTTTAAAAATATTTTAAATTATAATAAATAACTTTTAATATTTGGAAATGAAATACATTAATATTTTAATATTAATGGTAATTATTTAAAAATAATGTTAACATCTTAAAAATTATTTAAAGGTAATATTAAGGTTTTAAAAATGTTTTCAAGTTATAATAAATAACTTTTAAAGTGTTGACATGAAATTCATTAATATTTTAAATTATTTAAATATTAATGATAATTATATTAATTGACAATTAAATCATTAAAAATGATATAAGTGTTTGAAAAATCATTATAAATGATTTTAAAGTTTGGAAAAATATTATAAAAGATAATTAAATTATCTAATATAATATTTAAGTTCTTGAACAAAGTTTCATTAAAAATAAATTCGTTAATTATCCGATAATGCAATTGGGATGCCGAAACGATACCGAACTCAAACCAAACCGACATAGTTTGACTAGGAATACGTTCTTATATGTTTTAATGACTGATATGACTATGTGACAACATGTTTAAAGCAGTATTATGTGTTAAGTTATATTATTCTAATTAAAAGAATAATTCTATTGATGATAGGACTTTGTATTAAAGATAACAGCTTAAGCTATACTACGTAGCAGTAATCAACTATCAAGGCAAGTTCTCTAACATTACTCAAATGTTATATTGATCAAGTATCTCTACTCCTCGCAGTTATTCTATGCGATGGATCCCAGTAAGCTAAAAGCATATTCATGAATAATTATTGTTAATTATTCATATCTATAATGATATCCATGATTCACTTATGAACTTATTCTTATATTGTGGAATTTTATTCAATTTAGTTATTATTTATTAATATATCATTATTGTCTGTTATCATACAAGTGTCCCCACTTGTATGAACTGTTGTACTCATAAAAGAACTCTGGAACTAGAAATTCTTTGATATGACAAATCCTGTTACACACTATAAAATTTTGGTATGCGTTCATGATTTAAAGACTGTCTAAGCTATTTGACTCGGCTAGACATAGTTTGAATTGCACTGTTAGATAGTATTGATTATGATAAAGTCGTCCAACTGAATTGTTTAGTTAGGACGCCAGACTGAGTATGTACAACCCTTAATGGGGAAATTGTTTATGTGCCCAAGGCGAATAGAGTGAATGAATTTATCATTCAAATAGATAGTATTGATCAATACAGGACATAATGGGGCTGATCACCCTACATGTCCGTAAGACCAGAGCGGTTTACAGATGAATTTCTGCTTAAACCTTTTCGAAAATAAATAAAATAAAATAAAAGTTCATGGTCCATTGACCACTCAGCACTTATAGTCACTATGTCGTTTCAAAATTTTAAACGATTTGATATGCTATTAAGATATGTTTCGACAGACTTCACAACTATTGATTCGTTGTAGAAGTATACATCAAAGAAAATATTTACTTTTTTCAGCTAAAGTTTATTAACTGCTATTACTTACTGAGCAATTAAATGCTCATTGTTGCTTTAAATTAAACGTTTTCAGCTAAGCGTGATCAACCAGAAGGCTCTGAAAAAAACAAAGGAAAAGGAAAGCTGCAAGAATAGATTTATGGTATCTTATGTAATAATTAGACTTTATTAAGACGATGATATTTATTATCTATCATGTAATGAATGTTTTAAAGGTCGTGTACCTGGGATTAGACAACTCTAATATGTAAATTAAGTTTGTTTATCTACTTTATATTATTATTCCGCTCAAAGAAATGATATCGTATAGCACCGAGTTCGGGTTTTAAGTACTTGAATTTGGGGGCGTCACAGTTTCCAATGAAATTAAGCTCCGAAAACGCCCAAATCCGACGCTCCAAACTTGGCTGAATGTATCGAATTGTCATTGAATCAGATCTTTGCCATTGAATCAAATTTTTCCATAAAATGGCACGCTTGCTCTTCAACCGCATCACCTTCGTACCATGTATTATGCACAAACATCTTAACGCTTTCGCATAATAACATCCCCTAGTAATTAGGTTTGTTCATCTCAGTATTGGAATTCAAGTCCGCACCAAAGAAAGTTTGGTTTGGATAAGCTTAAAGGGTAATTTAGGATTCAACGTTCATCAACTAAAGAATAATTAAATCGACTTACAATAATCAATAATAATTCAATAATAACGAATTATGAAATAGTTATACTTTAGAATTTAATTTAAAATATACGAAAGATAAGATAGACCTTGCTTGAACAATAAGTTAAAGTCACTTTAAGTAAATCATGAATTTTAAATACATACTTGTTCAATACAGAAATAAAAAGGACAATCTCAAACGAAATAGATATTTAAATTCAAAACACTTGTATATCATTAACGAGTTTAGGGATAGAAAACTTGCCTCAAACGCAAGCTACTAACACAATTCACGTTTTTTAAAAAGTCCTACACATATATGTTTAATCACAATAGTCTAAATTAGTTAACACGCAACTAATTCACATAATTGGTTAACCCTCCAAGGTTAACTCATTCTGGTTTAATTAATAAGTTAATAATTAACCACATAATTAATTACATCACATAGACATGCTCACATAATTAAATCAAATAATAATTATGTATTTCATATTAATTAAATTATAATTAAATAATTATAATTTAAACATTCAATCTAATTATAATTACTCAAATTATAATCACTAAATTATAAACAATTATGATTTATAATCAACTAAACTACATCATACATTTACTAAATTATAACTACCAAAATTATAATTTAAATTAACATTTACTTGATTAAAATAAATCAAATAATATTCATTATAATTAACAAAATAATAATTTAATTTAAACCTTTACTCTAATTATAATTATTCAATTTATAATAACATATTATATTTTACCAATATAATATATTAGAAATTATTTAGCATTTTAAATGTGTGTCTAACATGTTATCACATCACACATTAGGTTAACCTCCATGCTCCAAATAAAATGCACTAAAAAAAACTAATTGTAACTTTCTGCATACCCCACGCCGGGGCAGAGGTTTTACTCTTGACAGGCCCGCCGGAGCGGGCCCCCTGCAGGGTCGGCAGACATGCTCGCGAACTGTGCAGAAAAAAGTTAATTTTGCTTATTTCTCCACACCAAATTCTAATTCCAGTTCATACAATTCAAATCAATTTATAGAAAATATAAACTTAAAGCTTCTAACATGATTCCAACATACAAAAACATGCTCCTAAACACAAAATAATCTTAAGCAACGAGAATCCATGATTTAAAAACTCCAATTTTACTATTTTCATAAAAACTCATATTTTCACAAAACAATTCACTGTAAATAAAATTATCTACCAATTCAATTCACAACACACGCAATATTTTCATAATTGAAGATAACATCATAATAAATTCTAATTAGGCATATTAACACATAAGAAATCCTCAACTTTTTATTCTAAACCAACCAATATATATATAATCCATATGAACACCAAGTTTTCATTCAAACATGTCTTTAACAACATTTTGTTTTCTGAAAATCCTTTTATGGCATGAAATTCAATTATAAATACCACATGGATACATTCTATATAAACAATTCATGATTATATAATTTCATGAAAACTTAATTTTGACAGAGAATGAGCATGAAGAACACATAAATTGAGTTCTAAAAATATATAAGGGTAGAGGTTATAAATTACCCTTTAGCTAGTCGTTAGTGAAGAAGAAGAAGATGATGCTTGTTACTATTTTCTTTCTCAAAGCTTTCTCTTCTTCTCCCTTCTTCCTCTTCTTCTTCTCTGAGTATTCTCTCTAACTCCCTTCTCTGCTCTTTTCTTTTATTCTAACTGACTAATCTAACATATATTATAGATATATATAATATACATATACATATATAATATAGCTAATAAGTATTATACTAATTACTATATTAACTACTACTTTATTTATATAAGTTACAAGAATTTGAAAAGCCTAAGTCCATGTTTGGCAAAACAATTTATATTTTAAAAAAACAGATTTTTATTAACTAAAGCATTGTTTGGGAAAAAACAGTTTAAAACAATGCAAGGGCCCTGTTTGGCAAAAGCCTTTTAAAACAAAAGTAAGGGCCTTGTTTGGTTAAAATAATTTTTTAAAAAAACCCTTTTCTTTTTTTTAATAAATCCTTTGTAACACATACTTTAACGTTATATTTTAATTAATTAAATCTTTAACAATCTAATTTAATTAATTAAAAGCTAACCTCAATTAACCATATAAAAATGCCACATAACAAATTATAATTACTCGCTAACTATAATTTATGTAATACTCATCACATAACGCATCTAATTTAATTATCTCAATTAAATTAGAACTATACTATAAAATCAATATACATCAATTAAATTAAATATTAAATATTTATTTAATTAATATATAACTCTTAATTATATCATTCCACAAAATCACATAATTGATTTATTTAACTCAATGAATAAATCACATAAAATATTTATGTACTCAATAAATATTCAAAATTAATAAATAAAATCTCATTCGTTATAATCTTCCCTCCTTAAAAGGATTCTGTCCCCAGAATCACAACATAAAAAGAAAAAAAATCTCATCTGTTACATTCTTCCCCCCTTAAAAGGATTCTGTCCCTAGAATCGGTACATAAGGGGTTACACAAAAAGCTAAGCAAATAATTGAGGATACGATTTCCTCATTACATCCTCGAGTTCTCACGTGGCTTCTTCAGCACTGTGGTTCCTCGATATTACCTTAACAGAAGGTATCACTTTATTTTTAAGTGCTTGTTCCTTTCTGTCGACTATTTGAACAGGCACTTCTTCATATGTTTAGTCTTTATCAAATTATAAAGGCTTGTATTCTATTACATGTTTATAGTCGTGTTTGTAAGGCCTCAACACAGAAATGTGGAAGACGTTATGTATATTCTCTAGCTCCGGAGGTAATGCCACTTCGTAAGCTACCTTGCCAACTTTTCGTAGTACCTCGAAAGGTCCAATAAATCGGGGACTCAGCTTCCCCTTCTTGCCAAATCAAATCTTCCCCTTCCAGGGAGATACCTTCAGGAAAACGAAGCTTCCTGGTAAAAACTCTCAGTTCTGTTGATGTTGATCGACATACTTCTTCTGTCTGTCTTAAGCAGCAACTAGTCTTGTTCTGATCAGCTTCACGATTTTGGCGGTTTGTTGTACCAGTTCCGATCCCAACAGTTGACGTTCACCGACTTCATCCCAGCACAAGGGCGTTCTGCATTTCCTGCCTTATAACTCTTCGTAAGGCGGCATGCCGATACTCCCATGATGACTATTATTGTAGGTGAACTCCACCAATGGTAGATGATCGTCCCAGCTTCTCTTGAAATCCATAACGCAAGCTCTCAGCATATCCTCAAGCGTCTGAATCGTTCTCTCGCTCTGGCCATCGGTCTGAGGATGGTACGCCGTACTTATTCGTAACTGCATTCCCAGACACTCTTGCAAACGGTTCCAGAAATTCGACGTAAAACGTGGATCTCTGTCAGACACAATCAATATCGGAACGCCGTGTCGAGAAATAATTTCCTTCACATACAGTTTCGCTAGCTGGTCCAAGTTGTACTTAATCCTGATTGGTAAAAAGTGGGCTGACTTCATCAGTCGATCCACTATAACTCATATCGCATCAAATCCCTTCTAAGTCGCTGGAAGACCTACCACAAAATACATCGTGTCGTGCTCCCACTTCCACTCTGGAATTTCCAACGGTTGCAGCAACCCGCTAGGTCTCTGATGTTCTGCCTTAACATTCTGGCACGTTAAGCACTTCGCAACATTTTCAGCAACGTCCCTCTTCATATTCGGCCACCAAAAATGGTGCTTGAGATCCTGGTACATCTTCGTACTCCCAGGGTGAATCGAATATCTCGAATTGTGAGCTTTGCTCAGAATCTCCTCTTCGACCTCTAGTACTGGCGATACCCAGATTCTTCCTTCAAATCGTAACAGTCCCTTATTATCGATCTTGAACTTGAACTCTTCGTCATCCGTTATTCTTTTCTGGATCTTTACGTACTCTTCGTCGTGAAGTTGTGCTTCTTTCACTTTGTCTACCAGAGTAGCACCAGTAGTTATTTGAAACAACTTCTCATCCGATTCCTTCGAAAATTTCACTTCCAGTTCTAATCTAGCCATCTGTTCTATCAACCGATCCTGATCAGTTAACACGTTTAGCTTCTCCCGACCTTTTCTGCTCAAAGCGTCGGCGATGACATTAGCTTTACCCGGATGATAAAGTATCTCGCAGTCGTAGTCCTTGATCAGTTCCAACCATCTCCTTTGGTGCATGTTCAAATCCTTTTAGGTGAAAATATACTTCAGACTTTTATGATCTGTGTATATTTCACACTTCTCTCCATATAAGTAGTGTCTCCATATCTTCAGAGCAAACACTACTGCTACCAATTCTAAATCATGGGTCGGATACCCCTTCTCGTAATCCTTCTGCTGACGTGACGCATAGGCAATGACTTTGTCGCTCTGCATCAGCATACAACCTAACCCCTTATGTAAGGCATCACTATATACTATGAAATTTATCTTACTATTTGGCAAGGACAACATAGGCGCAGTACTCAGCCTCTTCTTCAACTCCTGAAAACTCTCCTCACACTTTTTTGTCTAAACAAATTTAACTGTCTTACGAGTCAAATTTGTCAACGGAGTCGCGATCTTGGAAAAGTCTTGGATAAATCTCCGGTAATAACCTGCCAATCCCAAGAAACTCCTCACTTCAGATGGCGTCTTCGGCTGATCCCAATTCATTACGGCTTCAACCTTCGACAGATCTACTGAAATCCCATCCTTGTCGATCATGTGGCCAAGAAATTGCACACGTTCCAACCAGAATTTACATTTTGAGAATTTCACATACAGCTTCTCTCATCTCAGCAATTCCAATGTCAGCCTTAAATGTTCAGTGTGTTCCTCCTTGGTCTTAGAATAAATCAGGATGTCATTTATGAACACCACTACGAACTTATATAGGAACTGCTTAAACACCCTGTTCATTAAGTCCATAAATACAGCTGGGGCATTCGTTAGACCAAATGACATCACTAAGAACTCGTAATGTCCATATCGAGTTCTGAAAGTTATTTTCGATATATCTTCTCTCCTTACCGTCAATTGATGATACCCACTCCTCAAATCGATTTTCGAAAAGTATCTAACACCCTTCAGTTGATCGAACAAGTCATCGATCCTATATAAAGGATACCTATTCTTGATCGTAAATTTGTTCAATTCCCTATAATCAATGCAAAGCCGCATCGATCCATCTTTCTTCTTAACGAATAAAATTGGCGCTCCCCACGGTGAAATGCCCGGCTGAATATATTTCTTATCCAGTAAGTCTTGAAGTTAAACCATCAGTTCCTTCATCTCGATCAGAGCCATTCGGTATGGAGCTTTCGAAATCGGAGCAGTTCTTGGCGATAAGTCAATCACGAACTCTATCTCCCTATCTGGCGAAAGTCCTGGCAAGTCGCTCGAAAACACGTCCACAAACTCCTTAACCACTGATATCTCTTCTACCTTCGGGCTCTCCTTACGGGTATCTACTATGTAGGCTAGATATCCTACGCAGCCTTGCGTCAAAAGTTTTTTGGCTTGTATAACCGTCAGACAACTCGCTTGTCTAGGCAATTTGCTACTATAGAACACCAACTGCGACGGAGTCGTAAGGTTTACTGACTTCTTCTGACAGTCGATTAACGCCCCATAGTTGAATAACCAGTCCATACCCAATATGACATCGAATTCCCCAAGTTTTATCGGAATCAAATCTACCCTCAGCTCCTGACCTTTAATGTCCAATCTATAATTCTTGTAAACACCCCTAACAGGAATGACCTCCCTATTCGCAATCTCTATGTTCAAGGGGTAAACTAACTCCTCTATAGGTAAGTCTAGGGTTTTAGCAAAATCATCAGATATGAAGAAACAAGTAGCACCCGAATCAAATAATACATATGCATTTATACTATTGACCGGATTAATACTTGCCACCATGTCTTTTGATTGCACAACATCCTGCACTGTCATATTGAATGCCCGGACAGTGGGTCGAATAGCTTGCAATGGTGCAGTGATAGTTACGGTACTGTCGATCCCATTCCCTCCGCTCCCCTGCCGTCAGCTTCTTAGGGCAACTGCGAGCCATGTGATCCTTGGATCCATATGTGTAGCAAGCTTTCTTCTTTGGGTTTGGGCAATTTGGAGCAATGTGGCCTTCCTGACCACAGTTGAAGCACACCCACTTCCCCTTCATGCACACTCCAGTTTGATTCTTCCCGCATGTAGCACATGCTTCGAACTTCCTCTTCTGCTGGCTCCCTTGCTGACTCCAGCAGAGGTGTTGTCGTTCCACTTCCTCTTTTGGTTGATAGTCACGCTACCCCCAGCCTTGGTCTCTGTCTCATTCTTCTTCTTCTTATCTTGATTGAACTTTGTCATCGCATCGCTCCCCCCTTCAGCGAGTATGGCCTTTTCCAGCACAGCTACAAACGTGTTCAGCTGGAATATGGAGACCTTACTGTAGAGCCAGTGCTTCAGTCCCCGCTCAAACCTCCTCGCTTTCCTAGCGTCAGTGCTGACCTGGTATGTAGCAAACCTGGCCAGCTTGTTAAATTTAGCGGCATACTCGGACACCGTCATCCCACCCTGCTTCAGCTCTAGAAACTGGACCTCCATCTGGTCCTGTGAGCTCACGGGGAAGTACATTTCAAAGAACATCTCTTTGAAACGTTCCCATGGTATCACTCCTTTCCCTTTTCTGGTCTTGTTGGCTTGCCACCAGAAGCTAGCATCAGACTTCAACATGAAAGTTGCGAATGCCATTTTTTGGTCTTCGCTAACCCCAGCTATGTCGAAGACCTTTTCGATCTCCATTACCCAAGTCTGGGCATCTATCCGGTTTACAGATCCCTTGAACTCCGGTGGTCCTACTACCTTAAACTCTTTAAAAGTCGTGGCCTGCACTTGCGGCTGATTCGCAAGCTCTCTCGTCAGCAGGTTCATCAACTGCTGAATTGTATTGAGATTCGTCCCATCGTTATTGTTGTTCGTCGAACCACTCGGGGTTTTGACGTGTAGGTCTTCTTCTAGGAGGCATTTTCTGTTAAGAAAATATTATTATTTGATCCTTTATTCAATTCTTAAGTATTCAAGTTCATACTTAGACATTTTAAATAATTCAGTTCATATATGAGCACATAGCAGATCAATAACTTCTTTTATTCATTACTCGTAATAAAATATCAAATAAATAGCATTTCTGCTATTCACATCATCTTTCCTGAACTAATTTTTTTTTACAGGATTATATTATTAACTCATCCCAATCTTATCTCAAATTATGGAATTTACATTTATTTATTACAAAAAAAAACACATAAATATAGACTCTTCTATCTAGGCATGTTAAGACGTTGCACAGCCTCTCTGCGCTCTTCCTCCATCACCCAAAACACTGTCCTTCGGTCCACCACGTACCATGGTAAACCTTGGAACTGAGCTGGGTAATAAAAAACACGATCCTGGGCCCTATTTATGGCCGTATGAAAGGCATATTCTGTTTTCCTAAGCTTAGCCCTCTTGGCTTCAGCCTCATCTTCAGCTCGATCAGCTCGTTGAGTAGCGCTTAAGCTTGTTTCCTCCGCTCTAACTCGCTTTGTTGACTCTTCCTGGATGTCTTGCTTCTGCTTTGCTAGTTCAGCTTGGGCCTCATCTCTATCATTCTCTACGTGTATTAGCTTCCACTGCGCTTCTTCTAGCTCACTATCCATCTCTTCGATAGTCTCGTCCCGCTGCTGGATGATTTCTTCGAGCTCTCTGACTGTCGTAGACTGCCTCGTACATCTCAGCACTAGTAGAGTGAGGTGGGAATTTCTCTTCGGGATCCTCTTCCTCCTCTGACTCATCCTCGTCCTCTTCCTCTGGAATAGGTGTCAGCTCACGCTCCCGACCAGCTATGGTGATCACTGGAGATGGCTCTGTCCTATCCAGCTGCTCCCAGACAACATGGATGTCTCGGGACTCCTCCTCTCTAGACACCTGAGGTACATCCTCTCTAGCCTGACTAGATTCTCCAATGTTCGTCATTCTGACAAAAGAATTTTTAAAGTTTAATTATTACGGAATATTGAGTTGTCACTCTTCGGATACTTAAACGTAAACACATTGCACATAAGGTAGTTTATTATCTTTACCTATCACCACTATCTTTTCGATCTTACTATAAGGCTACTATCTAAGGTTTCCCCCCCCCCCCCCCGCCTAAGGTTCATAACCTGGCTTTGATACCAACCTGTAACACCCCCAAATCCGGGTACTTCATTTCCACATGATTTGGCGTTCACTTCCTAAATATAATATACATCTATCCAATAATAAATAATTGCAAACTAATTTACAACCTTTATAAATACTTAAAATCTTCCTTATCAAAAGGTTTACAACTTTTCAAAATAAATCTCAGGGTTTATTCTAACCTTGACATAAACATTAATGCGGAAAATAAAAATATCATATAAAGTCTTATTATAATATCAAAATAAAACAAGTATTCACTTGTTCAGCTTTTCTTTGCCTTTACTAGTTGACGGAGCGTCATCGCTTTCAACCTTAGCTGCATTGGTTATTTAATATGCAAGAGTGAGCAAACAATAGCTCACTGGAGTACAACAATAATAAAGATATAATTGAATAGCTTCAATAAAGTTGAATAATTTTACTTTCATCAACAATAAAGAATTGAATAATAATTCTTTATCAATATTAAAAATTTGAATATAGAATTCATCTGAGGGTAGTAAGACCTTGAACTTTTATCCTAGGTTATAAACATTTCTATTTAAAACATTTAACGGTCATTTAGACTATGGACCTTAACTCGTACTTAGGAGGATCAACTCTTCGTACCATGTATTGTGCACAAACATCTTAACGCTTTCGCATAGTAACATCCCCTAGTAATTAAGGTTGTTCATCTCAATATTTGAATACAAGTCCGCACCAAAGAAAGTTTGGTTTCGATAAGCTTAAAGGGTAATTTAGGATTCAACGTTCATCAACTAAGGAATAGTTGAATCGACTTACAATAATCAAGAATAATTCAATAATAACGAATTATGAAATACTTATGCTTTAGAATTTAATTTAAAGCATACAAAAGATAAGATAGACCTTGCTTGAACAATAAGTCAAAGTCACTTAAAGTAAATCATGAATTTTAAATACATACTTGTCTAATACAAAAATAAAAAAGACAATCTCGAACGAAATAGATATTTAAATTCAAAACACTTGTATATCTAACGAATTTAGGGATAGAAAACTTGCCTCAAGCGCAAGCTACTAACACAATTCACGTTCTTTAAAAATTCCTACACATATATGTTTAATCACAATAGTCTAAATTAGTTAACACGCAACTAATTCACATAATTGGTTAACCCTCCAAGGTTAACTCATTCTGGTTTAATTAATAAGTTAATAATTAACCACATAATTAATTACATCACATAGACATGCTCACATAATTAAATCAAATAATAATTATGTATTTCATATTAATTAAATTATAATTAAATAATTATAATTTAAACATTCAATCTAATTATAATTACTCAAATTATAATCACTAAATTATAAACAATTATGATTTATAATCAACTAAACTACATCATACATTTACTAAATTATAACTACCAAAGTTATAATTTAAATTAACATTTACTTGATTAAAATAAATCAAATAATATTCATTATAATTAACAAAATTATAATTTAATTTAAACCTTTACTCTAATTATAATTATTCAATTTATAATAACATATTATATTTTACCAATATAATATATTAGAAATTATTTAGCATTTTAAATATGTGTCTAACATGTTATCACATCACACATTAAGTTAACCTTCATGCTCCAAATAAAATGCACTAAAAAAAAATAACTCATTGTAACTTTTTGCATACCTCCCGCAGGGGCGGAGGTTTTACTCTTGACAGACCCGCCGGGGCGGGCCCCATGCAGGTTAGGCAGACATGCTCGCGAACTGTGCAGAAAAAAGCCAATTTGACTTATTTCTCCACACTAAATTCTAATTCTAGTTCATACAATTCACATCACTTTATAGAAAATATAAACTTAAAGCTTCTACCATGATTCCAACATACAGAAATGCTCCTAAACACAAAATCATCTTAAGCAACGAGAATCCATGATTTAAAAACTCCAATTTTACTATTTTCATAAAAACTCATATTTTCACAAAACAATTCACTGTAAATAAAATTCTCTACCAATTCAATTCACAACACACACAATATTTTCATAATTGAAGATAACATCATAATAAATTCTAATTAGGCATATTAACACATAAGAAATCCTCAACTTTTCATTCTAAACCAACCAATATATATAAAATCCATATGAACACCCAGCTTCCATTAAAACATATTTTTAACAACATTTTGTTTCCTGAAAATCCTTTTATGACATGAAATTCAATTATAAATACCACATGGATACATTCTATATAAATAATTCATGATTATATAATTTTATGAAAACTTAATTTTGACAGAGAATGAGCATGAAGAACACATAAAATGAGTTCTGAAAATATATAAGGGTAGAGGTTATAAATTACCCTTTAGCTAGTCGTTAGTGAAGAAGAAGAAGATGATGCTTGTTTCCTATTTGCTTTCTCAAAGCTTTCTCTTCTTCTCCCTTCTTCCTCTTCTTCTTCTCTGAGTATTCTCTCTAACTCTCTTCTCTGCTCTTTTCTTTCTTTTATTCTAACTGACTAATCTAACGTATATTATAGATATATATAATATACATATACATATATATATATATATATATATGTAACTTATAGCATTAATATAGCTAATAAGTATTATACTAATTACTATATTAACTATTACTTAATTTATATAAGTTACAAGAATTTGAAAAGCCTAAGGCCATGTTTGGCAAAACAATTTATATTTTTAAAAAAATAAGATTTTTATTAACTAAGGCATTGTTTGGGTAAAAATAATTTAAAATAATGCAAGGGCCCTGTTTGGCAAAAGCCTTTTAAAACAAAAGTAAGGGCCTTATTTGGTTAAAATAATTTTTTTTTAAAAATCTCTTTTCTTTATTTTAATAAATCCTTTTTAACACATTCTTTAACGTTAACTTTTAATTAATTAAATCTTTAACCATCTAATTTAATTAATTAAAAGCCAACCTCAATTAACCGTTTAAAAATGCCACATAACAAATTATAATTACTCGCTAACTATAATTCATGTAACACTCATTACATAACTCATCTAATTTAATTATCTCAATTAAATTAGAACTATACTATAAAATCAATATACATCAATTAAATTAAATATTAAATATTCATTTAATTAATATATAACTCTTAATTATATCATTCCACAAAATTACATAATTGATTTATTTAACTCAATGAATAAATCACATAAAATATTTATTTACTCAATAAATATTTAAAATTAATAAATAAAATCTCATTCGTTACACATTCACCACGTGACTATCTACGAATCTCTTGTGTACTCTGCCTGATTGAGGCTTGTTGTAGTAAAAGTGAATTTCTAAAGGATTATCTCATTCATTACCTTCCAATGCAGTAAAAGTGAATTCTCTCCACCTTCTTGCAGTAATAAATCTGAAGCAGTAGCAAATATGAATGTTGTTGTGTTCAGCAATAGTATTGTGTGTTCATTCATGTGTTCAACAGTAGTATAGCAGTAGTAAATATGTTGTTGTGTTCAATAATTCATGTGTTCAACAGTAGGAATGTTGTCTTCAACAATAGTAATGTTGTGTTCAAATATGTGTTCAAAATGTTGTGATGTTATAGATGTGTTACTTATTAGTATGCTTCTTCTGTTTTCCAACTATTCAACTACATGAATTATGATAAACACAAATAATGTCCATTCATAAATTTGGAATTGGAATTATGATAAACAGTGATTATATGTGGAATTTGCATTATGATAAACACTTGCGAAATTGTACAATGTTTACCTGTGTGACTCAAATTTACAAGTGGACACTGTTTTTAAAATTGTTAAACTGTTTGCAAGATTCCTTGTGTGACTCGGATGGATTTTGAATTACAACATTATTAAACTATTTTTGGAAGTATTAAACTGTTTGCAAGATTCCTTGTGTGTGGATTTGGAATTGCAACATTAACCAATCCATTCCCAAAATTACGTCAAATTCTCCCAATTTAATTCGAATTAAATCTACCGATGTTTTATGTCCCCTTATCTCTACGTAACAATTTCTATGAATATGTTCCATGTGGATTATTTCCTTATTCACCACTTCTATAGTTAGAGGAGTTTCTAGCTTTTCTATAGGTAAACTTAACTGTTTAGCAAAATCACAAGATATGAAGAACAGGTTGCACCGGAATCAAACAATATATATGCATTTATATTATTGATCGGGATAATACCTGAGACAACGTCTTCGGAAGCTATAACATCTTGGATTGTCATGTTGAAGGTTTGGGCGGTCTGTCTACTAGGTGGAGTAGAACCAACAATAGGCAGCTTCCCATTATTATTTCTTTTATTTCCTCCATCTGCTCCCTTCTTTGGGAAATTTTTTGCAATGTGATATGGCGCTCCACAATTAAAACACATTCCTTTCTTTGGGTTAGGACAGTTAGAAGAGATGTATCCATCATGCCCGTATTTGTAGCACACTGTTTTCTCTTTCAAACATACCCCTAAATGATGTTTCCCATAGTTTTTACATGCCTCGACCTTTTTCTTTGGGTCTCCTTGTTTATTTCCAGTATTCCCAAAATTATTCCACTTTCTTTTCTTTCATCCATTTCCTCCGCTTCCCTCAGCTTTGTCTCCCCCTTCTATCTTCTTCTTATTTCTCTTATCCTGATTAAACTTGGTCAATGCTTCACTTCCCCCTTTGGTTATAATAGCCTTCTCCAATATTGTTCTAAACGAATTAATTTGCAACAGCAAAAGTTTACTATAGATCCAGGATTTCAGTCCCTGCTCAAACCTCCTAGATTTCCTCTCCTCTGTGTTCACCTAGTGTGGAACAAATCTTGCTATCTCATTAAACTTGGCCGTGTACTAAGGAACAATCATATTCTCTTATTTTAATTCCAAGAACTACATCTCCATACAGCTCTGAATACTTTGGGGAAAACAGTTCTCAAAAAATAATTCCTTGAACCGATCCCACACAACTAATCCTTCTCCAACCCTATTCTGGTTAGCCTCCCACAAAAAATTGGCCTCCCCCTTAAGCATATAGGTAGCAAAAGTAGTGTTTTGCTCCTCTCTAACTCGGTTGATAACAAATACTTTCTCTATTTCTTTGATCCATGATTGAACCTCTATCGACTAGATGCCCCTTAAAACTGGTAATTCTGTCAGCCGGAGGATTTACAGGTATTCCTTCGGGGTTCCTATTAAAGGCCTCTGTCTACAAGTCTATGAATTGTTGCATAGGGTTTACAGGTTCCCTATTCTCACTTCCAGCTTCCGATTCTTCATTTATATTTCTATATGTTCTTCTCTTTCCCCTTCCTCTTCCCCTCCATCTTGGCGGAATTTCTCTAAAAATAAAATATGTATTGTTATCAACATTTTATTAATAATATTATAGCATTTTGTTTTAATACAAACAAATAATCATCACAAGCACATTTAAGAACCATTATATATTAATATACTTCTTATTTACAACTTCTCTTTACATAGATCTTCTTATATTCTTACTATTTACCATTTTATCCCGCTATTAAATATTAAAGATGGGATTTACACAACTTAATCCTCAACCTGTACTAAGGTTTAGGATGTACAAAAGATATCCCGCTAAATATACCCAAAGCTGGGATTTACATTACAAACCTACTCACTTATATATTTAAATAACCATCTCTACCATCTATGCTAGTCCCCTAGCAGCCGCGCTATCACGCTCTTCCTTAGCTATAATCACCACCCTCTGCCGGGTGATGGAGTGATGGGTCTGTCCGTCTTTTATCAGATAGAAGACAATTCGATCTATGGTACGATCCATAGACCTAGAAAACGCAGAGTACATCTTGTCAGCCTTGCGCTTATACACCCTATTCTCCTACTCAAGATCTTTAGAGTGATCCTGATACCTCATCCTCTCAAGGATTTCATCCTCCCAGTAGGCATTTTAGCATGTTTCTCCAATTAAAGGTTATGTGCCTTCGTCTCATACAGCTAGGCCAAGTTATTGAACTCATGGTGCTGGATACTAAGCTCCGCATTATGAGTGATCAAATAGTGCACTAATGCACCTAACTGCACCATAGTTTCCCCAACCTCAGAGTTTGTTTCCTCCTCTTCTATCTCCTCTGAATCCTCCTCGGATTCCACTGCTGTTGTTGGTACCCCCGTACCCTCCTCAAGCTCTACCTCATGGGGTAAAAGTTGTTGCGTGATGCCTTCCGTAATCCTGGATGGCAAACCATATCCCCCGACAGATTCAATCTCCTCCTCGTCCTCACTATCAAATATTATCACCAGCACAGGATCAGGTGCAGGTACCGATGGAGGTACAGGTGAAGCAACCAGATGCTCAATCACCACATGGATATCCTGGAGTATATCCTCTCTTGATATCTACATTTAAACAATTAATCTGGATTAATACATTTCATTAAATCACATTTAATATTACAAATAACAATTCAATTTATGTTATCTTTACTTCTTTAGACTTTTAACTGATGAATTTCCTCAATCCATCTCCTATCAAACTCTATCTGAGTTTACTTGACAACTTCTCTAATTTTCTAAGGTTATGGCCCAAGATGTCCCACCTAAGGTTTCTAACCTACAACTTTGATACCAACCTATGACACCCCCAATTCAGGGTACCTTTAAGTCCCAACAATGGTGCATCACAGTACTATTCACTAGGCATAATTATAAAGACAAAAAGATAATTACTAAATTATTACAAATCATATTAATTTAACTTCCCAGGTTCTATAACCTTTACAAGTTTGGAAGTATCATAATATAATAATTATTGCATCATTCTACTTAATAAATATCATTTATAACTTAAACTATTACAACACATCTTTTATTCGGAAACTTTCCCTTTTCCTTTAACCTTCTTACTTGAACTTTCACCTCTCTCGGGTTTAGTTGAAAACATTTTATATAAAGCAAGAATGAGCTAAAAAGCTCAGCAAGTATAACAGTTAAATAACAACAAAATTAAGAATCATATCTGCCTTTCAACAACTTAATAATATTTGTGAAATTACTTCGAATAAATAGGAATAATAATATTAAATTATATTTTTAACATTCTTGAAAATACATTCTGAGCGGCCAATAGACCTTGAACATTTTCTTTTCCAGAAAAGATTTAACAGAAATTCATCTGTAATCGTCATTTTCTAAGTACATTAGGGAATCAACCTATTGTACTTATGTTGTGCACAACGTATTTCTTTTAAACGACTATTTGCGTTTATTTTTACACCGTGAAGACCAGTCAAAAATTCGACCAAAAATTTCCCTCATAGTAGAGTTGTTCATCTCAGACTTAAGTCAGAGTCCTTACCAATTTAATTTGGTTTGGATAACATTTAAAAATTTAACAAATCCATTTCATAGCATAACATGTGTCTAGCTGAAACAACAAGGCATCGACATAACTTTGTAATAGTTCATGAATTATCGAACTTTAAATCAGTAAATTAAATGAAGTTCAAGCATGCCGAATAACTTGTGTAATTTATAAATTTATTGCATAAGTTTTGATTTCACACAATATATAAATACTGCATAAATTAACATTTCAATATAATCTGAATTGAAGCTGAAAAGCTCGCAAAATAACACCTACTGTGGAAAATAAACACGTAAAAGAGTTCAAGAATACTTGCCTGAAGCGTTCTTTATTAATTCCTTTAAACACGTTCTTCAATAATTCTACACAATTATGTTCACATACACATACCAATTAGTCACGAAAATACGACCTTTATGGTTTATATTTACTTAACTTTTTATTTCACATTGTTCGTGTTTTATGATTTAATCAATACGTCCAACCTTTACTCTCCATTTCATTCTCTAGGTATAAACCAGATAGCTTAACACGTCTGCTTTAGCTTTAAACTCCCCGTCTATCAATCCAAACAGGTTACTAGCCCGTCTGCATTATCTTTAAACTCCCTGTCTGTCAATCCAGACAGATTACTAGCCCGTCTGCATTAGTTCAAAACCCCTTGGATGAAGACGAAACAAGTGGTTTTTCCTCCTTATTGACATACCAATTTGTAACATCATAACTTGACCCTCCGTTATCGGAATGAGTCCATTCTTGAGCCATATTCTAGCTCGTAACATTCTTTAAAACTTCCCCATAACGGATTATTATTTCTATACTTCTAACAAGCCGAAATATTAGCTCAAAAGTCCCTGCCCGAAATAATTTTTCAGTTTTGGCAGTTTTGACTAGCCTCCTTCCGAAGGGCATAACTCCCACCTCCAGACTCGGAATGAGGTCATTATTATGTACACGGACTCGTTAATTAACTGACTACATAACCTAGAATAGGAAATTTTTCCAGAAAGCCAATTGGAATAGAAATCCGTCTGAAAGTCAGGGGTCACACTGACTACTTTTAATTTTGGTAGTTTTGACTAGTTTCCTTCCGAAGGGCATAACTCCCACCACCGAACTCGGAATTAGACCAATCTTACATCTACAGACTCTTTACTTAACTTAATACATAGCCCCCAAAACAAATCTTTTTTCTAGATCCCCTCTGGAACAAAAAACTGCTCAAGGGTCAGGGGTTATGCTAATTTTATTTTTAACTAGCTTTACTAACAAAATTCGACATGGCTTCGTTACAAAAGCTTATACTTCCGTTCCAATTGGGTGATGTTCATAAATCATAATAGTATAACATGAAACCGTAGAACTTACTTTTTACATTTCATAAGCTACCTTTAAAGGCCATCAAAACAACCCATAACAGTCCGTTATTAGTCCGTTCTTGCATTCCTTTATGCATAGATTTGTATTTTCATTTTTGGTTCCACTTTTCATGAAATTTAACAATTAGTTTAGTATATTACATATATCCTTATCGCTCCAAGATCCTTCCATGGTCTTCAAAGAATACCAACCACTAACAAGGCACTTCTTATCATGCTAAAGAAAATTTTAAAAATAAAAGAGATGAAGAGGGTTAGGCTTACCTTTCTTGCTCTTCTTCTCTTTCCTTGCTTTCACTTGATAATCAAATTGAACTTTGATCTTCTCTTTCTCCTTCTTAGCCGTGCACTTCTCTCTTTATGCTCTCTTGCTTTTCTTTTCTTTTTCTTTCTTTTCTCTTCTGACTTATGGAAATGAAATAAATGAAATGGCTAAGTGTTGAATGATTAATTAAATCATCCGACATCTAACTTAACCTTGCTTAGGTTAGGCTGCTTAACTCTCATTACATTAACTAAGGTTGGACCAATTAAGGGCATGTTTGACTAATTAATTGGATTGGAGGGGACAATACATTTAATGACTTGCTTGCAAGATAAAAACTTACTAAATATAGTAAGTGACTCATCACTTTGGTCCCCTCTCCCTTGCCCATACCCAACCACCTCTCCTTCTTTCCCTTCCCAAATTCATTTAACCACATGTTTGATTTTTAAAGGTAAGACACATGACTATCATCTCTTTAATCAAGTGACACATGTATTTTTTTAAAGCTTTGGCTCCAAGACTTGCTTTACTTGGCTCCATCTTCAAGCCATGGCTCACCTACCTTGGCTCAATCCAAGCCAAATCATATTTATCTTAGCCAACCTATCTTAAACCTTAGCCAAGTTATTTAAATTCCAAGCCAAGCCATTTTAAATCCTAAGCTTCACTTGGCTTAATTGTTTCTTAACTTATTATTATTATTATTATTATTATTATTATTATTATTATTATTGTTATTTTTTTCTAGTTTCTTTCTAGTTAATTTGTCTAACTTTTACATTTAGTCAAAATATTGACTTTCTCTTTTCTAAATTTTGATTACACTTTCCATCCCCATTTCTCGAACAAACAATATGTCAAAGTTCAAAAATTCAAAAATACGAAAACGCATTTTTTGAGTAAATAGTAATTTTACGTCTTTTCTGATAAAAATATTTTTATTGGAGATTTCACCTCTTTTTCCAAATAAATGCTATGCCGTAATTTGAAAAGTTCAAAAAATGAGAAAGCGTTTTCTGTGTTTTATGAATATTGATTTAGCGTTTTTATCGAAAAAAATTTATTTCGACGAAAAATTCCCACGAACATTCATAATTGCATAACGTTTAGGTCAAAAATAAACCTTCAATCACATAAAACACAAACATTACCATAAAAATATTTATTTTATTTAATAAATATTAATAACCCTTATTACAAGGATGTTTCATTCTCGATCATTAAGTGACCAAGTTTGTGTGACCTTGCCAAGACTAAGTGACTCGAAAAAATCTAAGTGGTTCAATTGTAATAGATCTTAGTGATCTGGTCTTTGTGACCCATCCTTAGTGGATTTCCTACTTGTTGAAATAGAAGAGTGGACTAGGAGTTGTTTGTACTCCAAACCACTTAAAAATATCATGTTTTATTTACTTTTAGTCATATAATTGTGAAGTGACTAACTTCCATAAAGCTAAACTTAGAACTGTGATTTCATTAAATCTTTAAGGGGAGTTTTTCAAACTAATATTTCGTTGTGCTAAAGTTAATTGAACAAATTAATTATCTGGTAAAAAAAATTTAATCAAGCAAAAGTTTTTAAAGATCTATTCAACCCCCCTTCTAGATCTCTATTGTGCTATCAGTTAAAAATAAGTACACAACTTAAACCTCTAGGTGAGGCATTTCTATAAACCGTGAAACCCCCAATATTATCTGGTAGAGATAGCACTGGTGCCTTACTTAACCTCTTCTTCAGGTTCGGAGAACATTCCTAACATTTCTCCGTCCATTCGAATTTCACCCATTTCCTAGTCAAATTGGTTTGTGGTCCGACTATCTTTGAAAAATCTTGAATAAAACACCAATATATATCCCGATAACCCTAAAAAACTTCTAACTTCTGTTAGGGTCTTTGGTTGTTCTCAGTTCATGACTACTTCTACTTTTACTAGTCTACATAAATTTCATCTTTGTCAATTACGTGACCCAAAAATTGCACCTTCTTCAACTAACATTCACACTTTAAAATTTTTGCATATAATTTCTCTCTCCTTAATATCTACAACACCCTCCTTAAGTGCTCAACACGTTCCTCCTTTGTTCGAGAGTAAATTAAAATATCTTCAATAAAAACCAACATAAACTTATCAATGTAATTCTTGAAAACCTTATTCATTAAATCCATAAATGCGGTTGGGGCATTCGTAAGTCCAAAGGTCATCACTAAAAATTCATAATGACCGTAACGTGTCCAAAATGCTGTCTTCGGCACGTCCTCTTCCCTTACCTTTAATTGATGATATCCCGATAGCAAATCAATTTTACAAAAACACTTATCACCTTTAAATTGATCAAAAAAATCATCAATCCTAGGAAACAAATATTTATTCTTAGTTGTTACTTTATTCAGCTCACCATAGTCGATACATAATCGTAACAAAACATCCTTTTTCCTAACAAACAATACCGGTGCTCCACACAGAGACACACTCGGTCTAATAACTTTCTTTTCCAAAAGCTCCCGTAGTTGCTCCATCAGCTCTTTCATCTCTACTGTGACGAACGAGATTTTTGTAATTGATTTTAAATATTTATTGAATTAAATAAATATTTTTGTTGATTTATTTATTGAGTTAAATAAATATTTGATGGAATTGGGGTAGATTAATTTAATTAAATGTGTTTCATTAATTAAATTAATGTTGGATAATTTCATAGTTTAAAGTGTGAATTTAATTAGGATAATTAAATTAAATGTGTTTTTAAATAATTATAATGTTATTCTAATTAATTTAATAATTAATTAGAGATTTAATGATTTGTCATAATTAATAAATGAGAATTTTAATTATGTGATAATTTGATTTAATGAGTAATATTGCCTTTAATTTAATTGAATTTAAATAATATAATTTGATTAATTAAAGTGTGACAAATAAACTATATAATAAACAAGTGAATTAAAATAAGTGGAAAAGAGCCTTTTAAAGGCTAGCCAAACATGGCCTTGAGAACATGCTATCAGTTAAGGCCTTAATGCGCTTAACTGATACCCACGAACGTCAGTTATTATTATATTACGTATACTTATATCAGTATTCATTCTTCATATATCATGTTAGTTTGTTAAGTCAGAGAGAAAAGAGAGAAAATTTGAGAGAAATTAATTGAAAAAGAAGGTTTGGAGGAGTGTTCTACATCATCTTGTCTAATCTAAGCAGAGAAATCAAGGGTAATTCCTTAATATCAATCTTTAAAATTTATGTTCTTGAGTTTTCTCCATGAAAGTTATTTTGAGTTCTCTGTAAATCGATTTTATTGGCTAAATTATTAAGAAATTGATGCTAGACGTTTATTAGTATGTATAATTTGTTTTTATATGATTTGTATGTGATTTAGAGTAATCAAATCCATGAAATTATGTTTAAGAAAGAAGTTTTGTAGTTTACAGAGAAATAACATATGAATATGGCTTAAATGTATGAAAATTTACGCTTAAATCGCATGTTAAATGGTAAATTGCTGATTCATTATGTTTATACATTAAGAAACGAAAAGAACAAAACTTGTATGGACTGATTTGGTGTTATAATGAAGCTGTTATGTGTGATTTCATCATATTTGACGAAACTTTTAAAAATAGCAAGAACATGGTATTTGTAGGATTAAATTTAGTTGTTTAAGTTGTTAGAATCATGCTAGAAAGGTTGGGTAATGATCCTATATGAATTATAGTGTCTGGGTATACTTAATTTGTTGTATGGACAAAGAAATTAGAAGTTTATGGCCCTTTTTTGTGTTCTTCGCAAACTGCAGCAACTCGGTCTGCGCAGTGGCGCTGCCGCGCTATGTGGCGATGCCGCGCCGTGAGTAAGGCTAAAACGGGCGCTGTCACGCCAATTAGCAGATTGGCCCAGAAAATTGTAATTGTTTGTTCAAATTCAGAAAATATAATATAAACCTAATCTAATGAACATGAAAATGTGTTAATCATATATTGAGATGTTAAAACAAATTCGTAACATGTTAATGATGGTTTTATGTGATTATCTGATAAATTAAATGTGTATTTAAACTCGTTATTCATGAAGTCTAATAATGTGTCCAAGAGTTAAGGTCTGTGTATGTTATTAATATAATCAGATATATAGTTAAGTTAGATTAAAAGAGAATATACTCATGATGCTAGTTGAGTTATGATTAATTGGTATTGTGATTTTAAATGGTATGTAGGATTAAATTGAGGAACGTGAATAGTAAACGTATAATCTACGCACGAGGCAAGTTTCCTAACCCTATTTGTTATCGTTACACAATTTCATAAATCCTATTCTTATATCGAGCAAGTCTTACTCTTGTTTACTCAAGTTCATGATTTCAAATGAGATGTGCTAATTCTTCTAAAGTAATACTTTAGTTATACAATGTTTATTCAGCTGTATACCTTTGAGATTCACTATTTGATTTGAGTATCCATTATATTATTGAGCCATTGAATGACTAACGAACCCTTATTGATTCGACGAGTCCATAGTTGATGAGCGTTCTAAATTCTAGAACTACTATTGAAGCTTATCCAAACTAAACTTCCTTTGGTGCGGACTCTAATGTCAAACTGAGATGAACAACCCTTTATAGGGGATTATATTACGCGATAGCGTTGAGATGTTGTGCACATACATGGTACAAATGGCTGATCCCCCTAAGTACGAAAAGTAAGGTCCATATAGTCTTATGACTGTTAAAGGTTGAAATTAGAAATACTTGATAACCTGTGACATAGTTCGTGGTCTTGTGACCCTCAGATATACTTTTGATTCTTGTTTTCTAATCTTGATTCAAAAGCCAAGCTTTCTATTATCCAGTATCCATTGATTACTCGCATGCTATTATTATTATTATTACTGTTAAACTTGTGGGCAATTGTGCTCACTCTTGCATAATAACATTTCAGCTAAGGTTGAAAGAGTTGATGAAACATCTACTAGTAAGAGCAAAGGCAAAGCAAACAAGTGATGAAGACTTGTTTAATGTTATTTACAGATGTTATGTTTAAGACTTATTATATTACATTTATTTTCCACATTTGATGTTTTAAGGTTAGATTACCTGGAATTGAGTTCTTTAAGATGTTGTAACCCTTACGGGGAGGATTTCTATTTTAATTATGAGTTTCAGTCATTTCCTTATTTATGAGTAGTTAGATATGCTTTAATTGGACAGTGAACACCAAATCCTGTGAAAATAAAGTACTCGGATTTGGGGGTGTCACATCTATTGGAGCCATTCGATAGGGAGCTTTCGAAATAGGTGCAGTTCTCAGTACGAGGTTAATTGCGAATTCTATCTCCCTATCGTATGGAAGGCTATACAATTTTTCTAAAAATATGTTTGCAAATTCTCTCACGACGGGTATCAGATCTAACTTTGATTCCTTTTATTGGGTATCCACTATGTAAGCCAGATATCGAACACAACTTTTCCCAAATAGTCTTTTCATTTGCATTATTGATATGCAACTAGACTGCCTAGGGTTACAATTTCCTTAAAATACTATTTTCACATTATAAGAAATCCTCAGGTTCATTATCTTTTTATGATAATCAATCATCGCCTCATGGTTATTCAATCAATCCATCCCCAGTATCATATCAAAATCCCCTAACCAAATTGGAATGAGGTCATCTAAAGTTTTGTGACCCCTGATTTCTACGCATTAATTTGTATGCACGCGATATACATAATTGATTTCCTTATTAGAAACTTTTATGTTCAAGGGATGTTCTAAGTCTTCGTGAATTAAATTCAAACGATGCGCAAAATCGTGCGATATAAATGAATAAGTAGCACCTGAATCAAAAAGAACGTATGCATCGGTAGAATTTATTGGTATAATACCTTGACACTACATCTATCGACGCCACCGTGTCCTTGACAACCATGTTGAACGTTCTGGTTGTTGGTCGCCCTGGTGAAGTCGGTCCCGCTATTGAAAGTTTATTATTATTTGTTGTTTCCCAAAGACACTAAGAGATCTAGAAGGGGGGTTGAATAAATCATTTAAGAGCTTTTCTTTTAAAGAATTATTACCAACTTATAAATTAAAAAGGTTAATTTAAATATGCACAACAGAATGATACTTTGAAAATCCTCTTCAAAGATTTAATGAATCGCAGTTCTAAATTTAGCACATAAATGGAATTAAGTCACAAATAAATATTAAAGACTTTGTAGAAATGTAAGTTCAAAAAATAAAGACATATAGAATTTTAAGTGGTTCGAAGCACAAAGATCTCCAATTCCACTTTTCTACTCTTCGAGTAGGTATAATCTACTAAGGATGGTTTATTACTAAAATCTGTTCACTAAGAAAAGTTACAAGGACTGAATCACTAAGATTCCTTCAAGTTACAAAGTCTTGGAATAAGTTGCTAAGACTTGATTACAAAGGTCACTAAGACCTGAACTGTGACGATCCCAAATCCGGGTCCCCAGAACCTCGGACCTGGTACGTTACGATACATCATTTCTATAACTATTGCGAAAGATATAAACATAAATTGTTTATACAATAACCTTTACACCTAATTCCCAAGGTCTGAAACCTTAACTTAATACCTGAATTCAATATCTTATCCGACATACAATGTCATTTGCATATAATACTATTACAAGTTTTATTTGTACGATAAACCAATGCTGGAACTGTCTTTAACTTTTTCTGTATCCGACGTATTCATCCTAATCTGCAATGTTTACCATTATATAGCAAGGGTGAGCAACAAGTTTGCCCAGCAAGTTTAATTTCAAGAAAAGATATATCATGATTGAAAAAAATGAACAATAAGCTAGCTTACTTTCAACAATATAACCATTGTGAAATAGCATAAATCAAATTTACATAACTGAATGACCGAGACAATAAAAATGAATGGTCAATAAGGAACATGAATAAATTCAACTTAACAATATGGTAATGAAGGTGATCAGCCTTTCATACCTGATGAACACATGCAATATGCACAACGTGCGAATCAATAATTCATAGACGTGATGTAAGCAACAAGCATTAATCACTAGCATAATTAAAGAATCATAACTCAAGGTTGAGTTTAAAGAAAACTTGCCTATATCGCCGACTACTGCTACGCAGTCTATTTAGCTTCATCTGAAGACCTAATATTAATAATACCGATCTCCACATTAGAATAATATCATCGCAATAACTATTGCTAATTACAGTTATAAAATAACCTAAACACATTATCACATAATCCTATCGGTCAACAGAATACATAAGACCTAGTATCAAGTCAAACTATTTCAGTCTGAGTTGAGTTCGGTACTATTTCGACCTCCCGATTGCCTAATCGGATAATTATCGAGCCTAATATTAATATGACTCTACTTAAACACTATAATATTAACTTAGATAATTTATTAATCAGTTAACATATTTTTCACAAGCTCATAATAATTTTCAAATAATTATTATCATTTATAATAATTTTTCAATCAAAAATATCATATTTAAATGATTTAAATACCACAATATTCCATTATCATTAATATTTATTTAATTTCAAATATTAATGAAATACATGTCATACTATTATAAGTTATTTATAATATCTCAAAGTATTTATAATACCTTAATATAACTTTTAAATGATTTTAAAACATTTAAAACCATTATTAAATAATTGTCATTAATATTAAAATATTAATGTAATTCATGACAAAATATTAAAAGTTATGTTTTATAACTTAAAACATTTTTTATAACCTTTAAATCATTTTTAAATAATTTTTAAAACATTAAAACTATTTTTATATAATTTATTTAATACAATTATTAAATAAATTTATTATCATAATATTAATCTATACCTTCATTTGATTACCATTTAATATTAATTAAATAGTAGTTAATTAATTACCTTTAGTTATTATTTAACTAATAAATAATAGCCAATTAGATCTATTCATTATTTAATGGTAACTAGATAATGAATAATCAAATTATTATTTGTCTTTAATTATTATTTAATATTAATTAATTTCTTATCCTTGAATAGTAAATAATTATTTTATTTACTTTATTAGTCTTTAATTATTCCTTATTATTATTTAAAAAATAATTAATTACCATTTGTCCATATTTATTATCTATTATTAATTAAATAACAAATAATTAATTCATCTCATAAATCTTTAATTATTCTTTCTTATTAAAGTTAAGAATAATTAATTATGACTTGTCTTTATACATTATTTAATATTTAATTAAATAATAAATAATTAAAACCTTTTATATTAATGTAATTAAGTAATTACATTATTACTACTTAATCTTTACTAAAACATTCTTTAATCATCATTTAATATCAATTAAATAATAATCAATTGTTTAACTCTATTTATTATTTAATCTTAATTAAATAATAAATAGTTAGTTTATTAATACTAACTTTACTTAATTATCACTTAATATCACTTAAATAATAATTAAATAGTTAATTATATTTAATTTTGTATGTAATTAATTTGCTAACCATTTAATGGCTTTAAATAATTATTTTTAATAATTAATCACTTCCACTTATTTACGATTATGCCATTCTCGCCCACAATTTTTCAGATTTGGCGTCCTTTACGGAAACGCTTGTAGAACAAAATGTACAACTTGGAATTAAGTTCCGTCGGAGGCGTTGGATTCTTAACTTCTCAAGCTACAGTTTCCATTTATCAAACACTCAATTTGGATCTATCTAGCTTCCGAAAAACAGCCCAAAAGTGGCTGGTCAGAAACTTTTTTTTTCCAACTAGAAAGTGTTTTACTAAAAATTTCATAACTTATTCATTCCTTAACATTTTTAAGTCATTCAAAAGGGATTATACTCATAACTTATAGATCTAGCATACCCCGATAACAAATCACAAATACCAAACATAAATCTTTAAAATAAAACACATAGATCTCACTTTATCTAAAAAAAATTCCAGAAATCTCACTAGCCTTGCCTTATCCAAATCTTTCAACAACATCACACATACATGACCAAGTTACACAACGTAAATAAACATCTAACCTCTTCATAAGGTTTTCACCAACAAGAACATAAAAATTTATGGATCAAAACAAGAATAACTAACTACATAAAGCCTTAACTAATACTTGAAATACTTTTATTTTTTATACCTTCCTTTGTTGGCTATTCTTCTCTTCTTTCCACAATAAGATATGGACTTTGGGTGCATAAATGTTTGATCACTTCCTCTTCTTCCTCCTTTCTTAGCCGTGACCTCCTTCTCTCTCTCTCTCTAGTTTCTTTTACAATTTTGGAGAGCTAGATGAAAAAGAAAGAAAATGAATTTTTTTTTTGATAAAACAAATGTATAGATATGTTTTTATATCTAATATACATCTCCCCCATCTTCTTTCTTTCTTCCTCTATGTCAGTTATACTCCCTCCATTATCCCGATTTTTGGTTTATTTTTAATTGCTAAATTTGCCTTAATCAAATGACATTAAAGCCCCTACACTAATTTGGCTAGTTAGCTACTATCAAGGGCAAAATTGTCATTATGCCATCACTAAAAAAGGATACAATGGTCCTTCAGTCATCTTAAGGAAATTTTCTAAAAATTTTCTCATAGGACATATTGGTCATAATTAATTTTCTTTAAGGACAAAATTGTCATCTTACTATAATTAGGAAATTTTCTTCAAGGATTCCATGGTCATTAACAAATTTCTCTTAGAGCAAAATTGTCATTTCTCTATTACTAGGAAACTTCCTAGCAATTTCCTTCTTAGGGCACAAAAGTCATTAATAATTTTCTGTTAGGGCAAAATAGTCTTTTGCCACTTCAAGGAAATTTCTTAGGAAATTTTTTAACAATCATCACCCATCATTACTAGTGGGGTCCACCTTATATACCAACACTTTCCTACATTTAACTCAAGTATGGTTACTTCCTAACCATAGTTATTCTGCTAGCACATATCCCATTATTTTGGGTTACTAAATAAATCCTCATTGGCCTACCTAATAATTCTTTTAGGCTTGATAATAACATAAATGGGCTATGTAAATTAACATAGTCCACTAATTTTAATTATATACTACCCTAATTATTTAATTAGAATTTCTATTCACTCAATTTGTACATCAAATTCTTATTCATATACATTTAATTACTTAACCCAACTAGACTTGCTTTCCTTAATTTATTTAATTATCATTCATAACATATATATTAAATGTATACACATTATATAATGTATATTTATTCAATCTATTTCATTATTCACATAAGTCATCACATATATCACTTTTAATTCCAATTTTGACTTTTCTCCATAAAAGTCCACTGTTGACTTTGACCAAAAAGTCAACCTTTACACATTTTGTATTTATTGTCTTTTTTGACTAAGCTTGATGTTTCCGGACGCAACCGAGCAGTCCGTGCTTCAAAATTCTATCTCTAACTTGAATTTTGAGTTTTAACGTACTCCATTTTTATTGCTAATCATATTAGCTATTAGCTTTATACTTATTCCTCTTCTTATTTTCCAATCAAGGCCAACATTCCAGCTATGCTAATTACTAACATAGTTTTATCTTGATTTTCATATCCCTAACGTAATTCATCATTCCTCTTGCTAAAATATATAGCACCTTATTAAGTATATATATATATTTCTATACATATACTCATCTTCGTTTAACCTCATAGCTTTTCTTCATGTTAAATTTTATTTCCTTAATAAAATTTCTACATGTATCATTATAACATTTCTTACACCATTTAGTTCACAATAATTTTTATAAGTATCGTAATACCTTATTCTTAACATTCCTTCACACCCTTTCTAGGGTTTTAAAATTTTGTAACCCATATTTTCGTTATTCCCATTCAAATAGCAAACCCTATAGGTTTTACTTAAATTTTTTTAATAAATTCTCATCTAAGTTTTATTCTTTAACTTTTATTTTAATCATTTAAGATTTTATAAATTCTCGGGTTGTCACATTCACCCATTTTTCTAAGAATTTCGTCTTCGAAATTATAGCCTACTAATCCCTACTCCTTTTATTCATCAAAACTAGGTTTTCAACATAACCTTTATTCAATCATATTAGATTCTACCCGTCCACGACGAGTTCATACACATCATCACATGCTACCCGAAACATCACTCCCAAGAATTAAAATTTTCAAATCATGCTGAGGAGTTATATAGACCAGGAACTATTGAGATTTATAGGTATTACTACCTGCGACCTATTTCAATTAAGAAAACAGGTACTCGACCCCTTATAAAAGTTAACAGTATGTTTACAATCACAAAGAAGGTAAACTACAACTGCTAGTACTTTAGGTGATTAGCCTATCGTACGCTTACGTCATGTACGACGTATCAATCATGTCTCGCGAATATTTACGCTACTAGATTGGATTATTTTATCCAAACAACATAGTTCACCTCAGTCTTATCATAGGATTTCGCACCAAAATAATTTGATTCGGGATAAATTCTCAAAGAATACTTTGAATTGTCATAAACATTTGTCTAGCTGAATCAAATAGCTTAGACTTATACCAATAATTCGAATTTCAATTGAAACATGTCTGTCCAAATTCAGTTGGCAATAATTTACCTTTAAAATTCTAAAAATCATTTTATGACGTCATGATACCGCACTGTATTTACAGTCCGTTTGAGGAATCCGTCATTTTGTGACTTTGTCATACTATATCATTCCATAGTGGGCTAACGATCTTTAGATCGCATCCAACACTAAGTAATTCTGCATTGATAACTCCATCCTTTTATCATCTCTGCACCAGGTTACATGATGCATTAATGATATATAAAATATATTTTGATATCTCAAATCATTTTTGATGTTATCATGCCGCAACAGGTAACGATGTGTTAGTGGTACGAAGCCCACTTCTACACAATTGTCACCATGTGTTGCTGATAACAAAAATTTATTTTATTTCAAAAGGCACATCAGTGCGAATTTAGCTTGATACCAACAATTTCGAAGTCTAGCACAACTAGAAGATTTGGAATACCTATGCTTCCATTGTGACGCCCCCAAAATAGGTTCAATACTCCACCCATTTTGAGTCATCAAATACACTCAATAAAATTTAAATACAATCTATCATATCACACGGTCGTGTAAAATACGACCACACAACTGTGAGTGTCAATACAAATCGTATATAATACAAAATATCAACAATCAAATTCATTCTTTATTTATTACAATTATTATCTCACTATTTTACAAAAATAGCGAGGACTATTACTGCTCTAACTCGGACCATCACTCTGTCCCCCGACTAGTTCCCGCAACATTCTCATTTCCTGAAAAGAATAATGGAAGAAAAGGATGAGCTCAACTAGCCCAGTAAAGAATATTATGACTAAGATAATGAAAAATAAATTATCGTTAGCCTTCAATAAATCAGATAAAATATTATGGACAACAAGTTTTAGACAATATTCGCAGCGAAAATAATAATTCATTAGAAGAGTTAAGTAGAGAATAATGTCTACTATCTTCTTTGATTTAAAATTCCATCATCAATATTTTATCCATGTAACATCAATCAATATACATCTCGAATCAAATATCCATCTTTGCACTACGGGCCAAAGATATTCATTTGTATCATCAGTTGGTCATGTTCACCTCAACACCTATCCATCTTTGCACTACGGGCCAAAGATATTCATCAGGTAATCATTCATCTTTGCACTACAGGCCAAAGATATGCATCACGTAATTTTTTATCTTTGCACTACAGGCCAAAGATATTCAGTTATATCACCATTTAAAACTAAAGATGATGAAAAATAATACGAATAACGGATCCAGTGAGATAAAGGACAATTATTAGAGAATTTATCCAGAGTTCAAGAATGAAGATCAAAACCTGGATCCAATCAAAGATGATTTGGAAGAAGAAATTTTTTTTTTTACCGTGAATAGTAACTCGACATGAAAAGATAAAAATTTCACAAGAAAGTTCAGACCAATATTCCAGTGAAATAATATTAGATGAAGCGCAAAACTCAAGTAATATCTGATCATTTCAGGAATTATAGAAGCAATACTTACCGTAGTAAGTTTAGAGTTAAGAATCTGAAATGAAACAATATACGAAACTGCAATTGGATTTTCACCCGTTTGGCGGTAGTTCGCTCAGACAGATTATTTTCATAATTTAATAACAACTAAATATAAAGATTGACCCGTTTGGCGGTAGTCCGCTCAAACAGATTATTTCCACAATTTAATAACAACTGAATACGAAGATTCACCCGTCTGGCGGTAGTCCGCTCAAACAGATTATTCCAACAGAATAATAAGGAATGGAATAACAACCTTTACGAGTATTGAAAGAAAATAACTCTCTTCATGAATACGAAAGAAATAATACCCCTTACCTTAAAATTTGGGGACTGCACTAGCGTAATAGCAGAATACTCTTCTTCTTTCTCTCTTATTCTCTCTATACTTTCTCTCTTTATAGCTTTAGTGAATTGGTGAGGGATAATGAAGAAATGAGCTTCTATTTATAGGCTCAGCAGAGTAAGGGTAAAATAGTCTTTTTGCCATAATTTATGACATCATTGCTTACATCATCGCTTCGATGACATCCTTGCTTACCTCATCGCTTCGATGATATCATTGTTTGCATCATCGCTCCGATGACATCATTATTTGCATCATAAGAGTTCAAATTCAATTTGCACTCTTCCACCTCGTTTAACTTTTATACCATGAATTTACTATAATAATGTTACCATTCAAATTGTAAAAATCATACTATTATATAATCACATCATACTACTATAATGTAATATTATAATAATATATTTGAATGAATTATTTTATCGGACAAAATAAAATACCAACTTTCAGCAAATGTCACATGTTAAAAATTCCTCCGTCTAAATCCACAATGAATAAATATTTCCTTATCATATATATCAAAAATTAATTATTCACAAATAATATTATAGAACTACAATATTGACAACCAGGTCGTTCTCAGGAAAGAGGGGGCCTTTCGATAAGGATTTCTCCTTACTGGCGCGCAATTAATCAACCCCTTTCCTAGACAGAACTTCCTTAGACATTGACAATAATGCTATCTAATAATATTATTCAAATAATATTGATTATTGATTTGATAATTTGAAATAATGTGCAATGACAATTATTGAATCAATAATATAAAATAGCAAAGTAGCACTTATTAATATAAAATATCAACGTAACAAATATTGAACCAATAAAATATCATGCAATTATTGAATCAATAATATAAAATATTGAACAGTAATTACTGTAACAATAATTGAGTAAGTGCCTTCCTACATAAGAATCAATAATTCAAAATACTGTGCGATACCGTGTGCTACCGTGCAACACCGCGTATTACTGTATTTTAATCACCGGGTATTTCAATAGTACTAACGGTAACAGTTTTGCCATTATAATATAAAAAGGTTATTTTTGTCGCTTTCTATATCCGACATTCATTCCGTTGTGGGGTCCACCAATGACTGCGCCGTCGTACGAATATTCTCCGACAAAAAGAATATTCCTCAACCAAACGAATATTCCCCGACACAACGAATATTTTATAATCACTTGCTTACTTTGTAAACTTTGTACATTTCACCCATAACTTCTCACATTTATCAAATCAACACCTTACTATTTCAAAATAATATATAAAGAAACTTAAATCTTATTCATAAAATTTGGGGTCTTACAACCTCCCCTCCTTATGAAATTTCGTCCTCGAAATTGACGTACGTACCTGGTATATCGAAAAGGTGAGGATACCTCGTTTTCATCTCGGATTCTAACTCCCAAGTCATTTCCTCAATATCATGGTTCCTTCACAAAACTTTAACTTGAGGTATAACCTTTGAGCGTAAGACATGTTCCTTCCTATCCAAGATCTTAACAGGTACCTCCTCGTATGTTAAATCTTCGGCTATCTCGTCTGGTTCTAACTCAATAATGTGGTTTGGATCTTTCATATATTTACGAAGCACAGATATGTGAAAAATGTTATAAACACGGACATGCTTGGAGGTAAGGCGAGTTTATAGGCCACATTTCCTACTCGATCATGGATTTCAAATGGACCAATGAATCGTGGGTTGAGCTTTCCTCTCTTTTCGAATCCCGTAACTCCTTTCCATGGAGCAACACGTAATAATACATGATCTCCGACATTAAACTCCATGTCCCTTCGATGAAGATCAGCATAACTCTTTTGTCTATCTTGTGCAGTTTGTATACGTTGCCGGATCATTTGAATCTTTTCCGTAGTCATACGTACTAACTCCGGTCCCAACAATGTTGCTTCACCCACCTCGTCCCAGCATACTGGAGAACGACATTTTCGTCTATACAACGCCTCGAATGGAGCCATGCCTATACTTGCCTGATAACTGTTGTTGTAGGAGAATTCCACCAATGGTAGGTACTTATCCCAACTCCCTTTGAAGTCTAGAACACAGAGTCTCAATAGATCTTCAAGAGTTTAGATAGTCCTTTTCGATTGCCTGTCCGTTTGTGGATGATATGCCGAACTGAATCGTAAATCCGTGCCCATAGCTTTCTGCAAGCTGACCCAAAATCGTGAAGTGAATCTTGGGTCACGATCCGAAACTATGGATACTGGCATGCCATGCAATCTCACAATCTCATTCACGTATATACGAGCAAGACGTTCAAGGGAATAAGTCTCTCGTATCGGCAAGAAATGAGCAAACTTGGTTAATCTATCAACAATAACCCAAATCGCATCTATGCCTTGAGAAACCTTGGGAAGACTAGTAACGAAATCCATGGTAATGTGTTCCCACTTCCACTTTGGAATCTCAAGTGGTTGCAATGGACCCTTTGGCACTTGATGCTCCGCCTTGACACGTTGACACGTTAAGCACCTCGAGATAAATTCCGCGATCTCTCTCTTCATGTTGGTCCACCAAAATGTATGTCGAAGATCACGATACATTTTGGTACTCCCAGGATGGATTGCAAACGGTGTATTGTGTGCCTCCATCATGATTCTATACTTCAAATCAGAATCGTCAGGAACACAAAGTCTGGAGTTGACTCGAAGTATTCCTTCTTCATCAATCCTTGCTTCTGGAATAGCACCTTCTTGCACCTTTTTCCTCATATTCATCAGCTCTGGATCTGTAGCTTGAGCAGCTTTAACTTTATCAATCAAAGCTGGTTCTACGCGTATACTTGATATCATCACATGGGTCCCCGGAGTATTGAACTCTATCTCCATCTTTTGTAAATCACACCAAATAGGCCTTGAAAGTATCGCATTCATTCCCGTATATGATCTTCTACTCAACGCGTCAGCTACCACGTTCGCTTTACCAAGATGGTATTGGATGGTATGATCGTAATCTTTCAACAGTTCAAGCCAACGTCGTTGTCGCATGTTGAGTTCCTTCTGGGTGAAGAAATACTTGAGGCTCTTATGATCCGTATCGATCTCCACTTTCTCCCCATACAGGTAGTGTCTCTAGATCTTCAACGTGAAAACGACTGCTGCCAACTCTAGATCATGAGTAGGATAATTCCTCTCATATTCCTTGAGTTTTCGCGAGGCATAGGCTATGACTTTCCCATGTTGCATGAGAATACATCCTAACCCTTTGCCCGAAGCATCGCTATAAATGACAAATCCATCCGAACCAGATGGTACCGTCAGAACAGGTGCCGAAATAAGTCTCCTCTTGAGTTCTTGAAAGCTCTTCTCGCATTCCTCGTTCCATACAAATTTTGTATCTTTCCGAGTCAGCTGAGTTAATGGAGTAGCGATTCGAGAAAATCCTTCCACGAATCTCCGATAATAACCAGCTAAGCCCAAAAAGCTACGTACTTCGGTCACCGACTTCGGTTGCTCCCAACTTTGTATTGCTTCAATCTTCGCCGGGTCCACAGATACTCCACGTTTTGATACTACGTGCCCAAGGAATGCTACTTCCTCAAGCTAGAACTCGCATTTCTTCAGCTGGGCATATAGCTTGTTTTCACGAAGCCTTTGAAGTACCAGCTTCAAATGGTGCTCATGATCTTCACGACTTTTGGAATAGATGAGGATGTCATCAATAAAGACAACCACGAACTGATCCAAATATTCCTTGAATACACGGTTCATCATATCCATAAAAGCAGCAGGAGCATTAGTCAATCCAAAAGACATGACTAAGAATTTATAATGCCCATATCGAGTTCTGAAAGCAGTCTTTGGAATATCCTCAGTTTTAATCTTCAGCTGATGATATCCAGAACGAAGATCGATCTTTGAAAAGAATTGTGCACCTTGCAAACTGGTCGAACAGGTCATCAATACGAGGTAACGGATACCTATTCTTGATGGTGACATGGTTCAACTCCCGATAGTCATACAAAGTCGCATACTCCCGTCTTTCTTCTTTACGAATAAAATAGGAGCACCCCAAGGAGATGTACTAGGACGTATAAAACCGATGTCTAACAACTCCTGTAGTTGGACCTTTAACCTCCTGAAGTTCTATAGGAGCCATTCGATATGGGGTTTTAGAAATGGGTTTTGTACCGGGTTCAAGGTCAATAAAGAATTCAATTTCACGTTCCGGGGGTAGACCGGAAAGTTCTTCGGGAAATACATCAGGAAACTCATTAACAACAGAAATATCATTCAAACCTGACGTATTCTGGTTTAGATCAGTAACATGAGCTAAGAAAGCTTGACATCCGTTTTTCAATAAACGAATAGCTTTGTGACTTGAAATGACATTGACAGATTTTGGTGGTTTGGTGGTTTGAATTCGCACAACAGGTTGGTTAGGAATATAAAAACTAACAACCTTACGAAAATAATCAATTTTGGCATGGTAAGTGGTTAACCAGTCAATTTCTAAAATCACGTCAAATGCAAGTATTTTCAAATATATAAGATCAACAGGTAAGGTAAGGGTACCAATCTGAATCAAGCAAGATTTGTAAACTGTAGATGTAATGAAAGTTTCTCCTAACGGAGTTTCAACAGATAAGTTAAAGTCTAACTTCTCAGGTGTCAAATTTAATCGTTGAGCACAAGCAGGTGAAATAAATGAATTGGTAGCACCGGTATCTAACAAGGTGTAACCTTCACAAGAGTTTATGATTAACTTACCCGTAATCACCTCGTGCGGGTTCCTCGTGTTTTGGGCTGTCACGACAAACGCTCTTCTAGGAATCACCGACTTTGACTTGTCCGAAACTGCCTTTGGAATCACCACCCCCGCTAGACTTGGTTTCGCTACAGGACAATCTCGAGCTATATGTCCTTCTTTTCCACAGTTATAACATGCTTTGAATTGTTGTGGGCAGTTTGGGCTGATGTGTCCCTCTTTCCCGCATTTATAGCATACGACCGGTGGTCGTTCTCCTCCCCTAGAAACAGTTGATGCTGGTACTGATGTTGGCGTCTTTACGTTCTCACTGTTGTACCTTCTCTTCTTGAAATCTTCTCCTGATTCACTTTTTCTATTATCATGGCCACGATTACAGTCGGAGTGGTTACCGCTTCTGTCATGATACTTTCCTCCTCGCTGGTTATCATTGTTCCGATGACTGCTGCCACCGGTATGACCTTGGTTGTTGTCCCTTGGTTGAACATAATCACTATCTCGTTCTAACAACTGGGCCCTATTTACTACATCCGAATATAGAGAAAATTTATGAGAAATGAGGTATTGACAAATTTCGGGTTTCAAACCTCTCAGAAACATCCGCGTCATACGTTCCTCATTCTCCACCAAATGAGGTGAAAACCGGGATAACTCCGCGAATTTGGCCTCGTACTGGGACACAGTCATGTTGTTCTGTTCCAGTCTGATGAACTCTACCTCTTTCATGTGACGAATACTTTCTGGAAAATACTTGTCATTGAACAGTTTTTGGAACGCCCCCCAAGACATCTTGAGTGCGGCAGGCTGGGTACGCTTCACAGATTCCCACCAGTAATATGCCTCTCCACGGAACATAAATGTGGCAAATGGAACCTTCTGTTCCTCCGTGCATCCCAAGACATCAAATATCTTGGTAATTTTCTTAATCCAATTTTCCGCCTTGATTGGATCTGGCTTTCCTGAAACTCTGGTGGTCCCAACTCTTTAAACTGCTTGGCAGTGACAAGCCGCGAGTTGTTATTTCCACCTGTATTATGAACACGAGTCTCCCTCGTCTGGTTTTGCATGAACTGCAAAAAGCTTCTAAACATCCCGTCATTTATCATTTCTTCGGTAGGGTTGTTTGCAGGAGGAATATAGCCTTCCTGTTGCACGTTCTCCTCGTTGTTGATTAAAGGTGTCTCAACGGTTTTATTCACTCCATTGTTTAAATTTTCAGCTGCCATTCTCAAATACTGCCACAAAACAAGGGTTAATCAAACAAATTAACATATCACATATTAACCCTATATTCCAACCGATCAATTAAATAACAATTAAGCTTAGGTAGGACACACTAGCGAAGGTTTTACTCGTCTCTCCCCTCCTAGTTCTATTCCCAGATCTCCGCCAGAGATCATATCCCTAAGCTCTGATACCAACTGTGACCCCCCCAAAATAGGTTCAATACTCCACCCATTTTGAGTCGTCAAATACACTCAATAAAATTCAAATACAATCTATCATATCACACGGTCGTGCAAAATATGACCACACAACTGTGAGTGTCAATACAAATCGTATATAATACGAAATATCAACATTCAAATTCATTCTTTATTTATTACAATTATTATCTCACTATTTTACAAAAATAGCGAGGACTATTACTGCTCTAACTCGGACCATCACTCTGTCCCCCGACTAGTTCCCGCAACATTCTCATTTCCTGAAGAGAATAGTGGAAGAAAAAGGTGAGCTCAACTAGCCCAGTAAAGAATATTATGACTAAAATAATAAAAAATAAATTATCGTTAGCCTTCAATAAATCAGATAAAATATTATGGACAACAAGTTTTAGATCAATATTCGCAGCGGAAATAATAATTCATTAGAAGAGTTAAG
>JAINUT010001319.1:0-35509 GCA_020205555.1 Panax stipuleanatus
ACAAGTAGCATGGATTGAGCTTCCATCAAGCGTGCCTTTTATATCAAATTTTGTTGTTAATAACAAACAATACGATACAAGGAGGAGAGGATTACCGTGCATTTGGTGCAGGAGTCTTCAGGACTTGAGCCTGCACTTGGTGTCGACATTTTCTACTTGAGGGAGCCACAATGGACTACGCCTTGAATTAGGTCTCTTGATCAAATTTTAACTTGTCACACACACAGTATTGACACGGAGTTTGGTTCTAAAAGGGTAGCGGTATTAATGGCCTTGCGCTCTAATCTTGATTATCATGAGAACTTCTAGGAACATCCCATATTCCATAGTCACGGCCTCATGACAGCTCTCACTTAGGTGAGTCCTCCAATGGTGCATGTGAAATGTATCTCGCAGAAATATCTGTCTCGGGCCCATTCAGGGTAACACCCTTCCAATATCACACAAATAAGCACTATCACCATAGGAATAGGGAGTAGACGTTCTCTTATAAAATTTGTGCTTTAATTACTAGTTCACGCACGTCAGGTTGTTTCTACCCATTGAACCTTCTTCATGGGTTCTCTAATCAAAAGGTTGGGTTACCCCTGTTGGTGACTCCCTAGTCCCTATGGGCTTAACCCCATTCCCCGATTATTCATAAACACCCTTCTTGGGCAGTCCTTTAGTTAGATTATCAGCCAAATTTTTCTCAGATTTCACAAAATTAGGAGATATCATATTTCCACTCAACAAACTTCTGATTGATTTATACCTTATTTTCACTCAACACCCTTCTAGGTTTTGAATTGTAAAAAGTTTGATTTTGCTATTTTTTGTGGAGGAGCATATCATATATGTAGTAATCTGTTCAATTATGAAAATATAAGGGACAAGGGTAAGTATGATATGTCTAGCCTCATAGTTATCTGCATCTTTGTTTTTATTTCGAGTTCCTTGACCGAATTTTTGGCAGTTTGAGAGGTTAATGAAAACGAGGATGAAAGGTTAAGTTAGTTCTGGAATATGGGATTATAAGAATAGCTTAATTGAACTGATTTAAGGAATCAAAGATAGGAAGCTCTTGCTATTTTAATAGTTTAGAACTGAATATTATGAGTAGGTGATGAGAAGTACCCAGTTTTACAGATTAGATCTTAAATTGTAGAATGGAAGTCTATCTTAACATGTAACAAGAAAGATTCCACAATTCTATAGAATGGTGTCATCTATTCAAATAGAAAAGGGGCCAAGTAATTATAGCTCTGTAGGTGTATGAAAGTTTTAAACTTTTAACTTTTAACCGAGTCTAACTTACATTTATCAAGATCTTTTTAATCCACAAAGAGGGAAATTACCAGATGCTATACTGGTTAGTCCTCCCTGATTGGTTGTACAAAACTTTCCCAGCATCATGAGGAATTCTGGATAGTCCCTGAAGCTATTGGAGTACCTTCCCAGAAGGAAATATATCTGGTGGTTCTCATTCTCAAGCCTTTTATTTTCCTTTAAATTCATCAGAGCACAAGAAGGATGATAAGGGGGTAACATATACTGATGGTGCTGCTTAAGGAGTTACTGTGAGGAGATCATTAGGTGGGAGCTCAGATATTGAGGAGCGTTCGGGTGTCACTGCTACGGCAATTATAAGCGAGAGTCTGGTAATTGAGAAAGTTCCAGAATCTGCAGATAAAGAAGGCAGCATCAGTGTTGAACGGTGGGAACTTTGAAGATCTCAGGTTCTCTGGCTGCTGGTAGTAATCTTTCAATCAGGGTATTTGATAAGAAAGAAGGCAAAAGATATGATACTAGTTTGCTTGGAGGCTCGTTTGAAAGAATGTGCTGCAAATGGCATTGTTGCGGTTGGAAATACATTTATGATAAAAGAAACAGAAGTTGCATGTACCAGAGGGACTCAAACTCTTTGGACTGATAGGATCTCCAGGAAGGTCACTGTTCTTAATGGAAATGCCAACTTTTGGGCTGTTGGCTGTGAGGATGGACGCCTGCAGGTTTGATCTATTAGTATTGATTCTATCGACATATACAAACATACTAACTAATTTTTCTATGTATTAAGTTCAAGATTTTTATGCTAGATAACAAAAGAAATATTAAACTTTTGTCAAAGATTACATTTTACCTTTTCCATCCATTTTTGCCTGATATAGGTGTACACAAAGTGTGGGAGACGTGCAATGCCTGGTATGATGATGGGGTCTGGCTGTATTTATAGATTGTGATGAGTCTTGGAAGTTGTTGCTTGTCACGAGGAAGGGATCCTTATATGTATGGGATCTTTTCAACAGGAAATGTCTCCTTCATGATGCACTGGCTTCACTGATGGCTGCAGATCTGAACTCAACTGGTAAAGATGCAGGTAATGTAACAAGCTCAGAATTTGGATTAGTTTCATGTTTCTTTCATTTAAAGTAATTGTATAGAATGAAAATTTTGAATAGGTACTTTGTGGCATATGTGGAGCTTTTTGGTGTAATGTTTTTTATCTTTTGTATGGTTTTAATTTCCAATTCCAGGAATGATCAAAGTTATATCTGCAACTATCGAAGTCTGGTTTTCCTCTTGTTCTGGCCACACGTCATGCCTTCCTGTTTGATATGAGCCTCATGTGTTGGCTGAGTGTTGCAGATGACTGCTTCCCTGCATCGAATTTTGCAAGCTCCTAGAATTCGGCTTGGCTAACAGCGGTGAACTGGCAGACTTGCAGGTGGATGTCAGGAAGTTTTTGGCTAGAAACCCAGGTTGGAGCGGGTATGTAACATTTCAGTTTTTGAGAAAATGATTCATTTATACTCGTGATTTACATCTCCGGTATGTTAATAATTTTTTTTCATAAGAGAATCAACTCTACATTATACTGGTTATGGTAATATTTAATGATTTTAAGGGCCTACATTTATTCTCATAGCCCCTCCATTAAAAGCAAAGAAGTGAAAACGAGAAGAAAAAATATGTATTAAGGAACATATGAAGCTTTCTCCAGTCTTATATTTTTTTTTGCTAATCTCATGATTTATTCTCAATAATCACTGATTAATATCCTTGACTCTTATTATGCCATGATATGGACATAAATTGTTTTCCTATCCCACTAATATCAATGTCTGTATATAGCCAACTTCATACCGGTTGAAGTTATATCGCGGCTAGTGCTTGACTTGTGGATGGTGTGCTGGTTCAGAGTGACTGATGATGGTGTGCAGACGCGTGGTCATTTGGAAGAGCAGTTGGCATCCGCACTGGTATTGAAGTCCCCAGATGAATATCGCCAGTGTCTTTGTCTTACATACGCTTTCTAGCAAGGTTTGCCGTTAGCATTCTTCCTGCTATTTACAATTTTCAGGTTTAAATTTCATAATTTATGTCTACTTATAATGTGATAACTAGATCACTTCTAACTACTGCATATACATCAAGTGGTTCTAATGGATGTGGTTAAGAGCTTCCGCTACCACGAGCCTGTTATCCCCTTAGATGTGCCTAATCTGTTCTAGCTAATACAATATGTGAAGTTAGTAAGTTGCAAGTCCAATAGCTAAGGCCTTTAGTTGAAAAAAATAAAAAGAAGATTAGGAGCTTAGGGTACCAAGTTGAATGTCTCGTGGTAAAAATATTTAAAATTCAAGTCTGCTCCAATAATTAAGAAATATACTTCACCAAATTTCATAACTACGGATTACCCTATTGTTAGTCAAACACAAATTATTTGTAATTATTATACACTAATATCATGAAAGTAATTTGAATATGACAAAATAGTTATATATTTTGGAATATAGCCATTGAGCATTTTTTTTTCATTTTGCTTCATTTTTTAGTTCAACTGTATTGTGAAACTAGGCACCTGAGTATTTGCGAATATGGTGTATGATCTTCTAGTTCCATTAAACAAACCGATCAAACTTTTATACTACTTATTCGAGTCATTAAGTGTCTTCTTGGATGGCAGAGAGGCAGATGAGTCCCGCTTACGCGAAGTTTGTGAGAACTTTCTTGGACCTCCAGTAAGGGAGGCTGAAAACTACAACATCTCTGGTCCGAAGAATCCAACATGGGATCCTTATGTGCTGGTAGGGCTTCTTAGACTCTTCTTTTGACTCCATACTTTGTTATTAAATGATGAAACACACATTTCTGTTGTAAATCTTCAAGAATCTTTAATTCATCCGGGCACCTGCAGGGAATGAAAAAAACACAAACTCCTTAGAGAAGATATTATTCTAATCCCCGCTATGGCCTCAAACAGAAAAGTCCAACGCTTGCTAATGAGTTTATTGATCTTCTATTGGAACATGAAAATACTGCAAGCGATCAATCAAAGTTGGATGTACAGCCAGCAACAGATCCGACAAAACTGGTCCCACCAGCAAACGATTCGAGTTTTTCAGTTTGTGCTCCATGCATGCTCCATTTTTGCATGCTAAGGTTGAGGTTGGTCACTATAAAACTTTCTAATCGGGTGTTTGAACCGAATATTTTGATGTTTACTTAATCATGTTGGTTGGTGTATATATCTTGTTTGAACAAAATTATAATCCAAACATCATGCTGCAAGTTATAACACCTTGTATGGATTGTTTCGATATTAGGCTGTATATATGTATATATGTGTGTTCTTTCATCTATTTTGTTCACTTCAAGCCTCAAAAATATGTGTTCTTAATTTTTTGGTGGTATACTCTTGAATATCTTCAGGTTTTTGCAACTCCAGAAGCAAGTATTGGGTTTCATACTTACTGTGGATTCTCTTGCATGCTTTCCCATCTCCCTGGGCATCTTGGTAAGCTATCAGCTAGTATCTTAAACCTCACCTGATACAAATGCATTTTTATTTCTTTGTAAAAAAGTGAAGCAAAAAAAGTGAAGCTAAGTACTTCACTTCTTATTCCTTGCTGAAGAGTGATTTCTTCTGATGTCATACATAAAAGGATATATAATACAACACAATAAAAGGAATACTTGGAAGAAGTGACATATTTTGCCTCTATTAGACTATTGATATTATGTGCTTATTTATAGAGGAGAATATTTAGCTTTAACAGGGGCAAGGCTGAATGTCAAAGAACTGGTCGCAGTTGTAATGGCAACCCATTTGAAGTTTATTTTTCTATGAATATATTGATGTACTAATCACAGGTGCCATTTATGCATGTTAGAAGTGACATATTTCGCCTCTATTAGACTACTAATATTATGTTATTATTTATACAGGGGAATATTTAGCTTTAACAGGGGCAAGGTTGAATGTCAAGAACTGGTCGCAGTTGTAATGGCAACTCATTTGAAGTTTATTTTTTATAAATATATTGATGTACTAATCACAGGTGCCATTTATGCATGTTAGAAATTCCTTGAGCTGGAGCAGCACTTTGTGAGGTTAAACTCTGGTGATAAGAATGCAGTCAAAGCTGGAACTGAGGATTTCTCTATAAATGTTGAGATTGATGAAGATAGTGTGTTAAACAAGTAAATAAATCTGAAAGAATAAAACATATTTGCTAAACTCAAAAGTTCATCCAAATCATTTTGTTTTCATTTGCGTGCAGCAGTCAGTAATCAAGTCAGTAAGCAATTGTTGCTTGTCAGTCCTGGCTGATTTTGCAGGTGTATATATCCAAGAGCCTTGCTGCTGCTGCTTATATCTTAATTATGCCAATATTTATTAATTAATTAATATTTGAATTAACACAGGTGCCGCTTTCTGCCAAATCATTTATCCTTGCCTGCTTGGATGTGTTTCATGGCGGCGTTACAATCAGGAGTAGTAGCATTGTTTCTGGAAAGAGAGTTGGAATCTTGGAAGATGAACTCATTTCTTCAACTTGCTTGTTGCTTCTTTGCAGTAACAAATCAAGTAGTCAGATAGTTTATTCTTTTTTGCTTTACTTTTTAGTGGATTATTTCAAGATCTAAAGTTGGACAGCAAATTATTTTCTTGTCTTGAAGAAATCATTGTAACACTTCTACAAATTCTTTTTGTAATATTAGATATTATTATATTCGATTCAAAATGATTCTTTTTTCTTTTTGTAATATTATTTTCTCCTTTTGATTGATGTTTGGAAATACAAGCTCTAAATTGTTCACTAAGTATGAGTAATTCATCTTATGTAACTATTGTGTAATGTGTCAAATAGACAATGTTTTTTTTAAAAAAATTGTTGCGTAATGTTAAAAAAACATTGTGTCCTGCTTCTTTCATTACTGGTTATATGTTTTAGTGCTTAGTGTCCTGCTTATAGCCTATAATGCCAACACCTCCTCCTTGCCAAAGTTTATTAATCACACTTGTTTGATTCATTACACCTTCACTGCTCACACGTGGGATATGCCTACAAAAGTCTGTCTTCTTAACTTACAGCATAACATACACATTACTTATATACAAAATACATTGCATCCCATAATCTTTTCCATAAAAATGAAACTATACATTAAATAATATTTAATGTAATAATTAAAATAATTTATATATTTCCTTTTCATCAAGAAATTGTTCTCAACAATTTATTTAACTGTAGTAATATAGTTATTACATTATAAACATGCACACATTATATCCAATAATGTATTATTACATAATTTTCTCCAATAAATGAAGGTTATTCTTTAAATACTATCAATTAAAATAATTTAGTATTATAAATTATTTTATTTATTTTAACCGATACAATAATTTTATGTATCACTATTTTTAACTAACTCATTCCCTTTTATAAATTGTCCCTACAATTTATTTATACATAATAAATATATAATCATAATATATTTATTATTCACAAAAACACATATTGCGCAACAACTATTCAGTTAAGCAGTCCAATATCACATAATAAGAACTTTATTTATTTAAATTCTTATTTTATTAATTTTCCGAAAATTTGGATTGTCACATAAGGCTCATGAGTAACTCGTTTTGTAAACGAGTCAAGCGCTTACGAACCGAGTAAATCCGAGTTATGTTCTGAGTCGAATCTCTCGCAAAATTAGAAATTCCTTATCGAATCCGAGTCGAATTCGAGTTCAATTTTTTCGAGTCGGGCCGAATCTGAGCATTAGGATGTTTGCTGATATTCGACTCGTTTACACTCCTAACAATAAGAGTTATGTGAGCCCAAACTATATTTCAAACTCCAAGAGTTTCCCTCATATAAGGGCTATGTGGTTGGAGTATTTTCTGAAAATAGCGTCAAACAAGTTCAACTTTCTCATTTGAATCTATTTTGTTCAATTTTTCTAAAAATAAGTTAAATGGCAGATGAACTCGTGTTGAAAATAATAATTCAAATTCAAAGCCACTTGACTGGCGTTGGAATACTGTTCATTATTGTTCTTAATCAGTTTGTTTTTATTATTGTTAATCAGATATTTATTTTTAAAAAAAAAAGAAATGTGATAAATTTTTTATTGAGCAAATTTGAAAATAAAAAAATTGAAGGTCATTTCAAATGGCGTTGGAACAATTAATTTTTTTTATATAAAGCTAATGTGTGGATGAAGCCATTACAATTTATTTAGGCTATTTTCAGTAACTCTGTTGCTGAGTCATCTGTTCACTTTGACTTCTTATCTCCTCGTCTGTGGACTGTGAGGCTGCTTCCTGCTCTTTAGGTGGTCACGTGAGTGATGATCCTTCAAAGGGGCTTCTTCCATCATAAGATCGGTCCTTTCAGGATCACGAGACTATTTCTATCTACTCTGTTATCTCCCAAAATCCAGCTCTCACCATCAGTGTCAATGTCCTATTGTCATTGCTGTTGATGCTGCTTCGCTACTGCGGCGACACCAACTACCCAGCCAAACGCCAGCTGCCTGTTCTCATCCCTCATCTTCCGCCTCCGCCTGGCGTCCCCAACAGCTCCTCTCCCACCATTTCCACCAGCACCCTAACCTCCACAGTTCCATTGTGGCCTTACATATTTAAAATTTTCAAGATTTGCAGACATAGTTGCACCCACAACATTCCGGGGAAGATGGTTGGAGGCAGAGGGACCGAATTAGCGACTCGACGCACTCACACGAGCCAATTTTCTTTCGGTACGGTTCATCTTCTCTGCTGTGTGGGAAAAAATTACAGTTCGTGCAGTTACGTTTTGGTAATTTTACAGTTCGTGCAGTCGGGTTCTGGGTCGGGTGGACTCTCGGATTTGGGCTCTCTCCGGTTATCTGGTTCCCCTGTGGTAAATCTTACATTTTATGTTGTTTTAACATTTTTAGCCGGTTTCTTCTTCTGCTGCTTCGTTCAGTTCGGCGGTATAGTCTCAGTTTCTGCTAATCTTCGTTGTTGTTTGGTAATTGGAGTTTTAAATGCATGAATGAATGAAAATCTGTTCTTCTTGTTCCTTGATTTTGACGATGGGTTGAGTGTTTGATCCAAATATGCAAGTAGTTAGTTAGTTATACAAATTGATGATCGAGTGAATATTGGAGCAGTATATCAGTGGCTTGGCTTTACTTCTACATGAGCGAATGCCATACTAAATAACATTATCAGCAATTGGAAATTTCTGTCATTTTATTTCATCGGGAACATTAAGACATTTTTAACACATGCAATAATTGTGGCAACTGCAAGCAGTTTTTATATAAGAAGTTGCCTCTTTGTAGTTCCTCATATTTTAAAGTGACATGTTAAAGTTAACTTGGGCATGTAGTGGTTGGTGTAGTAGGATGACCTTTCTTCTATTAGTGCATCTTTACTGAATCAATATTTTTACCTTTTCTGAGTACAATGAATTCCATAAAGCTTGGCAATACAATGGTATTTATGTTCTCAAACTATGTTCTCAAGCTATTTATATAGGATCTTCATTGAGGTAATCTGGACTCAACATAGTCCAAATTTCTGACAAAACCATTAAGCTTAGTTTAAAACAAAATTAAGAATACTAGCTTTTATCACTAAGTGGACAACCGACCTCTCATTTGTCATGTGTCTTCTAATTATATACTCTCTTTCACTACTACAAAACAGTAAAAAGATGACACTTAATAGACAACGTTTTTATAAAAACGTTGTGGTATTTTTTGTTTACAAGGCGGGGATTTTTAATTTTTTTTAAAGGTTACAACGTTATCTATGTAAGAAAACACGGAGCTTTCCATCGCATACAAATTGAAAACCCTCTCAAATATTGAGCTTCAGTCGATTTAGGGTCTCACACTCTCGCTCACTGTTTTTTTGGATTCTTGTATACAGTATATGTATTCTTTCTTTCATTAACAATAGGCTTTGGATTCAATAGCAGTAGAGAATCTATATACAAAGAAGAAGAAGAAGATGCAGAGATTTGGATTACTGAAGAGTGCCATCTCGTCATCAACCGGAAAAGATTTTCGACACCTTTTCCCTCGCCGTCTCCGCTTGCTTCATCGATTCCATCTTGTCGTTTCTGTTACCGCCGCCGTTTACGTTTCCCTTTCCATTTTCAATTGGTTTACTGTTGGTTTAGGGTTCTGTATAGTAGTATCTGTATATATGTCTAAAAGCATATTAGGATTTTATTGATTTGATATTAGGGTTTTATTGATTTGTTCTCTTCTATTTTGGGATAAATAGGGAGAACGGGAGTTCCGATGGAAGTGATGGGATTGATGCTGGGTGAATTTGTGGATGAGTATACAGTTTGTGTGGTGGATGTGTTTGCGATGCCACAGAGTGGTACTGGTGTTAGTGTTGAAGCTGTCGATCATGTTTTTCAGACTAATATGCTGGATATGCTGAAGCAAACGGGGAGGTAATCAATCTTTCTGATTCTATCTTGTTTGATTAGTATTGTCTGTTGTAGCTTTACTTTTAAACAATCTATGTGTGGATAGACTAGGTTTTGAATTGTAAAAAGTTTGATTTAGCTATTTTTTGTGGAGGAGCATATCATATATGTAGTAATCTGTTCAATTATGAAAATATAAGGGATAAGGGTAAGTATGATACGTCTAGCCTCATAGTTATCTGCATCTTTGTTTTTATTTCGAGTTCCTTGACCGAATTTTTGGCAGTTTGAGAGGTTAATGAAAACGAGGATGAGAGATTTCTATTCTTTGTACATTTATATAAGATTAATGTCTTGCAAGGTCTTCAAAACTCTCCCGAAAGACCTGAACAACAACAATGTGTCAATTCAAATAAGTGCTCTTCGGTATATGACGAGGCTTTTCTGAATGATTTCTCTGATTCAGATAACTGGTGTGGAAGTGACATAGTTGTATGTAATGCTTACTTCAGTCACTTAAAAGTTAATATTGCTTCTGTTACTATCTATTAGCTAGCAAAATCAGTTGTTAGCATCACCTATGGTTAAACATCTATAAATAACCAAACATTATCATAAGCCTAATATTTGCAAGTCTTTGGTGGAAGATATTAGAGTGGATACAAGTAGTGTGTAGACCAATATATGCATATTTTCCCTTTTTGTTATAATCTTTTACTCAGGTTAAATAAGAATTCATATGCATAACTAAATTCCTGCAATTATTGATATTTTTCTATATTCCCCCCACCCCCCCAACTTCTCACACACATACCTTTTTACCTCTTCTTGCACAATTTCGTTTGGGTTATTATGTTATTCCATTTTCCTTGTTCTGGGTTGTCCAGAAGTGAATGAGTTTGATTTGGGATTGTTAAATGTTTATGTTTGTCTGTATTGAATGTGAGGTTTCTTTATGTTGGTTGGTCCTGATGTTTATGAACTGGAATCATGTATAGATATTCATCTACATGCATCAGTAGGCCAATCTAGGAGAGATTCTACGTCCTCGAGGACTCATGCAAAAGCCAAAGGTTGGGAATGATTTTTTTCGGCCAATGTTATACAATACTAAATTTTCTTGTCTATTTGTTTTATGTAGAAGTGAATGAAGAAGAAGAAGACATTGTGAATTTAGATGTTGATGATGTAAACTTTACGTCATTCACAAATTTGTCGTTGAGTAACCCGTTTAAATTTGTCGGGTGATTTGGTAGTTCGTGGTTTCTTTTAGTTTACACCTTCATGATTTATTTGGAATTAGTTCATAATTTGTAGTTTGTACTGTTTGGAATTAGTTCATTAATCTTCTTGTAACTTTTTCTAGATTTGAGCAGTTGATAAGTCATCATCGGGCCATTATTCAACCGTGCAATCACAAGCATCTACAAATACAAGGGGAAAGTCAGATGTTGCATGGAATCATTGTAGTGAATGGCGAGTTGCAGATGGTAAAAGAATTCTTACTTGTTTATATTGTCAAAAAGCAATTAAGGGTGGTGGCATTAATAGAATAAAACATCTTGTCGGGAAAAAAGGGTGAGGTTTGCCCTTGTAAGAGAATTCCTCTGGATGTAAAACATGAAATGGAACAATCCTTAAAAAAAATTGAACAAAACAAAAATGAAAAAGTTGACACTGCGTTCATTTAATTTGATGATTCATATGAAAAACATGAGGGGGATGATGTAGATGTTGAAGAGATTATTCGTCAATCTCCATCTAATAATGTAGTGAGGGGTTAAATATTTTTTCAGTCACTGTACTATATGTCAACTTACAAATGGGTAACTGAACTTTTTTTTTTACAGTCAACTAACTGTACTCGATTTTTCTAACACAAAGTTAAAAAAATCGTTAAAGTCTGTAGACTTTTAACGGAAATGCCACATCAGCTGCATATGTGTAAAAAAAATCTTGTGGCACAAATCATCCAATGTGGCTTTCTTACGTGGAAATTAAGGAAATAATTTATGGAAAAAATGAAAGATTTATGGAAAAAATGTTAGCCAAAAAAACAAAAAATAATTGAAAAATATATTTAATTTTTTTTTTAATACCAAGTAAATTTTTATTTCATTCTTTACAAATAATAATAAAAATTAGAAAATTTTGTCAAAAAATAATAAAATAAATGAAAATTTTATTTAATTATTTTTGTAATTAATATCAAATGAATTTTTGTTAATTATTTACAAATATAAAACATAAAAACTAAAAATTTGCTAATCAAAATTAAGGGGAATATGAAATACAATTAGGGGAAAATGAAAGAAAATTATAATAAAATCAGAAAATTTAGCAAAAAAATACATGGTAGAAATTAAAAAATAAATAGAGTTATTTAGTTATTTTTGTAATTAATAGCAAATATTTTTTTATATAATTAATAACAATATAATTGAAGAAATTATAAAAAATTATAAAATTATAAATTAAAATCTTAACAAGTATAATTAACAACTAAATTGAAACGCTGCGTTTCATAGCAACTCCTTCCCCTGCTCCCAACGACTATAAATTTAGGGAATGATATTTTCTACAAATCTTACTCACATGAATGCGGGTCCGTTTACTATTCATGTGATGGGAGTCTTCTGAAAATATCAATTTTCTTATGGAAATATCAATTCTCTAAATTTAAGGCTGTAAACGAGACTCGAATTCGTTAATAATATGATTCAAATCTGAGCATAAAAAATAGTTCAAATAAAAATATTAGTAAAATCTGAGCAATGTTATACTCGACTCGCATTCTCGATTGTGATTCGATATATACTTGATTGATTCAGATTCGATTAGATACTCGATACAATCTCTTATAATATATAAAAAATTAAATTAAATTAGGATAATTAATTATTAGACTTAGTTTAGTTTTAGTTTTAATTTTAATTGTGATTTTATATTTTTAAAGTATAATAGTAAATATATTTTTTCATTTCTAAGTAATATAAAAAATTCAATTTTTAATTATATATATATATATATATATATATATTATAAAACTAGTTATTATGTGAAGACTCGAATTCGAGCTTGAATTTGCTCGCGAGTAGTTTGAATATAATTCGATCCGAATCGGATCGAATTCGAGTAATAAATATTCTAGTCGAGTCGAGTCGAATATGAGTAGAATTTTTCAAATATAATTCGAGTTCGAGTCGAATTCGAGTATGAATTAATTATTTTGAGTTAAATTCGAGCATCTCTCTGTTCGATTCGACTCGTTTTACACCCTTAATTATAATAAGCCCTTACTGAATTCCCCACTGCTTGAGAATTCCCCACTGCTTGAGATGATCCTTGCCCCCAAGGATTACTCAATTTACTCCACTCTTCCCAAGTGACATTTCATGGAGAGAGAGGATAGAATGCCATATATTGATTAAAGTGTTTTGCAAAAAAATAAAAAAGGTTTTAAGAAGCCCTACTTAATTAAAGTGTGCAACCAAGAGTTGAGTTGGGACCCACGGTCCCAATTATAATGTCTAAGTTACCTGTCAGCATAAACTTATTGTTTTTCACTACTGTTGTTAGCTCTCCTTCCCAAAAAATGATCTTTATATATATGTGTCTTAATTCTTAAATTAGATTTAACACAACACATGTCCACTGTGAAGATTCTTCACTTTCTGACCGGTAAAGCACCCATTTTAGTAAATATTAATCGCTCAAAATTTACTACTTCATTTCCCGTTTTCTTTTTCCCTCTTTAATTTGTTAAAAGATACAAAATGAACAAAAGTTGAAGTTTTTCCAAACTTTAGCACAAAAAAATATTGGAGTTTTTTTAAGGGTACTTCTAATTTATACAACCATAATTTATTTTTTTAAAATAAAAGTGACGGTTTTCTTTATACACTTCTAAATCTTCCTGTTCTCTTGCTCGTGTACTCTACTTTTCCTTATAAAAATGTAAAATATAAAAGTGATGGATAGCTATTTATGATGTAGTCATTTTTAATAATATAAATATTTTCAAATAATTATTATTAAATAACAACATAATCTTACTACCGTGTCATTAAATAAAACACTAATTATCTTTAAAGCTAAACATGCTGAAAAAAATATAGCTCATTATTCTTTCCCAAATTTTTTTGGCGGACTTATTCCCTCTGAAGTTCAAATTCATATTAATACAGATCAGATTTTAAAATTATATATTTTAAAACAGGATGAATAATTGATATTAATTTAAGGCTTAAATATGTTTCACTATCCTACACTATCTGACATATTCCACTTTGGTGATCCGTTTTTTTCAATTAGATGATTAAACTATTAATTTTTTCCGATTCCATTCAATTGGGTCTGCCACGTCAGCAATTTCTGACGTGGCATCCTAATATGCTAAATTGTGCTTATGTGTAAAAAGAATATATATTTTTAATGAGATCAAAGGACAAAAAGGTAAAATAACAAATAAACAATTAAAAATTACACAATAATATAAATTAGAAAATATATAAACTAACATTAATAATTAGCAAATTACAGAAGAAAAAAAACATAATTATGAATAATTACACAAGAAACTTAACTTAAAAAATTACACAACTAACATAAATTAAATGTAATAAATTAACAATTAAACTAAACTAAACAAAAATACAATTAAACAAAACATACATAATAAACAAAAAAATACTAAAAATAAATATAAAGTCTTCATCTCCTAATATTCCACTTCTCATATATTCTCTCTCTAAAATAAAGAACAGAGCACCAAACAGTACCTACGAAGTTCTTCTGATTGGCCTTCAATACTTGGTCTATGAAGGAGCTTTTGAGTACCCCTTCCATTATATACACTGAAAGAATTTATGTTCTCACAAAATTCAAACTTTAACCCTGTAAGTCCCACTCCCACATCCCCGATTCCTGTTCGGTTCCTCATTCTCCATTCTCCGTCCTCGGTTCCTATTCTCCGGCCTCTCATCATCTCCCCGTTTCACTTTTCTAACAGAGATGACAAATAAGAGAACACACAATTAATACTCACTTCAGAGTCGGTCTGGGATTTTAGGTCGGAGGAAGCTCGACCAAATCGGAGCTCCGACGCGCCTTCACGCGCCGGTTTTATTTCCCTGCGGTTATTCATCCCCTGCTGTTCGGAAGTGGTGTACAGTGCGTACAGTTACGGTTTAGTGATTTTACAGTTCGTGCAGTTACGGGTCGGAGCCCCATTTTCTGTCGGGTTTTCGGGCTTCCTCAGGTGATATGGGTTCCGTCCGGTACATGACCGTTTCCGGCTGTTCTTCGCCCTTTTTCGCGCGATTTCCTCTCGGTTTCTTCTGGGGGAGAAGCGTAAAACCCTCCCAAAACTCAGGTTCATGGCATCAGACTTTTGGGAGGCTTTTCCTGGATTGGGAGTTAAAGGAGCTTGATCCTAGGGTTAAATTGTCATCCGTCGGGTTGGGGGAGGGGGGTTCTGTACAATGGTGGAGATACCCATGCTTAAATTAATTCAATACCCATGCTTTAGCTACAGCAATGGTGTTGTGGTTTTGTAGTTCAATTTTAAGGTTTGATTCTAACCATTTTTTCATTCTGTTCTAGCAAACAGGGTGCTAGTATGCTTTAATAGTATCTGAAGCTTTATTTATGCAACATGAATCATACCTGGATTCTCTGAACTCTTTTCTTGAATTTGTCAAGGAATTTTGCTTAATAGCTTGGCTCATTTTTCTTTTAACCCTTTGTGTTGGGCTTTGGCTGTGTTTCCATGATTCTTTTTGTTATACTCCAAATCGTACTCTGGTGGCAGCCCTTTTGAAGCATTTGTTTGTAAATTACTTTACTTATCAAAAACAAGAAGATAGCTATTATTTCTGTGAGTGCTTCCTTCCTGTACATTTTTGTTTTCAGACAAGATACGAATGAAATGTTTTTTGTTATTCCCCAATGAGTTTTATAGAGGACTTTCCACTTGGTTAGTATTTTGTGTATTAAGTAATGGCTCGTTATAGGGTTTTTCCAAGTGTATATGTAGCTCGTTGTAGGGTTGGGGGGTTGGCTGGCTGGTTGGGTTTTTGTGTTCTTCTTTCAGAGTTTGGGGTGGGTTAATTTGATGTTTTTGCTGGTTTTCGCCTCCTCTCATAGGTTTGTTATTTTCCTAATGTACAGTATCTATAGAAATTGATTTTCTATTATTTTCGGTTTGGGTACAGCCGTGGAGGATTACTTTTCTTTTGTCTATATTTTTTCAACGTGTGAATTCTATCTTTGTACGCATGTTTTGTTGTGGATCAAACTAACTCCAATTTTTTCCCATCATATGTTTCATTGATAGTGTGGGAAACCCATATGATGCTGCAGTTAAGAGGTATGCAATAACATTTGTTTTTTTTATTATTATTTTCTGTTTCTGTTTCATTTATTTATTCTGGGTAATTTTAGTAGTGGCTAGGGATCATCTCTGACAAGTTGATATACCTATGTCAGGGTGATACTAAGGGATCTGCTAGGTGTGGAGATGTATCTGCCAAGAAGGAGCTAGTTGGAGCTCAGCTTATGAATCCACAGGTATGGTAGCAAAGAGTCAATCTTTGAATATTTCTTCTGGCTGTAATAGCTATATTTAGCATATTTGATATGTTGGAATGAACTAATTACAAATAGTTAACTCTTTATTGTTATTTTGTTTGGTGGTGTATAATATCGCAGTATGCCCATCAGGGTTCTTTCACACAAGGCATTAACTATGTGAATTCTCACATTTGAACTTCCAAGTAAATTTCTATCCCTCTCTCTCTCTCTATATATATATATATGTGTATGTGTGTGTGTTTAAAAGGTTTTATTTTTCGTTATCAAAATAAAACTGATTGGAGTTCGAATGTCCTGCATACTATTTTGCTTGGGATATAGGTTTATCCAGTGGTTTTCATCTCCATCTTTTGAAAGATCAAGCATCCTTAGATATTGACTTTTTCCATTCATGAACTGTTGGTTAAATTTTAAAGATCTTTTAACATACATTTTAAAGACATTGTGAACTTTCCATGTCATATATTTGTGGTATGTTTACTTGTACAAATTTATGTAAAAAATCACTTCAGTATCGACTATAAATTGGAACTTTACTCTATTGACCGTTCAATCCTTTGTAGTTCCATTCTCATTTACTTCCTAAGATTGGATAATAATTTGTTTTCGTGAGCTGGTGTACAAATCTTCTGGTCTCTTGTTCTCATAAATGATTGTACGTAGATTGCACATCTGTTTAGGTCATATGGTGAAGAGAGTAATCTTCTTTTGAGAACAAATAATATATATATATATATATATAGACAACTAATATTAAAAATTTCATGATATTTACTCCAAAATGGTACTAGTTAATGGGTTTCTCATTCTTTCTCAAACTCACCTATGTATTCTAAACTTTAAGCATTTTGAGGTTTATTTTTGAACATTTTTTTTTGGGAATAAGCATTTAGAGCTTCAAGCCAGTGTGGGCTGAATTACCTTTCAAGTCCCATAACTCCTCTTTCTCTATATGCGCGTATGTCTTTCTTTTTACCTTCACAATAATTTCTAGAGCTTTAAAGCACAAAATGTTACTCCCTCCCTCCCTTGTATGTGTTTTATTTTTCATTTTCATTTTAAAATATTTATTTATTTATTTATAATTTTAGTATGTAGGCTAACCCACACTTGTATTTGTCCACCTCAAGTATTACTGTATTAACTTCCTTGTAATGGCGTTGTCATCACTTAGGAGGGGTTGACCTAGACTTTTCAGTCGGGCTTTTTCTCATAACTTAGTGATTTATGAGTAATTACTCGGTGATAAAAGTCTGATCGTTTCAAGATTTTTTAGTAATTATTGGTATTGGAGGAACTGAAAACATGAATTTGAAAAGGAGGAATAGAGATCTCCTGGGAAAGGAAGCTGATTTTGCTTCCTTGTGTTTAGATCTAATAAAATAGTAGTTGAAGTTCATTTATGTCTAGTGCAAAATTTGGGCCAATTATTTCGGCAAGGACTTTTGTTTTCTTGCTTTTCAGTATACTCTAGTGTACATGGCACCACCTCCTTTTGGTGCCTTCTTGAATAGATTTTTACTTATTAAAAGTATGAAGTATAATCTATCTACTATTTGAATATCACTTGTTTTTGTCAAAAGTGGTTACCAACACTAACTGCATAATATGCTATGCTTCTTTTTGGCGGGGTCCTTCATTTGCAGATTCGTCACCATGAAATTAGCAGAACATAAAATTAGCAGGTTGGTATTAACCACTATTTTTGTTTGTATTTCCTTTTTCGTGTGGTGGTGTCCTTCATTTGCAGATTCGTTACCGTGAAATTAGCAATTAGCAAAAATACGGAAGTATAATGTCCAATGTGTTTAGGTACTCTTTTGGGACTTTAGTTTCTTTAGGCTAATATGCTATTTTAGCAACTTCATTGGAAAGGGCCATAATTCTTTCTTGTATTGTGTTACTCAAACAGCATGTAGAAGCTCAAGCCAAGGAGCTCTTCTAGAGGAAACAACACAGAGGAACTTGAAGAGAAAGAAACAGTGCAAAATGATGATGTAAGTTAACATATATACTTATTCATATATTGATTGTATAATGATTTCTTAGCAAGCTGGTGTTTTATAATCTCATTTTATTCTATTTGCGATGACTGTGAAATTACTATGTTAAAAATAATTACATTAACACTCTCTATATATAATTTTTTTAATAAAAAATAACTATTTAGTTATTACAAATACCATAAATATAATATGATATATTTTAATATGTAGAAAAAAGAGAGAAGGAAATAAGTAAAATAAATAAATAAAAATACAATAAACTAAAATAAAAATACAAAACAATAATTAAATATATTATTATATAATATGTTAAAAATATACAAAATAGTAAAATACAATAACTGTTAACTATTGAGTGGAAGTGGCCTTAAGTGCACCAAGTTTCAAGGATGTTATTGACTACTGCGTACTTGTTGTAATGTGAAGAACAAAATATATTATATGATATTAAAATAAATAAAATAACAATACAATACAATATATAATTAACTAATATGCTAAACAGTAGTTTTAGTTTTGGAAGGGGCCATAATCTTTTCTTGTATTGTGTTATTGTATATGTTTCTTATGTTCTGCTCTCTGTTTATTATTGATATATGTCATGGAATTTAAATGGGGTTTGTCAGCTGGATCTCAACGGTGGTGGCTTTATCTCTGCTGAAGAGTTCTCTCTCACAGGTTCCACACCTCTTTAGTTTCTGTATTTTGTATGTTTATCAGTAATTTTGATTTGTCAAGTGATTTGACATGGGAAAATACAAAATATATGAAATTAAAGTGAGTAAAAAATAGTATTGTATTTCAGTAATTCAATTAAATCAATGTTGACAACATAAATCATAGACGTGGTGTTGAATGGTAATACAACAATAAAATTAACTTTACATTGGCACCTGAATTTCCATTTCTCTGAACGCAAATTCAATGACAAAAAAAATTTAAAGTTAGAGTTTAAAGAAGTTGTATATATTATCTTTTCTCTTTATTATAATATATGATCTTCTGTTTGCATACATGTATGAATATGTAGACAGTGTCATAACATGCATATGTCAAAGCTTTTAGAATTGATAAATGTACTTTTAAAAAAAATTCCAACTTTAAGTGTAAAATATTGTTAATCAGAACTCTATTTTTTGAGCAAATTTATAACAAATGTGCTTGTGTTAGTTTTCCTAGTTTAGTGTTACTATTTGAGTGGACCAAGGGGTATTGTCACCACTCACCCTTTATAAATTCTCCTGCCTCCAATATTATATATATATTTACTCAGGTTAAATAAAATTCATATGCATAACTAAATTCCTGCAATTATTGATATTTTTCTATATTCCCCCCCCCCCTTCTCACACACATACCTTTTACCTCTTCTTGCACAATTTCGTTTTGGTTATTATGTTATTCCATTTTCCTTGTTCTGGGTTGTCCAGAAGTGAATGAGTTTGATTTGGGATTGTTAAATGTTTATGTTTGTCTGTATTGAAGGTGAGTTTTCTTTATGTTGGCTGGTCCCTGATGTTTATGAACTGGAATCATGTATAGATATTCATCTTACATGCATCAGAATGCCAATCTAGGAGAGATTCTAGGTCCAATCTAGGAGAGATTCTAGGTCCTCGAGGACTCATGTGAAATCCAAAGGTTGGTACTGTTACTACCAATATTCCTCAAATAGGATTTCAATTGTTTAATGTATGTGCAATACTTGTATATATTTCTAATTTATAGACTTCTGATATAAGGAATTTTTTTAGTTTCAATTTCTACAACTTCTTTTAGTTTCATTTATACAATATAGTTATTGTCTATTACTTATTTCGTTATTTAGTGGCACTCTCAACTGCATTTCACGTGTATGAATAGAAAAAGGATAGAAATGACACGATCGTTATTATTGTAATAGTGAAAATCTAAACTTCTTGTTGATCTGTATGGGGTTAAAAGTTTTATTAGAGAATTTTGTGTCAACCAGATGAAGCTTTCAATAGTGACTAATGGTGGATGGCAATATGTGCACATCAGATGAGGCTTCAACTTGTAGCCGCTTTTTGTATTTTGTATGTTTTTCAGTAATTTGATTTGTCAAGTGATTTAACATGGTAAATACAAAATATATGAAAATAAACTTAAATTAAAAAGTACCAAGTAAAAAATAGTATTGCATTTCAGTAAATTCAATAAAATAAATGCCGGTAACCCAAATCATGGTCTTGGAACTGGAAAGTAATACAACATTTGATTAACCTTAGACTCCCACCTGAATTTCCATTTCTCTTAAGCATATTCAATGGCAAAACAAATTTAAAGTTGGAGTTCAAAGAAGTTGTATATGATCTTCTCTTTGCATACATGTATGAATCTATAGACAGTTACATAACATGCATATGTCAAAGCTTTGGGAATTGATAAATGTGCATCATTTTAAAAAAAATTCCAACTTTAAGAGCAAAATATTGTTCATCAGAACTCTTTAGTTTGAGAACGTTTATAACTAAGTGTACTTTTATTTTAGTTTTCCTAATTTTGTGTTAACTATACCAAGTGGTATTTGTCCTTGTTTTGTACTATCTCATACTAGCTAAGCTAAATGGCTACCTCTAATAGTCTACTTTGTGGTAGGATAAGGGCATTGACTGCGACTCTTCAGTCTAATCTACCTTGTGGCAGGATAAGGGCATGCACTGCAACTCTTTAGTCTTGTCCGTGTCCCTCCCTCGTGTACTCTATTTATCCCTTCAGACTTCCAAACACTTCTTTCTCTTTCTATCTTCAACCATCACCTGCATATGTTATCCTCCTCAGATTCCTCTCTACTTTATAGCAGTACAGGCAGTCGGGTCCGCATTTCTTTTTTCCTATCAGATCTGTTTGGTGGCAGATCTAAGCCGGGTTGGTTGAGATTTTTGGTGGCGTAGTGGAGGTTCCACGATTTGGGTCGAATTTGGTTCCACGCATTCATCTGCTTTAGCTGCTTTGTTCGAAGGTACGGATTTCATATTGTATGCTATAATTTTTGTTTGGGATTGATGCTCAATTTCAGCTTTGGACTATGCTTGCAACTTAGATTTTTAATGAATTATGTGTCTTTCTTGAATATCCTATACATGTAATTTATGGGCCATTTTTTAATTAGTGGCAGCAAAAACTTAGGATTGAGTTTAGTTTTTTTATTGTATACTCTTGAATTATGTGACCTTTCGAGAAAGTATGATTTGGGTTTGTTTATGTGCGTTGTTTGTAGTGTTTTGATTTTGGATAACTTTCATCCCAAGGGTCATGATTTCTTCATTTTCCATTGATTTTTTACATTTTTGATAATATTTCTTCTATTTTTAGTCCTCATTTTTACTACTTTACTCCTCTTTCTCAACCTCTCTCTGCACTTTTTCTCTCATACCCATTGATGTCTTCTTTTTACAGAGCATGAAAGTATGATTTTTTTTGAAACTTTTCTTCAATATCTACTCCTTTTAGTAATTTTATTTTGTTGCAGTCTCTGATATTTTTTCTGCAGACCTTATCACAAGGCCAAAAAATATACCCACCCATTGGGAGTTATATTTAACAGAATTTTTATTTTGTTTGTTTTAAAAAATTGGATTGTTTGGTGAAAATGGAGATCTATGAAGTGGGTATTTTTGTTTAGTGTTGTTTTTGTGTTTTGGTCAGCAAAATGCACGGGGGTTGGTATGCAGTGGATTCGGGGTGTGGAGTAAAGTAGAACAACTAGGGGTTTAGATTTTTGGGCCTAAATCTTTTAAAGTTTCTTAAACTTGGAATATCAGAGAAACAAGCAGACCTAATAAAATGGTGTTTGTAATAGATTTTGTGGTTTCTAAAAAAGCTTAGTTGAACAGATTTTGAAGCTAGGTACACTTGTTCATTGTTGTTTAATGTTCTATTTCAGCCTTAAGAATGCAGATATGCAGTTGCTGGTGTGTGAGAAAAAGTAAATTTTGGGTTTGAATGATTTGCATGTATTGTTTTGTTTCCTTTTGTTTTGAAGATTATTTTGACATGGCATGAAGTTGGGAAATTTAGTTTAAGATAGGACATTCAACTTTATTGGGTTTTTACTGTATGCAGATTTTCATATTGTAGAGCATACAGTTTTTGTTTAGGATTGAAACTCAATTTCAGCGTTGGACTATGCTTGCAACGTAGATTCTTCATGAATATGTCTTTCTTTAATTATCGTATACATGTAATATATGTGTCATTTCTTTATTTAGTTAGTGGCATCAAAAACTAGGATTATGTTTAGTTTCTATATCGTATACTCCCGAATTATAAAAACTTGGGCTTGTTTATCTGCGTTGCTTCTAGTATTTTGATTTTGTTTTAACTTTCATCTTAAGGGTCATAAACTTTGGTCTTTTGGGATTTTTATTGTAGCTATGCGTTCTTGCTTATTTTGCAGTTTTGAATATTTTTTGAATCTTTTTCAGTTGGTCATTATTGTATAGCAGTGAGTTCAATTTTAACAGCATTTAAGATTTTCACTTTACTTTTTATGAATTTTTTGGTCATGATATTTCATTAGAATTCTTGTATTGTGTTAATCATTTTAGTTTGTGTTGGCCACATAGCAATATGAATGTTTCTTATGTTCTGCTTATTTCCCCTATATCGTACATATAAGCTTGGCTGCATTTTCCTTTTGTTATTTCTGGAAAATAGTCAATTTCTCATTGGAATGCTTCACTTTGGTTGCTTTTATGCATATTAGATGAAATGCAAACTAGAGAAATGAAGATAAGAAGTTCTCAACACTTGAAATAATGTTTCTTCTCCTGCGTCTTTCCGCTAAGTTCTTGAAGCTGGAGCAACTAGAGCAGGATCTAGATCCTGCAAAGACAACAGGAGTATCAGTTAATGGTACTGGGTGGGTTGGTACATATTTTTATACTGCACCAGAAATTGAGCAAGGGTGGCCAAAGATAAACGAGAAGGCGAGTCTTTTGGTGATTTGAAGTGTGTCTATTCGGTTAGTCCAGCACTTCTGAATAACTTTAACCACTTGTGAACATCTGTTCTGCTTCTCATAATCTCATTGGTCCGTTTTGGCAGGCAGACATGTACAGCTTTGGAATTGTTTTTCTTGAGCTCTGGCACCCGTTCAGCTCAGCAATGGAGTGACACGTTGTCCTATCTGATATGAAGCAGAAGGGAGAACTTCCTTCTGATTGGGTCGCTGAATTTCCAGAACAAGAATCTGTATTATGACGCTTGATGTCCCCAAGTCCGTCAGATCGTCCATCAACAACAGAACTACTCCAACATGTTTTTCCTCGAATGGAATATGAGCTGATCGATAGTAAGTACTTTAGATGTGTCTTTGTATGTAGATGGCTATATAACTTCGAAGAGGTTTTCCTTCAGTTGATAGAAAGAGTTGTGATTGTCCTGGTAAATTAAATATGTTCTGAATTTTTAATAAAGTAAAAGATAAAAAGTGAAATAGCAAGACCTATGAGTCATCAAATGTGTATTAGGGGTTTAAGGCTATCTATTTCACATTTACACCTCTTAGATGGATACTTATTTGTTCTTTATACGTTTAGACATTGACACATAGTGAAGCTTGGATGTCATTGACCTATGAGTCAAGTGAATTTTGTTGGGAGCTTGAGGTTTTCTTTGTAGTCTTTCAGCGTTGGTTTGAGGCTTTTATGTTCTCTTTTGCTTTATTGAATAAGCAGTGTTTCTATGGGTTTCACGACTTTGTTGACTTTTTGTTGCACATTTTAGTTATATAAATAAATAAAATAATAACAGTATTATCAGTAAGTCTCGACTGCTCTGATTATTGTTCAACTCAAGGGTAGGATCTAAACATTAAAATTGATTTTTGCTCTTGTAGTCCACTTCATGAGGGTATGGTCTAACATTAAAATTGATATTCCATCACTTCATGAAGGATAAATTGGAATTAAGCCTTTTATAACACAATCTGACTAGAAATATGTCATTATCTTAATAGAGCATTTACTTAAAGAGTATGATATATGGGACAACTTTGCTTAGATTTTTTCTTCGATAGAAGTAGTAAAGATCAATTCAAGATTGTCATTTATTTGAATTGATCAGGTACTTAAAAACCTGTAAATATGGCTATAAAATACAATTCTTACACGGAAGCTTATAAAAAAGCACCCACAGAAAAATGAATTCCAATCATATGTGTACTATGTTGTTTTCTGATTCTCTATGCCAACCCCATTCCAATTTTGAGTTGATCATGTTTTTTTAACATTCTTGCAGTTATTAGCTGTCCGACAGGAACTTGCAGAGGCGAAGCAAGCAGTGGTAGCAGTGGTTGGATCTAAGAATAAACTTAAATTCAAAGAAGAAACAATAGATGCTGCCATGGTAGCAAGAGACGTAGCTGAAAAACCATTGAGGTTGGCTGGTCTAGGGGCTTCTAGATAAGGTGGAGGAGCAATCTCATCAACTTGAAGAGCTTGATACTCGGAAAGCCTCGAGCTCTGGTCAAAATTGGCCCGGATATGTATTTTGGCCATGACAATGGCTGTGATTGAACTTTGTAGGTTTCCATCAGCCTGATACATAAGAAGAAAGTTCCAATAAGATGGAACTTTCTGAACCAATAGTTTAAGTATACTCTTTCTTCGTCTTTATAATTTTTTTATCCCTTTGTGTGTCTGTCTATATGTAGCCTTCCAAAGGGGAAACATTTACAAAAAATAATAATTTATATTTATATTTTTAATGGGATATAAGTTTAGTGGTAGTTAATTACTTAAATTGTTATTAACACACTCTAAAGTAAAGTTAACATCTGTTGTGTTTGTTGGCTTCCTTGATGACGGACTATCATTTCATTTATCAGAGGTCATATAGTTTTGACAACATTGTCTCATTTGAATATGAATGGTACATGGAACATGTGATATTATTGTATGAGGTGAACAATTAGTTGCAACAAGAAGGAGAAGCTACCATACTGCATTCCACAAGAAGATTATACTCTCTTCTCATTTGCCAAAAGTTTGTTTTCTAACAATATTCTAATTTTATTTATTTTTGGAAGTATATAAATTTGCACCATTTCCTCTGTTAAAATAAAAATCAACAAACTAGGAGTATATATATATATATATATATATATATATATATATATATATATATATATATATATATATATATATATATATATATATATATAGGATAAGGCTCTGGAACGAACAGTTCGTTTACGAACATATGTAGGACCAAGTGTTGAAGGTTGTTGATTGGCCCAATTATTTACCATCATATATTCATAATTAGTGTTAAATAGTCTCATCCAATCAACAACCTTCAACACTTGGCCCTACATATGTTCGTAAACGAACCGTTCGTTCCAGAGTCATATCCTATATATATATATATATATATATATATATATTTAAAATTTGTATATTTTTTAATTGAACAAATTTTATGGATACAATTAGAGAAAGAGTGTTACCTATTTTATGTACAAAATATATTTAACTCGTACATTTGAGGATCGAGAGAATATAAATTAAATTTCCTATTAATACATATTATTTTTGTATTTATATATTATATTTTTTTCTTTTGGGTAAATATTAGGAGATGCAATTTTACTTAAATAAAAAACTTTAATGTAATTATTCAAAAACTTGGTCCACCGTTGTCTTGAGTGGATTAAGTCTCACTAATAGTTATATCCCAAAGACTTCCCAAACACTTATTTTATATTTCTATTTTCAACATCAGTTGCATATCCTCCTCTATTCTTCTCTACTTTAGTACCGGCGGTTTATCTATCTTTTTTTCAACCATCAGTTGTATATCTCCTCTGATTCCTCTCTCTACTTTAGTACCGATGATAGAATCTGGGTTTCTTTTTCCCTATTAGATCTGTTTGTTGGCAGATCTAAGCCGGGGTGGATGTTTTCTGATCGGCTCCAAATCCTAAATTCGGGTCCTTTATACTTTGGCAAATCCCACATGATTTTTCATCGATGGCAGTCGGGTTTGAACTTGATCATCGATGGCAGTCGGGTTTGAACTTGATCAAGGCTGAACCTTCTTCTATCCCAATTTGGATCAGATTTTGTAACGTCCCTCTTGCTATTTGGCACGATGATGGCTTCGCAGCTAGTCATTTTGGTAAGCCTGAGCTATATGTACTCTGTAAATTCTGCTTTCTTGCATGTAAAAGAGGTGTTAAGTTTAATCAGCTTGCTCACTTCTAAGTAACTCATGAAAACTCTATGCTTCCATTACAGATCTATTATTCAATTTTCCCCAAGATACGCGCGCCCAGTTGGCAGTGTAAGCTCGCCGGAATGATATCTGCTGACGACGCATCCAATCGGAGATGCGACGCGCCCGTACGCGCTTCTTTTCTTTGCGTACGGTTCCCCATTCTCTGCAGTGCTGGCCTAAATTACAGTTCGTGCAGTTAGTGTTTGGTGATTTTACAGTTCGTACAATTCCGGTCTGGGTCGGGTTTCATCAGGTTATTTGGTTTCTCTACTGTATCGTACAGTCGGGTCTGGGTCGGGTTATGAGGCGGGTTCGGGTTTCATCAGGTTATTTGGCTTTTCTGCTGTTTCAGCTCGGTTTCGTACTTTTGCCAGGTTTCTTCTTCTTCCTTTGGCAATCCGAGAACTGTAACCTATGGATTAGTGAAATTCAGTGGGAGATGTAATGTAGAAGCAATCGATGGACTCTAATTTTCCCGTTTTCGTCAGATTCAAGCCCAGTTTTAAAACGTATGTAAAAAATCTATAGTTTTTTTCATTCTATGTTATGGTGTTTAGTTTATAATTGAGTATCGCTCTATTTTGGGTATGATATCTTATTATATTCTGATCCTTGGAGAAACTCACTCTTTAATTTTGATTCATCATCAACCTCAAATAACTCCAACTTTTATATTTCATTTCATTTTTTTGGGTTAAAATTCTATATTTTGCTACTCTCCTACAAAAGTGTTACTGGAAATATGGTTAATAGAGGTTTTAATTTATTTATTTTCAGTAAAAGTAAAATGCTAGCTGTACATGATCAAGAAGTTTTCAGCTTTTTTGGTGCAATGGCTTTGAAGAGGTACTCACTCGTTAGTCCATGAACAGAAATTGTTCCAAAAATGTTGGGTGTCAATTTTATTTCTTTCTTTTTGGAAATATCAAACTCTTTGTCCCTATAATTGAAACTGCTATTGAAATTGTTGAGAAAACTGGAGTCAAAATCAGGTTTGAAATTGTTAGTGTGAGCACCGAATTACCTTAAATAATGTTATGCTTCATTTTGTTGTCATTTCATTTCTGTACTTTGTGAGTTTCAGTTGTAGATGAAACTGAGAGTGTTTGTGGTTGTTTGAATTTTGCAGTGAGAGTTGATTTTTGAATTATTTCCGTTAAAGTTCAATTCTTTCACCTATTATTTTATCCACTGTTGATATCTGATCCATTTTTTCATATGTTTGGGGTGTTCGGCGATCTTTTTGTAGGTGTTTCTTTTCAAAATATTGATCCATCATCTTCATGTGCTCTTCTGGATTGTCAACATGCTCAGAACATGATTTCTCTAACAATGGTCCTGAAATCCCTCTCTTGACCTATAATGAAGAGGTGAATGAAATGTCGCATGTGTTCCCTCCACCTTTCATTTGTTAAAGGTGACTTATGATGTAGTATTGAACTTCAATTATATCTATTTTTTAGCTATCAGTTGTAGGTTGATTTGTTTTTCTACATGGAACCTGGGTAGCCTAAGAAAGAAGAGGAAACAGCCGCTGCCCGTGATTATGTCGACTACTCTGGTGGTGATCAGTGGTCTAACCAAATTCCTGATAGCTAGTGGACCTGTGATACGGCCGTCACTCCCATTCCTGCAATTCCTAGTTTTGGTTGACACTAAATCAAGGTACACATATTCGCCTTTATTCTAATTAGTACTCCCGGTATCCCAAATTAATACTCATCTAGATGCTTTTATTGCGTTTTTTTTGTGTGATAAAAATAGTCATTTCAATGTGTGCCATTTTGATTCCAAATACTAAAATTTGAATGAATTGGTGCATGCTATTAAATAGACACTACTTGGCGAATTTGTCGAAAGGCCCATTTAATACTTGAATAAGAGTTGTTTTTCTGAAAAATTTCTTTAGTTATCCTAAATTACAATCTTTGTAAAATTGTAAGAAAATTCGGTGTCAACTAGTTGCCTTTGTGTAGATGCTTATATTTTTTGTTGAACCTATTAAGTATTGGTTTGATTAATGTTTTTGTTAACTTTATGGCAATGCAAGTGTTGATGTCTACTTTGATATGAAAATACAATTTGTGATTTGGTTTGGGATGGATTGAGATATGTTTGGGCGGTTGGACATGGCCTCGGGATTTGATCACTTAGGCTGTATGTTATGATGTTAGTGTTTTGTAGTTCTAAATATGGATTTGGGATTTGATTGCCCAGGATACATATGATCATGTTATTGTTTTTTTTTTGGAAATTATATCAACTCTTTTTGTTGGATGTTAGATAGATGTTAGATGTTAGCCCTGTTTGTCTCAACTTTTTTATTTTTAACTTCTGATTCTAAGAAGTTGGAGTTGATTTTGATTCTTTATAAGCTGTTAACTAGTGTTTGTTAAAACGATTCTGATTCTCCAAAATTTGTTAATGAGTGTTTGACAAATGGTTTAATGAGGTAGATTATTATTTAATATATTTATTTAAATATTTATTTGTTAACGAGTGTTTGGTAAAAAAAATATTATTTAATATATTTATTTATATATACATGAATAGGTATAAATTTTAAATGTAAATCTTATATTATATAGTTAATTATGTATAATTATATATTAATATAAAATTATTTATTATAATGTTTATGTATATAATACACATTTTTTCTTGGTTGAATTTTTGGGATATACAGCTTTGGTTATTAGAGCTTTAATTAAATTTGTTCAAGTTTTTTTGGGTCCAAAATGTAGAGGGAAGGTTTAGGGTCTACATACATTTCACATTTGGTATAGTGATTAGAAGCCATGAATGGTCTGAGATTGTAAATTTGAATCTGGAGTACTTGTTTTGATAATATAAAGGTTCCACTCTCTTTATTAAATTGATAATATATTCTTGATTGTCTTTCTCTGCATATGAAGATTGGCTGCCCTGTTATAAGGAGATGATGCCCTGTTATAAGAGTTTTCAGTCTTCTTCTTCTCCTTTTCTGGAGGATCTCATCCTCCTATATTAATTCTTTCACCTTTCTAATAAACTCTTTTTCTTTATCTTTTTAAAAATGCTTCTTGGTATTGTGTACATCAATACATAGTTTTTAGTATAATGTTTATAGATCGAGAGCAGAGTACTGAGTTAACTCAAAAACAAATGGTGCAACTTTTTTCAAGTCGGACCACCTATTGTATTTGGTATGGTTCATCTGAGGTGGATTTATCAATTGATAAACTTGTGTTTCATTAATTTTTTATATTCATATATAACACAAAAGGAGTGACAAAGAAAGAATCATAAAATTTTATTAATCTTCTTTGCTACCTTTAGTTCTTTACCTGTTCCAAGCTTTTCCGTTATTTATATTCTTCTTATGAATAACTTGTTTTAATATTTTTAGCAATATCGCATTTTTTGGGGTGCAACTAACTCATTATTTTCTTGATAGAAGTTCCAGGCTATCTTAAACACAGTTGTGAATAAATACATTTTCTAGTGTATGCAAGTCTTTGTTAGATTCTCTTGAGAAACAAGTCCTTTTGTTTATGTGAATCTTATTTAATTTCTAAGATCAAGAGCAGGCTCAAAATAATTATATAGGTATATCAACTATGGGAAAAATGAAAAGGTATACATTGTCCTTTTTATTTGATTTTACTGGATATAAAACTGTTCTTACAGTAAAAGCTTAGCTGACACAATCTGACTAGAAATATGTCATTATCTTAAAAGAGCATTTACTTAAAGAGTATGATATGTGGGACAACTTTGCGTGGTTTTTTCTTCGATAGAAGTAGTAAAAGATCAAATCAGGATTTTCAATTATTTGAATTGTATATTTTTCTTTTCGCATCATGAGAAGTTCATATACTCAGATTTCATCAGAGTTGCAAACCAAAGGCAGCCTTATGAATTTTGGCATTGTAGCACTTAGTTTGTAAGTCTGGGACAACTTCTTTACAGCATTTTACAGTGTATTTTTTTTTATATAACTCTTTAAGATAGACTAGCTACTTAAAAACCTATAAATATGGTTATAAAAATACAATTCTTACACGGAAGCTTATAAAAGCACCCACATAAAATGAATTTCGATCATATATGTGTACTATGTTGTTTTCTGATCCTCTATGCTACCCCATTCCAATTTTGAGTTAACCATGTGTTTTTTAACATTCTTGTAGTTATTAGATGTCCGACATGAACTTGAAGAGGCGAAGCAAGCCGTGGTTGGATCTAAGAATAAACTTAAATTCAAATAAGAAACAATAGATGTTGCCATGGTAGCAAGAGACGCAGCTGAAAAATCACTTGTACTTGGAAAGTAACTAGTAGTTTTTTCTATTAAATGGGACAAGGAATAATAGTTTTATCAAACAACTTTGCACATTATTAAATGTCTCACTATAGACACAAATCAAATAATTTATACACAAATTAAATGAAGTTCTCTCTTATTCTCCATAACTTAGTGAAAACGAATTACACCTTTTATTTACTTAAATTATGGTCACTAATGGGTTTTATTCAATTCCAAGCTTGATAATAATTAAGTCTCCAAAATATAAAATAAGATGTAATTTTTAACATATTTTTTAATAGAAAACATTTTATGGATACAATTAGAGAAAAAATGTTATCTAATTTTATGTACAAAATATATTTAAGGTCAATGGCTCGACCCTTATGCAAGGACCAAATCCCAATAATGTCACACATTATTGGGATTTTTTGAAAAACAAAAATCTTTTAGGAGTAGTTTTAATATATGTATATATATATAAATTATATATATATATATGTAATACATAAAGTTAGGGGATTAGATAGAACTTTTGAAGTAATTGGATAAGAAAAAAGAGAAACTTGTACATTACATTTGTGAGTTTTGGAGATAGAAGAAAAAACAGAAAACTTATACTAGAGTGAAAAAAATTAAGTCTTCTTTTAGTGTTATGTATGAGTTTCTTTTTAGTCCAAAGTCATTCATTGTTAGACAAAAAATTTCGACAAAAAAATGGACAAATCTTCTATTTATTTCTTTTCTTTTTCTCTTAAAAAAACTCAAAAACAAGAGAAAAGAAAATAAAACTTGATTTTTTCATTCAATTTTTTTATTGGTTTTAAAACTCAAAAACACAATGTTATGTACAAAGTAACTTTCTATCATTTTCAGCACATACCTCCACTTTTAGAAATGAATTATGGAATGGAAGGAATACATTGTATTTTAATGTTATTTACTTAGCTCTAATGTTTTTTTAATTACTTTTTTTTAAAAAAATAAAAGATTATTTATTAAAAATAGTTATGCCTACACTAAAGTCCTTAATTTGCTTCTGGGACTTTGATGGTATTTTGGCTTTAGGATTATAAAAATTTCATAATATTTTAACTTTAGATGGCGTGCGCTAATCATCTATTTCTAATCATCTATTTCTGAGAGAGGTCTTAGTAGAGATTGATTTAACTTATATCTCTGAATTAAAATTAAAAGTGTATCATATTAAGATTTATATATTTGATTTTCGGGGTTGGTGGTTTGGGAGCTTAGATTTTGGGTGAATTCAACTTTTTATGAGAATTTGTGAAAATCTAAAGTGAAGCCAACTACTGAACTCATAGGAACATTGATAGTATATGAGACCTGGGTAAAAATATTCTTCAAGTTCTTGTTTTACCTAAACTTTAACTTTATGTAGTAGCATGCGTCCATGACAGAAAGCGAATTTGTATTGTTGACCCAAGTATTTGCTGGCCCAAGTATACGAGAGTAACGAGACCCGTAAAATCAGTCTTCAAGTTCTTGTTTTTGCCAAAATTTCAGCTGTATGTAGCAACATGATGTAGAGATTATTTGTATTTCTGTCCCACGTTTATGGTAAGGCCCTAACTTCTCAGTCATTTTATTTTCACAATAATTTCTCGATGCTATTGGAGAATGTTTCCCAATAAAATGTCCCCAATCTGATTGAAGTGCTCTATATGGTTCTAGTTCACATCAGGAGCCAGTAGTATAGCTCAGAAAGCAGATGTTGCTGCTTTAGGAATGGGCTATGCTGGCGGCGAAGCAGTTTCAAATATGGTGAAAGAAAAACAAAAAACAAAAACAAAACATATATTTACAAACAAAACAAAATACAAAAACAAAAGCAAAACAAAACATAATTACAAAAAACTTGAAACAAAACATAAAACAAAAACAAAAACAAAACTAATATATTACAAAACAAAACAAAACTAAAATACATAATATAACTTGAAACAAAACAAAAACAAAAACATAAAACAAAACAAAACTACATAATCCCTCTTAAATAACATATATTAAAAAACAAAACATTTATTACAAAACAAAAGTACATAACTGAAATTACATATATTACAAAACAAAACATATATTACATAATTACAAAACAAAATTACATATATTTTATTACAACTTAATTTTTTTCGAACTAATGCCAACTATAAAATTACAAAACAAAACATATATTCTCTCTTTTTTGAATAAGAAGATCAATGTTGACTTTTTTAAAATTAATTTATGATGTTTTTTATTTTTAAATTGACATAATTTATAATTCTAAAATAATAAATGTTATAACTACTACTATTTTTGTTAAGTAATTTATAATTTTATAATTGTATAGACATAAATTATAAAAATTTATATCAATTTAAAATTTTAAAATATTTAAAAATTAAATTTCCAAAAATCAATATTAAAGTTATAAAATTTGAAACAATATATATATATATATATATATACACATACATACTGTTGTGGGACCCTCAGGTTATATGGGTTTTCAGGTTCCCTCAAGTCGTATGGGCTTCGTCCAAAATATTCCTGTTTCCTGCTGTTTTGCGCCTTTTTTTGCGGTTTCTTCTCTGAGAGGCGTAAAACCCTCCCAATTCGTGGCTTTGCTCAACTCCGAGCTAGTTTCGATGAGAGTTGTTAAAATGGTAGAAAAAGGGGAGATTAGGAGTGGTGGATGCGTTAACTGGATTTCCCAACATGTTCAGATGTTGATGCGTGATTTGACCTTATCGTGATGCGTGTGAGTACAATGTACCAATTACTTTTCAATGTATAACTTGAAATTATTTAATGAAAAATGTATATTTCTCAATTTTGTAGATTATTTCTCTATTGATCTTTTTTATAAGCTCTGTATTGATCTTATTTGTAAAAGTGTATATAACATTTTTTTTTACCAAAGTTCTGTGTCTCATGTATAATATTTGAATAGTTGCCTCAGAATGGATAATTTTAGGAGTCATATCTATTATTATTGTATTAGCCATTTCAAACTTAGCTGCTTGCACTAATATGGAAATAACTAGTTAGAGGGGCAAGTTGTCTTGTTAAGTGCTATATTAGATGTCAACTTATTTTTGTTAAGGGCATTTACCCACTTCAGCGAAGGGTTTCATTCCCCTTGATTTCCCTAACCCTTTTTCCGTTATTTTGGACATATAAAATGTTTTATAACAAAATAGAACTTCTTCGTTCCTTGTGACAATTTGGTATATCCTAACAAAACTTAAGATGCCGTCTCCAATTGCTTCATTCTAGCATCTGATTCGTGATATATTATTTAATAAGGAGATGTTTTTTTGGTTTTTTTTTAATCAGCTTTAGTAGATGTTAAATGTGCTCGCTATGAATGTGGAGTGAATTCAACAATTCCCTTTGATATGAAATTTCATAATTTAGTTGACTGGTACAAAAGATAAATACTTTTCACAATGGAAAAGAGGTTAGACTTTTATCCACCAGCCCAATGAAATTGTTTCATTTTGCTTGGCCCATTTTATTTGTCTTAAAACTTAAAAGACTTGTGCTCACATTTTGATTGCAAATATTGAATATTATTATTTATCAACAACAATTGTAAACAAGATTTAAAATATTAGTGATTAACTTATATATTAGTGCTTGCAATGCATTATATTAATGTTCTATTAATTATTAGGAAGAGGACCAGTTATCTGTTGTATTATTTGAAAATTTCCTTCTCTAATATCATATGCATAGTTTGTCATTTTTGAAAGGAACTCCTGTAACATTTTAAAACTTGTACGAGGAAATAAATACATGTGATGTAAATTATGGCTTATGGACTCTATAAGTCTTCTGTCAATGGTGAGTATATATTTAGAAAATGATCAGTCATAGAGGATGTTGTCCAAGACACGCCATAGTTTATAAAACTAATTGCTCAAGTTAGGTGAGATAGAGTAATGAGAGTTTTTTTGACGATCTCATGTGAAGGATATTGTAATCTATAATATATAATGTGCTTGTCACATGCATTATATTATAAACCATAATACATTTAGAATAAATTTGTAATAAGCATAGGAGCCAGAATGTACCTCTTTCTCTCGCTTAAGTTTGATAGTGAGTGTATTTAGCCACATGAAGTTACTTAGTTTTGTAATGTTTCCTTCCATAGTTACTCTGTGTTGTTCATGTTTTCGTAATCTCTGAAACCTTTTGGTGCTATCCTTAGTTCTAGTTTGATAGTGAGTGAGTATTCATATTATTTTCATTCCTCCTCTATGACCCATCAGAACTGAAACAAAACTAACCCCCCCCCCCCCCCTTCCCGGAATCAATAATCTAAAAAGACTACTCTCCTAAAAAACCAATACTTAATCGGTATCTTAGAGAATCAAAATTTCATATAATACAGATAGAAAGAGACTTACCTTAATTATGATCTATGAAGTTATAAGATATTTGAGAAGAAACCAAGATCTTTGCAATTTGCCAACCAGCTATACTAGACGCATCATCTTCATATATTTTAATGTATATGTAGCTGAAGAAAATGTTGGAGAATGTAAGCCTAGAAAAGGGACATGGAGCCTAAGAATGAGACTATGACAATAAGATTGTCAAAGTGTTGAGATGGGATTAAGTAAGACATTGGAATGTTGGTAGTTATTCAT
>JAINUT010001320.1:0-159422 GCA_020205555.1 Panax stipuleanatus
ACTTTCTCATTTGAATCTATTTTGTTCAATTTTTCTAAAAATAAGCTAAATGGCAGATGAACTCGTGTTGAAAATAATAATTCAAATTCAAAGCCACTTGACTGGCGTTGGAATACTGTTCATTATTGTTCTTAATCAGTTGTTTTTATTATTGTTAATCAGATATTTATTTTTAAAAAAAAAGAAATGTGATAAATTTTTTATTGAGCAAATTTGAAAATAAAAAAATTGAAGGTCATTTCAAATGGCGTTGGAACAATTAATTTTTTTTATATAAAGCTAATGTGTGGATGAAGCCATTACAATTTTTTAGGCTATTTTCAGTAACTCTGTTGCTGAGTCATCTGTTCACTTTGACTTCTTATCTCCTCGTCTGTGGACTGTGAGGCTGTCCTGCTCTTTAGGTGGTCACGTGAGTGATGATCCTTCAAAGGGGCTTCTTCCATCATAAGATCGGTCCTTTCAGGATCACGAGACTATTTCTATACTCTGTTATCTCCCAAAATCCAGCTCTCACCATCATGTCAATGTCCTATTGTCATTGCTGTTGATGCTGCTTCGCTACTGCGGCGACACCAACTACCCAGCCAAACGCCAGCTGCCTGTTCTCATCCCTCATCTTCCGCCTCCGCCTGGCGTCCCCAACAGCTCCTCTCCCACCATTTCCACCAGCACCCTAAACTCCACAGTTCCATTGTGGCCTTACATATTTAAAATTTCCAAGATTTGCAGACATAGTTGCACCCACAACATTCCGGGGAAGATGGTTGGAGGCAGAGGGACCGAATTGGCGACTCGACGCGCTCACGAGCCAATTTTCTTTCGGTACGGTTCATCTTCTCTGCTGTGTGGGAAAAAATTACAGTTCGTGCAGTTACGTTTTGGTAATTTTACAGTTCGTGCAGTCGGGTTCTGGGTCGGGTGGACTCTCGGATTTGGGCTCTCTCCGGTTATCTGGTTCCCCTGGTAAATCTTACATTTTATGTTGTTTTAACATTTTTAGCCGGTTTCTTCTTCTGCTGCTTCGTTCGGTTCGGCGGTATAGTCTCAGTTTCTGCTAATCTTCGTTGTTGTTTGGTAATTGGAGTTTTAAATGCATGAATGAATGAAAATCTTTCTTTTGTTCCTTGATTTTGACGATGGGTTGAGTGTTTGATCCAAATATGCAAGTAGTTAGTTAGTTATACAAATTGATGATCGAGTGAATATTGGAGCAGTATATCAGTGGCTTGGCTTTACTTCTACATGAGCGAATGCCATACTAAATAACATTATCAGCAATGGAAATTTCTGTCATTTTATTCATCGGGAACATTAAGACATTTTTAACACATGCAATAATTGTGGCAACTGCAAGCAGTTTTTATATAAGAAGTTGCCTCTTTGTAGTTCCTCATATTTTAAAGTGACATGTTAAAGGTTAACTTGGGCATGTAAGTGGTTGGTGTAGTAGGATGACCTTTATCTTCTATAGTGCATCTTTACTGAATCAATATTTTTACCTTTTTCTGAGTACAATGAATTCCATAAAGCTTGGCAATACAATGGTATTTATGTTCTCAAAACTATGTTCTCAAGCTATTTATATAGGATCTTCATTGAGGTAATCTGGACTCAACATAGTCCAAATTTCTGACAAAACCATTAAGCTTAGTTTAAAACAAAATTAAGAATACTAGCTTTTATCACTAAGTGGACAACCGACCTCTCATTTGTCATGTGTCTTCTAATTATATACTCTCTTTCACTACTACAAAACAGTAAAAGATGACACTTAATAGACAACGTTTTTATAAAAAACGTTGTGGTATTTTTTGTTTACAGGCGGGGATTTTTAATTTTTTTAAAGGTTACAACGTTATCTATGTAAGAAAACACGGAGCTTTCCATCGCATACAAATTGAAAACCCTCTCAAATATTGAGCTTCAGTCGATTTAGGGTCTCACACTCTCGCTCACTGTTTTTTTTGGATTCTTGTATACAGTATATGTATTCTTTCTTTCATTAACAATAGGCTTTGGATTCATAGCAGTAGAGAATCTATATACAAAGAAGAAGAAGAAGATGCAGAGATTTGGATTACTGAAGAGTGCCATCTCGTCATCAACCGGAAAAGATTTTCGACACCTTTTCCCTCGCCGTCTCCGCTTGCTTCATCGATTCCATCTTGTCGTTTCTGTTACCGCCGCCGTTTACGTTTCCCTTTCCATTTTCAATTGGTTTACTGTGGTTTAGGGTTCTGTATAGTATCTGTATATATGTCTAAAAGCATATTAGGATTTTATTGATTTGATATTAGGGTTTTATTGATTTGTTCTCTTCTATTTTGGGATAAATAGGGAGAACGGGAGTTCCGATGGAAGTGATGGGATTGATGCTGGGTGAATTTGTGGATGAGTATACAGTTTGTGTGGTGGATGTGTTTGCGATGCCACAGAGTGGTACTGGTGTTAGTGTTGAAGCTGTCGATCATGTTTTTCAGACTAATATGCTGGATATGCTGAAGCAAACGGGGAGGTAATCAATCTTTCTGATTCTATCTTGTTTGATTAGTATTGTCTGTTGTAGCTTTACTTTTAAACAATCTATGTGTGGATAGACTAGGTTTTGAATTGTAAAAAGTTTGATTTAGCTATTTTTTGTGGAGGAGCATATCATATATGTAGTAATCTGTTCAATTATGAAAATATAAGGGATAAGGGTAAGTATGATACGTCTAGCCTCATAGTTATCTGCATCTTTGTTTTTATTTCGAGTTCCTTGACCGAATTTTTGGCAGTTTGAGAGGTTAATGAAAACGAGGATGAGAGATTTCTATTCTTTGTACATTTATATAAGATTAATGTCTTGCAAGGTCTTCAAAACTCTCCCGAAAGACCTGAACAACAACAATGTGTCAATTCAAATAAGTGCTCTTCGGTATATGACGAGGCTTTTCTGAATGATTTCTCTGATTCAGATAACTGGTGTGGAAGTGACATAGTTGTATGTAATGCTTACTTCAGTCACTTAAAAGTTAATATTGCTTCTGTTACTATCTATTAGCTAGCAAAATCAGTTGTTAGCATCACCTATGGTTAAACATCTATAAATAACCAAACATTATCATAAGCCTAATATTTGCAAGTCTTTGGTGGAAGATATTAGAGTGGATACAAGTAGTGTGTAGACCAATATATGCATATTTTCCCTTTTTGTTATAATCTTTTACTCAGGTTAAATAAGAATTCATATGCATAACTAAATTCCTGCAATTATTGATATTTTTCTATATTCCCCCCCCCCCCCAACTTCTCACACACATACCTTTTTACCTCTTCTTGCACAATTTCGTTTGGGTTATTATGTTATTCCATTTTCCTTGTTCTGGGTTGTCCAGAAGTGAATGAGTTTGATTTGGGATTGTTAAATGTTTATGTTTGTCTGTATTGAATGTGAGGTTTCTTTATGTTGGTTGGTCCTGATGTTTATGAACTGGAATCATGTATAGATATTCATCTTACATGCATCAGTAGGCCAATCTAGGAGAGATTCTACGTCCTCGAGGACTCATGCAAAAGCCAAAGGTTGGGAATGATTTTTTCGGCCAATGTTATACAATACTAAATTTTCTTGTCTATTTGTTTTATGTAGAAGTGAATGAAGAAGAAGAAGACATTGTGAATTTAGATGTTGATGATGTAAACTTTACGTCATTCACAAATTTGTCGTTGAGTAACCCGTTTAAATTTGTCGGGTGATTTGGTAGTTCGTGGTTTCTTTTAGTTTACACCTTCATGATTTATTTGGAATTAGTTCATAATTTGTAGTTTGTATTGTTTGGAATTAGTTCATTAATCTTCTTGTAACTTTTTCTAGATTTGAGCAGTTGATAAGTCATCATCGGGCCATTATTCAACCGTGCAATCACAAGCATCTACAAATACAAGGGGAAAGTCAGATGTTGCATGGAATCATTGTAGTGAATGGCGAGTTGCAGATGGTAAAAGAATTCTTACTTGTTTATATTGTCAAAAAGCAATTAAGGGTGGTGGCATTAATAGAATAAAACATCTTGTCGGGAAAAAGGGTGAGGTTTGCCCTTGTAAGAGAATTCCTCTGGATGTAAAACATGAAATGGAACAATCCTTAAAAAAAAATTGAACAAAACAAAAATGAAAAAGTTGACACGCGTTCATTTAATTTGATGATTCATATGAAAAACATGAGGGGGATGATGTAGATGTTGAAGAGATTATTCGTCAATCTCCATCTAATAATGTAGTGAGGGGTTAAATATTTTTTCAGTCACTGTACTATATGTCAACTTACAAATGGGTAACTGAACTTTTTTTTTTTACAGTCAACTAACTGTACTCGATTTTTCTAACACAAAGTTAAAAAAATCGTTAAAGTCTGTTGACTTTTAACGGAAATGCCACATCAGCTGCATATGTGTAAAAAAAATCTTGTGGCACAAATCATCCAATGTGGCTTTCTTACGTGGAAATTAAGGAAATAATTTATGGAAAAAATGAAAGATTTATGGAAAAAAGTTAGCCAAAAAAACAAAAAAATAATTGAAAAATATATTTAATTTTTTTTTTAATACCAAGTAAATTTTTATTTCATTCTTTACAAATAATAATAAAAATTAGAAAATTTTGTCAAAAAATAATAAAATAAATGAAAATTTTATTTAATTATTTTTGTAATTAATATCAAATGAATTTTTGTTTAATTATTTACAAATATAAAACATAAAAACTAAAAATTTGCTAATCAAAATTAAGGGGAATATGAAATACAATTAGGGGAAAATGAAAGAAAATTATAATAAAATCAGAAAATTTAGCAAAAAAATACATGGTAGAAATTAAAAAATAAATAGAGTTATTTAGTTATTTTTGTAATTAATAGCAAATATTTTTTTATATAATTAATAACAAATATAATTGAAGAAATTATAAAAATTATAAATTATAAAATTAAAAATCTTAACAAGTATAATTAACAACTAAATTGAAACGCTGCGTTTCATAGCAACTCCTTCCCCTGCTCCCAACGACTATAAATTTAGGGAATTGATATTTCTACAAAATCTTACTCACATGAATGCGGGTCTCGTTTACTATTCATGTGATGGGAGTCTTCTGAAAATATCAATTTTCTTATGGAAATATCAATTCTCTAAATTTAAGGCTGTAAACGAGACTCGAATTCGTTAATAATATGATTCAAATCTGAGCATAAAAAATAGTTCAAATAAAAATATTAGTAAAATCTGAGCAATGTTATACTCGACTCGCATTCTCGATTGTGATTCGATATATACTTGATTGATTCAGATTCGATTAGATACTCGATACAATCTCTTATAATATATAAAAAATTAAATTAAATTAGGATAATTAATTATTAGACTTAGTTTTAGTTTTAGTTTTAATTTTAATTGTGATTTTATATTTTTAAAGTATAATAGTAAATATATTTTTTCATTTCTAAGTAATATAAAAAATTCAATTTTTAATTATATATATATATATATATATATATATTATAAAACTAGTTATTATGTGAAGACTCGAATTCGAGCTTGAATTTGCTCGCGAGTAGTTTGAATATAATTCGATCCGAATCGGATCGAATTCGAGTAATAAATATTCTAGTCGAGTCGAGTCGAATATGAGTAGAATTTTTCAAATATAATTCGAGTTCGAGTCGAATTCGAGTATGAATTAATTATTTTGAGTTAAATTCGAGCATCTCTCTGTTCGATTCGACTCGTTTACACCCTTAATTATAATAAGCCCTTACTGAATTCCCCACTGCTTGAGAATTCCCCACTGCTTGAGATGATCCTTGCCCCCAAGGATTACTCAATTTACTCCACTCTTCCCAAGTGACATTTTCATGGAGAGAGAGGATAGAATGCCATATATTGATTAAAGTGTTTTGCAAAAAAATAAAAAAGGTTTTAAGAAGCCCTACTTAATTAAAGTGTGCAACCAAGAGTTGAGTTGGGACCCACGGTCCAATTATAATGTCTAAGTTACCTGTCAGCATAAACTTATTGTTTTTCACTACTGTTGTTAGCTCTCCTTCCCAAAAAATGATCTTTATATATATATGTGTCTTAATTCTTAAATTAGATTTAACACAACACATGTCCACTGTGAAGATTCTTCACTTTCTGACCGGTAAAGCACCCATTTTAGTAAATATTAATCGCTCAAAAATTTACTACTTCATTTCCCGTTTTCTTTTTCCCTCTTTAATTTGTTAAAAGATACAAAATGAACAAAAGTTGAAGTTTTTCCAAACTTTAGCACAAAAAAATATTGGAGTTTTTTTAAGGGTACTTCTAATTTATACAACCATAATTTATTTTTTTAAAATAAAAGTGACGTTTTCTTTATACACTTCTAAATCTTCCTGTTCTCTTGCTCGTGTACTCTACTTTTCCTTATAAAAATGTAAAATATAAAAGTGATGGATAGCTATTTATGATGTAGTCATTTTTAATAATATAAATATTTTCAAATAATTATTATTAAATAACAACATAATCTTACTACCGTGTCATTAAATAAAACACTAATTATCTTTAAAGCTAAACATGCTGAAAAAAATATAGCTCATTATTCTTTCCCAAATTTTTTTGGCGGACTTATTCCCTCTGAAGTTCAAATTCATATTAATACAGATCAGATTTTAAAATTATATATTTTAAAACAGGATGAATAATTGATATTAATTTAAGGCTTAAATATGTTTCACTATCCTACACTATCTGACATATTCCACTTTGGTGATCCGTTTTTTCAATTAGATGATTAAACTATTAATTTTTTCCGATTCCATTCAATTGGGCCTGCCACGTCAGCAATTTCTGACGTGGCATCCTAATATGCTAAATTGTGCTTATGTGTAAAAAGAATATATATTTTTAATGAGATCAAAGGACAAAAAGGTAAAATAACAAATAAAACAATTAAAAATTACACAAATAATATAAATTAGAAAATATATAAAACTAACATTAATAATTAGCAAATTACAGAAGAAAAAAAACATAATTATGAATAATTACACAAGAAACTTAACTTAAAAAATTACACAACTAACATAAATTAAATGTAATAAATTAACAATTAAACTAAACTAACAAAAATACAATTAAACAAAACATACATAATAAACAAAAAAATACTAAAAATAAATATAAAGTCTTCATCTCCTAATATTCCACTTCTCATATATTCTCTCTCTAAAATAAAGAACAGAGCACCAAACAGTACCTACGAAGTTCTTCTGATTGGCCTTCAATACTTGGTCTATGAAGGAGCTTTTGAGTACCCCTTCCATTATATACACTGAAAGAATTTATGTTCTCACAAAATTCAAACTTTAACCCTGTAAGTCCCACTCCCACATCCCCGATTCCTGTTCGGTTCCTCATTCTCCATTCTCCGTCCTCGGTTCCTATTCTCCGGCCTCTCATCATCTTCCCCGTTTCACTTTTCTAACAGAGATGACAAATAAGAGAACACACAATTAATACTCACTTCAGAGTCGGTCTGGGATTTTAGGTCGGAGGAAGCTCGACCAAATCGGAGCTCCGACGCGCCTTCACGCGCCGGTTTTATTTCCCTGCGGTTATTCATCCCCTGCTGTTCGGAAGTGGTGTACAGTGCGTACAGTTACGGTTTAGTGATTTTACAGTTCGTGCAGTTACGGGTCGGAGCCCCATTTTCTGTCGGGTTTTCGGGCTTCCTCAGGTGATATGGGTTCCGTCCGGTACATGACCGTTTCCGGCTGTTCTTCGCCCTTTTTCGCGCGATTTCCTCTCGGTTTCTTCTGGGGGAGAAGCGTAAAACCCTCCCAAAACTCAGGTTCATGGCATCAGACTTTTGGGAGGCTTTTCCTGGATTGGGAGTTAAAGGAGCTTGATCCTAGGGTTAAATTGTCATCCGTCGGGTTGGGGGAGGGGGGTTCTGTACAATGGTGGAGATACCCATGCTTAAATTAATTCAATACCCATGCTTTAGCTACAGCAATGGTGTTGTGGTTTTGTAGTTCAATTTTAAGGTTTGATTCTAACCATTTTTTCATTCTGTTCTAGCAAACAGGGTGCTAGTATGCTTTAATAGTATCTGAAGCTTTATTTATGCAACATGAATCATACCTGGATTCTCTGAACTCTTTTCTTGAATTTGTCAAGGAATTTTGCTTAATAGCTTGGCTCATTTTTCTTTTACCCTTTGTGTTGGGCTTTGGCTGTGTTTCCATGATTCTTTTTGTTATACTCCAAATCGTACTCTGGTGGCAGCCCTTTTGAAGCATTTGTTTGTAAATTACTTTACTTATCAAAAACAAGAAGATAGCTATTATTTCTGTGAGTGCTTCCTTCCTGTACATTTTTGTTTTCAGACAAGATACGAATGAAATGTTTTTTGTTATTCCCCAATGAGTTTTATAGAGGACTTTCCACTTGGTTAGTATTTTGTGTATTAAGTAATGGCTCGTTATAGGGTTTTCCAAGTGTATATGTAGCTCGTTGTAGGGTTGGGGGGTTGGCTGGCTGGTTGGGTTTTTTGTGTTCTTCTTTCAGAGTTTGGGGTGGGTTAATTTGATGTTTTTGCTGGTTTTCGCCTCCTCTCATAGGTTTGTTATTTTCTTAATGTACAGTATCTATAGAAATTGATTTTCTATTATTTTCGGTTTGGGTACAGCCGTGGAGGATTACTTTTCTTTTGTCTATATTTTTTCAACGTGTGAATTCTATCTTTGTACGCATGTTTTGTTGTGGATCAAACTAACGCCAATTTTTTCCCATCATATGTTTCATTGATAGTGTGGGAAACCCATATGATGCTGCAGTTAAGAGGTATGCAATAACATTTGTTTTTTTTTATTATTATTTTCTGTTTCTGTTTCATTTATTTATTCTGGGTAATTTTAGTAGTGGCTAGGGATCATCTCTGACAAGTTGATATACCTATGTCAGGGTGATACTAAGGGATCTGCTAGGTGTGGAGATGTATCTGCCAAGAAGGAGCTAGTTGGAGCTCAGCTTATGAATCCACAGGTATGGTAGCAAAGAGTCAATCTTTGAATATTTCTTCTGGCTGTAATAGCTATATTTAGCATATTTGATATGTTGGAATGAACTAATTACAAATAGTTAACTCTTTATTGTTATTTTGTTTGGTGGTGTATAAATATCGCAGTATGCCCATCAGGGTTCTTTCACACAAGGCATTAACTATGTGAATTCTCACATTTGAACTTCCAAGTAAATTTCTATCCCTCTCTCTCTATATATATATATATATATGTGTGTGTGTGTGTGTGTGTGTTTAAAAGGTTTTATTTTTCGTTATCAAAATAAAACTGATTGGAATTCGAATGTCCTGCATACTATTTTGCTTGGGATATAGGTTTATCCAGTGGTTTTCATCTCCATCTTTTGAAAGATCAAGCATCCTTAGATATTGACTTTTTCCATTCATGAACTGTTGGTTAAATTTTAAAGATCTTTTAACATACATTTTAAAGACATTGTGAACTTTCCATGTCATATATTTGTGGTATGTTTACTTGTACAAATTTATGTAAAAAAATCACTTCATATCGACTATAAATTGGAACTTTACTCTATTGACCGTTCAATCCTTTGTAGTTCCATTCTCATTTACTTCCTAAGATTGGATAATAATTTGTTTTCGTGAGCTGGTGTACAAATCTTCTGGTCTCTTGTTCTCATAAATGATTGTACGTAGATTTGCACATCTGTTTAGGTCATATGGTGAAGAGAGTAATCTTCTTTTGAGAACAAATAATATATATATATATATATAGACAACTAATATTAAAAATTTCATGATATTTACTCCAAATGGTACTAGTTAATGGGTTTCTCATTCTTTCTCAAACTCACCTATGTATTCTAAACTTTAAGCATTTTGAGGTTTATTTTTGAACATTTTTTTTTGGGAATAAGCATTTAGAGCTTCAAGCCAGTGTGGGCTGAATTACCTTTCAAGTCCCATAACTCCTCTTTCTCTATATGCGCGTATGTCTTTCTTTTTACCTTCACAATAATTTCTAGAGCTTTAAAGCACAAAATGTTACTCCCTCCCTCCCTTGTATGTGTTTTATTTTTCATTTTCATTTTAAAATATTTATTTATTTATTTATAATTTTAGTATGTAGGCTAACCCACACTTGTATTTGTCCACCTCAAGTATTACTGTATTAACTTCCTTGTAATGGCGTTGTCATCACTTAGGAGGGGTTGACCAGACTTTTCAGTCGGGCTTTTTCTCATACTTAGTGATTTATGAGTAATTACTCGGTGATAAAAGTCTGATCGTTTCAAGATTTTTTAGTAATTATTGGTATTGGAGGAACTGAAAACATGAATTTGAAAAGGAGGAATAGAGATCTGCCTGGGAAAGGAAGCTGATTTTGCTTCCTTGTGTTTAGATCTAATAAAATAGTAGTTGAAGTTCATGTATGTCTAGTGCAAAATTTGGGCCAATTATTTCGGCAAGACTTTTTGTTTTCTTGCTTTTCAGTATACTCTATGTACATGGCACCACCTCCTTTTTGGTGCCTTCTTGAATAGATTTTTACTTATTAAAAGTATGAAGTATAATCTATCTACTATTTGAATATCACTTGTTTTTGTCAAAAAGTGGTTACCAACACTAACTGCATAATATGTTATGCTTCTTTTTGGCGGGGTCCTTCATTTGCAGATTCGTCACCATGAAATTAGCAGAACATAAAATTAGCAGGTTGGTATTAACCACTATTTTTGTTTGTATTTCCTTTTTCGTGTGGTGGTGTCCTTCATTTGCAGATTCGTTTCCATGAAATTAGCAATTAGCAAAAATACGGAAGTATAATGTCCAATGTGTTTAGGTACTCTTTTGGGACTTTAGTTTCTTTAGGCTAATATGCTATTTTAGCAACTTCATTGGAAGGGGCCATAATTCTTTCTTGTATTGTGTTACTCAAACAGCATGTAGAAGCTCAAGCCAAGGAGCTCTTCCAGAGGAAACAACACAGAGGAACTTGAAGAGAAAGAAACAGTGCAAAATGATGATGTAAGTTAACATATATACTTATTCATATATTGATTGTATAATGATTTCTTAGCAAGCTGGTGTTTTATAATCTCATTTTATTCTATTTGCGATGACTGTGAAATTACTATGTTAAAAATAATTACATTAACACTCTATATATATAATTTTTTTAATAAAAAATAACTATTTAGTTATTACAAATACCATAAATATAATATGATATATTTTAATATGTAGAAAAAAGAGAGAAGGAAATAAGTAAAATAAATAAAATAAAAATACAATAAACTAAAATAAAAATACAAAACAATAATTAAATATATTATTATATAATATGTTAAAAATATACAAAATAGTAAAATACAATAACTGTTAACTATTGAGTGGAAGTGGCTTAAGTGCACCAAGTTTCAAGGATGTTATTGACTACTGCGTACTTGTTGTAATGTGAAGAACAAAATATATTATATGATATTAAAATAAATAAAATAACAATACAATACAATATATAATTAACTAATATGCTAAAACAGTAGTTTTAGTTTTGGAAGGGGCCATAATCTTTTCTTGTATTGTGTTATTGTATATGTTTCTTATGTTCTGCTCTCTGTTTATTATTGATATATGTCATGGAATTTAAATGGGGTTTGTCAGCTGGATCTCAACGGTGGTGGCTTTATCTCTGCTGAAGAGTTCTTTCTCACAGGTTCCACACCTCTTTAGTTTCTGTATTTTGTATGTTTATCAGTAATTTTGATTTGTCAAGTGATTTGACATGGGAAAATACAAAATATATGAAATTAAAGTGAGTAAAAAATAGTATTGCATTTCAGTAATTCAATTAAATCAATGTTGACAACATAAATCATAGACGTGGTGTTGAATGGTAATACAACAATAAAATTAACTTTACATTGGCACCTGAATTTTCATTTCTCTGAACGCAAATTCAATGACAAAAAAAATTTAAAGTTAAGAGTTTAAAGTTGTATATATTATCTTTTCTCTTTATTATAATATATGATCTTCTGTTTGCATACATGTATGAATATGTAGGCAGTGTCATAACATGCATATGTCAAAGTTTTTGGAATTGATAAATGTGCTTTTAAAAAAAAATTCCAACTTTAAGTGTAAAATATTGTTAATCAGAACTCTATTTTTTGAGCACATTTATAACAAGTGTGCTTGTGTTAGTTTTCCTAGTTTAGTGTTACTATTTGAGTGGACCAAGGGGTATTTGTCACCACTCACCCTTTATAAATTCTCCTGCCTCCAATATTATATATATATTTACTCAGGTTAAATAATAATTCATATGCATAACTAAAATTCCTGCAATTATTGATATTTTTCTATATCCCCCCTCCCCTTCTCACACACATACCTTTTTACCTCTTCTTGCACAATTTCGTTTTGGTTATTATGTTATTCCATTTTCCTTGTTCTGGGTTGTCCAGAAGTGATTGAGTTTGATTTGGGATTGTTAAATGTTTATGTTTGTCTGTATTGAAGGTGAGTTTTCTTTATGTTGGCTGGCCCTGATGTTTATGAACTGGAATCATGTATAGATATTCATCTTACATGCATCAGAAGGCCAATCTAGGAGAGATTCTAGGTCCAATCTAGGAGAGATTCTAGGTCCTCGAGGACTCATGTGAAATCCAAAGGTTGGTACTGTTACTACCAATATTCCTCAAATAGGATTTCAATTGTTTAATGTATGTGCAATACTTGTATATATTTCTAAATTATAGACTTCTGATATAAGGAATTTTTTTAGTTTCAATTTTTACTTCTTTTAGTTTCATTTATACAATATAGTTATTGTCTATTACTTATTTCGTTATTTAGTGGCACTCTCAACATGCATTTCACATGTATGAATAGGAAAAGGATAGAAATGACACGATCATTATTATTGTAATAGTGAAAATCTAAACTTCTTGTTGATCTGTATGGGGGTAAAAGTTTTATTAGAGACTTTTGTGTCAACCAGATGAAACTTTCAATAGTGACTAATGGTGGATGGCAATATGTGCACATCAGATAAGGCTTCAATTTGTAGCCGCTTTTTGTATTTTGTATTTTTTTCAGTAATTTGATTTGTCAAGTGATTTGACATGGTAAATACAAAATATATGAAAACAAACTTAAATTAAAAAGTACCAAGTAAAAAATAGTATTGCATTTCAGTAAATTCAATAAAATAAATGCCGGTAACCCAAATCATGGTCTTGGAACTGGAAAGTAATACAACATTTGATTAACCTTAGACTCCCACCTGAATTTCCATTTCTCTGAAGCATATTCAATGGCAAAACAAATTTAAAGTTGGAGTTCAAAGAAGTTGTATATGATCTTCTCTTTTGTATAATATGATCTTCTCTTTGCATACATGTATGAATCTATAGACTGTTACATAACATGCATATGTCAAAGCTTTGGGAATTGATAAATGTGCATCATTTTTAAAAAAATTCCAACTTTAAGAGCAAAATATTGTTCATCAGAACTCTTTAGTTTGAGAACGTTTATAACTAAGTGTACTTTTATTTTAGTTTTCCTAGTTTTGTGTTAACTATACCAAGTGGTATTTGTCCTTGTTTTGTACTCTCTCGTACCAGCTAAGCTAAATGGCTACCTCTAATAGTCTACTTTGTGGCAGGATAAGGGCATTGACTGCGACTCTTCAGTCTAGTCTACCTTGTGGCAGGATAAGGGTATGCACTGCAACTCTTTAGTCTTGTCCATGTCCCTCCCTCGTGTACTCTATTTATCCCTTCAGACTTCCAAACACTTCTTTCTCTTTCTATCTTCAACCATCACCTGCATATGTTATCCTCCTCTGATTCCTCTCTACTTTATAGCAGTACAGGCAGTCGGGTCCACATTTCTTTTTTCCTATCAGATCTGTTTGGTGGCAGATCTAAGCCGGGTTGGTTGAGATTTTTGGTGGTGTAGTTGAGGTTCCACGATTTGGGTCGAATTTGGTTCCACGATTTGGGTCGAATTTGGTTCCACGCATTCATCTGCTTTAGCTGCTTTGTTCGAAGGTACGGATTTCATATTGTATGCTATAATTTTTGTTTGGGAATGATGCTCAATTTCAGCTTTGGACTATGCCTGCAACTTAGATTTTTAATGAATTATGTCTTTCTTGAATATCCTAAACATGTAATTTATGTGCCATTTTTTAATTAGTGGCAGCAAAAACTTAGGATTGAGTTTAGTTTTTTTATTGTATACTCTTGAATTATGTGACCTTTCGAGAAAGTATGATTTGGGTTTGTTTATGTGCGTTGTTTGTAGTGTTTTGATTTTGGATAACTTTCATCCCAAGGGGTCATGATTTCTTCATTTTCCATTGATTTTTTACATTTTTGATAATATTTCTTCTATTTTTAGTCCTCAGTTTTACTACTTTACTCCTCTTTCTCAACCTCTCTCTGCACTTTTTCTCTCATACCCATTAATGTCTTCTTTTTACAGAGCATGAAAGTATGATTTTTTTTGAAACTTTTCTTCAATATCTACTCCTTTTAGTAATTTTATTTTGTTGCAGTCTCTGATATTTTTTCTGCAGACCTTATCACAAGGCCAAAAAATATACCCACCCATTGGGAGTTATATTTAACATAATTTTTATTTTGTTTGTTTTAAAAAAATTGGATTGTTTGGTGAAAATGGAGATCTATGAAGTGGGTATTTTTGTTCAGTGTTGTTTTTGTGTTTTTGGTCAGCAAAATGCACGGGGGTTGGTATGTAGTGGATTCGGGGTGTGGAGTAAAGTAGAACAACTAGGGGTTTAGATTTTTGGGCTTAAATCTTTTAAAGTTTCTTAAACTTGGAATATCAGAGAAGCAAGCAGACCTAATAAAATGGTGTTTGTAATAGATTTTGTGGGTTTCTAAAAAAGCTTAGTTGAACAGATTTTGAAGCTAGGTACACTTGTTCATTGTTGTTTAATGTTCTATTTTAGCCTTAAGAATGCAGATATGCAGTTGCTGGTGTGTGAGAAAAAGTAAATTTTGGGTTTGAATGATTTGCAGGTATTGTTTTGTTTTCTTTTGTTTTGAAGATTATTTTGACATGGCATGAAGTTGGGAAATTTAGTTTAAGATAGGACATTCAACTTTATTGGGTTTTTACTGTATGCAGATTTTCATATTGTAGAGCATACAGTTTTTGTTTAGGATTGAAACTCAATTTCAGCGTTGGACTATGCTTGCAACGTAGATTCTTCATGAATGTCTTTCTTTAATTATCGTATACATGTAATTTATGTGTCATTTCTTTATTTAGTTAGTGGCATCAAAAACTAGGATTGTGTTTAGTTTCTATATTGTATACTCTCGAATTATGTGACCTTTCTATATTCAATGGAAGTAAAAACTTGGGCTTGTTTATCTGCGTTGCTTCTAGTATTTTGATTTTGTTTTAACTTTCATCTTAAGGGTCATAAACTTTGGTCTTTTGGGATTTTTATTGTAGCTATGCGTTCTTGCTTATTTTGCAGTTTTGAATATTTTTTGAATCTTTTTCAGTTGGTCATTATTGTATAGCAGTGAGTTCAATTTTAACAGCATTTAAGATTTTCACTTTACTTTTTATGAATTTTTTGGTCATGATATTTTATTAGAATTCTTGTATTGTGTTAATCATTTTAGTTTGTGTTGGCCACATAGCAATATGAATGTTTCTTATGTTTTGCTTATTTCCCCTATATCGTACATATAAGCTTGGCTGCATTTTCCTTTTGTTATTTCTGGAAAATAGTCAATTGCTCATTGGAATGCTTCACTTTGGTTGCTTTTATGCATATTAGATGAAATGCAAACTAGAGAAATGAAAATAAGAAGTTCTCAACACTTGAAATAATGTTTCTTCTCCTGCGTCTTTCCGCTAAGTTCTTGAAGCTGGAGCAACTAGAGCAGGATCTAGATCCTGCAGAGACAACAGTAGTATCAGTTAATAGTACTGGGTGGGTTGGTACATATTTTTATACTGCACCAGAAATTGAGCAAGGGTGGCCAAAGATAAACGAGAAGGCGAGTCTTTTGGTGATTTGAAGTGTCTATTCGGTTAGTCCAGCACTGCTGAATAACTTTAACCACTTGTGAACATCTGTTCTGCTTCTCATAATCTCATTGGTCCGTTTTGGCAGGCAGACATGTACAGCTTTGGAATTGTTTTTCTTGAGCTCTGGCACCCATTCAGCACAGCAATGGAGTGACACGTTGTCCTATCTGATATGAAGCAGAAGGGAGAACTTCCTTCTGATTGGGTCGCTGAATTTCCAGAACAAGAATCTTTATTATGACGCTTGATGTCCCCAAGTCCGTCAGATCGTCCATCAACAACAGATCTACTCCAACATGTTTTTCCTCGAATGGAATATGAGCTGATCGATAGTAAGTACTTTAGATGTGCCTTTGTATGTAGATGGCTATATAACTTCGAAGAGGTTTTCCTTCAGTTGATAGAAAGAGTTGTGATTGTCCTGGTAAATTAAATATGTTCTAAATTTTTAATAAAGTAAAAGATAAAAAGTGAAATAGCAAGACCTATGAGTCATCAAATGAGTATTAGGGGTTTAAGGCTATCTATTTCACATTTACACCTCTTGGATGGATACTTATTTGTTCTTTATACGTTTAGACATTGACACATAGTGAAGCTTGAATGTCATTGACCTATGAGTCAAGTGAATTTTGTTGGGAGCCTGAGGTTTTCTTTGTAGTCTTTCAAAGTTGGTTTGAGGCTTTTATGTTCTCTTTTGCTTTATTGAATAAGCAGTGTTTCTATGGGTTTCACGACTTTGTTGACTTTTTGTTGCACATTTTAGTTATATAAATAAATAAAATAATAACAGTATTATCAGTAAGTCTCGACTGCTCTGATTATTGTTCAACTCAAGGGTAGGATCTAAACATTAAAATTGACTTTTGCTCTTGTAGTCCACTTCATGAGGGTATGGTCTAACATTAAAATTGATATTCCATCACTTCATGAAGGATAAATTGGAATTAAACCTCTTATAACACAATCTGACTAGAAATATGTCATTATCTTAACAGAGCATTTACTTAAAGAGTATGATATATGGGACAACTTTGCTTAGATTTTTTCTTCGATAGTAGTAAAGATCAATTCAAGATTTTCATTTATTTGAATTGACCAGGTACTTAAAAACCTGTAAATATGGCTATAAAATACAATTCTTACACGGAAGCTTATAAAAAAGCACCCACAGAAAAATGAATTCCAATCATATATGTGTATTATGTTGTTTTCTGATTCTCTATGCCAACCCCATTCCAATTTTGAGTTAATCATGTTTTTTTAACTTTCTTGCAGTTATTAGCTGTCCGACAGGAACTTGCAGAGGCGAAGCAAGCAGTGCTAGCAGTGGTTGGATCTAATAATAAACTTAAATTCAAAGAAGAAACAATAGATGCTGCCATGGTAGCAAGAGACGCAGCTGAAAAACCATTGAGGTTGGCTGGTCTAGGGGCTTCTAGACTTAGAGATAAGGTGGAGGAGCAATCTCATCAACTTGAAGAGCTTGATACTAGGAAAGCCTCGAGCTCTGGTCAAAACAGGCCCAAATATGTATTTTGGCCATGACAATGGCTGGGATTGAACTTTGTAGGTTTCCATCAGCCTGATACACAAGAAGAAAGTTCCAATGAGATGGAACTTTCTGAACCAATAGTTTAAGTATACTCTTTCTTCGTCTTTATAAGTTTTTTATCCCTTTGTGTGTCTGTCTATATGTAGCCTTCCAAAGGGGAAACATTTACAAAAAATAATAATTTATGTTTATATTTTTAATGGGATATAAGTTTAGTGGCAGTTAATTACTTAAATTGTTATTAACACACTCTAAAGTAAAGTTAACATCTGTTGTGTTCGTTGGCTTCTTTGATGACGGACTATCTTTTCATTTATCAGAGGTCATATAGTTTTGACAACATTGTCTCATTTGAATATGAATGGTACATGGAACATGTGATATTATTGTATGAGGTGAACAATTAGTTGCAACAAGAAGGATAAGCTACCATACTGCATTCCACAAGAAGATTATACTCTCTTCTCATTTGCCAAAAGTTTGTTTTCTAACAATATTCTAATTTTATTTATTTTTGGAAGTATATAAATTTGCACCATTTCCTCTGTTAAAATAAAAATCAACAAACTAGGAGTAAATATATATATATATATATATATATATATATATATATATATATATATTTAAAATTTGTATATTTTTTAATTGAACAAATTTTATGGATACAATTAGAGAAAGAGTGTTACCTATTTTATGTACAAAATATATTTAACTCGTACATTTGAGGATCGAGAGAATATAAATTAAATTTCCTATTAATACATATTATTTTTGTATTTATATATTATATTTTTTTCTTTTGGGTAAATATTAGGAGATGCAATTTTACTTAAATAAAAAACTTTAATGTAATTATTCAAAAACTTGGTCCACCGTTGTCTTGAGTGGATTAAGTCTCACTAATAGTTATATCCCAAAGACTTCCCAAACACTTATTTTATATTTCTATTTTCAACATCAGTTGCATATCCTCCTCTATTCTTCTCTACTTTAGTACCGGCGGTTTATCTATCTTTTTTTCAACCATCAGTTGTATATCTCCTCTGATTCCTCTCTCTACTTTAGTACCGATGATAGAATCTGGGTTTCTTTTTCCCTATTAGATCTGTTTGTTGGCAGATCTAAGCCGGGGTGGATGTTTTCTGATCGGCTCCAAATCCTAAATTCGGGTCCTTTATACTTTGGCAAATCCCACATGATTTTTCATCGATGGCAGTCGGGTTTGAACTTGATCATCGATGGCAGTCGGGTTTGAACTTGATCAAGGCTGAACCTTCTTCTATCCCAATTTGGATCAGATTTTGTAACGTCCCTCTTGCTATTTGGCACGATGATGGCTTCGCAGCTAGTCATTTTGGTAAGCCTGAGCTATATGTACTCTGTAAATTCTGCTTTCTTGCATGTAAAAGAGGTGTTAAGTTTAATCAGCTTGCTCACTTCTAAGTAACTCATGAAAACTCTATGCTTCCATTACAGATCTATTATTCAATTTTCCCCAAGATACGCGCGCCCAGTTGGCAGTGTAAGCTCGCCGGAATGATATCTGCTGACGACGCATCCAATCGGAGATGCGACGCGCCCGTACGCGCTTCTTTTCTTTGCGTACGGTTCCCCATTCTCTGCAGTGCTGGCCTAAATTACAGTTCGTGCAGTTAGTGTTTGGTGATTTTACAGTTCGTACAATTCCGGTCTGGGTCGGGTTTCATCAGGTTATTTGGTTTCTCTACTGTATCGTACAGTCGGGTCTGGGTCGGGTTATGAGGCGGGTTCGGGTTTCATCAGGTTATTTGGCTTTTCTGCTGTTTCAGCTCGGTTTCGTACGTTTGCCAGGTTTCTTCTTCTTCCTTTGGCAATCCGAGAACTGTAACCTATGGATTAGTGAAATTCAGTGGGAGATGTAATGTAGAAGCAATCGATGGACTCTAATTTTCCCGTTTTCGTCAGATTCAAGCCCAGTTTTAAAACGTATGTAAAAAATCTATAGTTTTTTTCATTCTATGTTATGGTGTTTAGTTTATAATTGAGTATCGCTCTATTTTGGGTATGATATCTTATTATATTCTGATCCTTGGAGAAACTCACTCTTTAATTTTGATTCATCATCAACCTCAAATAACTCCAACTTTTATATTTCATTTCATTTTTTTGGGTTAAAATTCTATATTTTGCTACTCTCCTACAAAAGTGTTACTGGAAATATGGTTAATAGAGGTTTTAATTTATTTATTTTCAGTAAAAGTAAAATGCTAGCTGTACATGATCAAGAAGTTTTCAGCTTTTTTGGTGCAATGGCTTTGAAGAGGTACTCACTCGTTAGTCCATGAACAGAAATTGTTCCTAAAATGTTGGGTGTCAATTTTATTTCTTTCTTTTTGGAAATATCAAACTCTTTGTCCCTATAATTGAAACTGCTATTGAAATTGTTGAGAAAACTGGAGTCAAAATCAGGTTTGAAATTGTTAGTGTGAGCACCGAATTACCTTAAATAATGTTATGTTTCATTTTGTTGTCATTTCATTTCTGTACTTTGTGAGTTTCAGTTGTAGATGAAACTGAGAGTGTTTGTGGTTGTTTGAATTTTGCAGTGAGAGTTGATTTTTGAATTATTTCCGTTAAAGTTCAATTCTTTCACCTATTATTTTATCAACTGTTGATATCTGATCCATTTTTTCATATGTTTGGGGTGTTTGGCGATCTTTTTGTAGGTGTTTCTTTTCAAAATATTGATCCATCATCTTCACGTGCTCTTCTGGATTGTCAACATGCTCAGAACATGATTTCTCTAACAATGGTCCTGAAATCCCTCTCTTGACCTATAATGAAGAGGTGAATGAAATGTCGCATGTGTTCCCTCCACCTTTCATTTGTTAAAGGTGACTTATGATGTAGTATTGAACTTCAATTATATCTATTTTTTAGCTATCAGTTGTAGGTTGATTTGTTTTCCTACATGGAACCTGGGTAGCCTAAGAAAGAAGAGGAAACAGCCGCTGCCCGTGATTATGTCGACTACTCTGGTGGTGATCAGTGGTCTAACCAAATTCCTGATAGCTAGTGGACCTGTGATACGGCCGTCACTCCCATTCCTGCAATTCCTAGTTTTGGTTGACACTAAATCAAGGTACACATATTCGCCTTTATTCTAATTAGCACTCCCGGTATCCCAAATTAATACTCATCTAGATGCTTTTATTGTGTTTTTTTGTGTGATAAAAATAGTCATTTCAATGTGTGCCATTTTGATTCCAAATACTAAAATTTGAATGAATTGGTGCATGCTATTAAATAGACACTACTTGGCGAATTTGTCGAAAGGCCCATTTAATACTTGAATAAGAGTTGTTTTTATGAAAAATTACTTTAGTTATCCTAAATTACAATCTTTGTAAAATTGTAAGAAAATTCGGTGTCATCTAGTTTCCTTTGTGTAGATGCTTATATTTTTTGTTGAACCTATTAAGTATTGGTTTGATTAATGTTTTTGTTAACTTTATGGCAATGCAAGTGTTGATGTCTGCTTTGATATGAAAATACAATTTGTGATTTGGTTTGGGATGGATTGAGATATGTTTGGGCGGTTGGACATGGCCTCGGGATTTGATCACTTAGGTTGTATGTTATGATGTTAGTGTTTTGTAGTTCTAAATATGGATTTGGGATTTGATTGCCCAGGATACATATGATCATGTTATTGTTTTTTTTTGGAAATTATATCAACTCTTTTTGTTGGATGTTTGATAAATGTTAGATGTTAGCCCTGTTTGTCTCAACTTTTTTATTTTTAACTTCTGATTCTAAGAAGTTGGAGTTGATTTTGATTCTTTATAAGCTGTTAACTAGTGTTTGTTAAAACGATTTTGATTCTCCAAAATTTGTTAATGAGTGTTTGACAAATAGGTAGATTATTATTTAATATATTTATTTGTTAACGAGTGTTTGGTAAAAAAAATATTGTTTAATATATTTATTTATGGATCCTCTTAACATGTGCCCTTAGGGCATATACTAAGCACACAGTTCAAGAGAATATTCCCTTGAACTATGTGCATTTTCTCTTGATTTTTGCATTTACACCAAGTAAGAGAATATATACACAATTCAAGACAATATTCTCTTGAACAGTGTGCTTAGCATGTGCCCTAAGGGAACATGTTAAGAAATTCCTTTATTTATATATACATGAATAGGTATAAATTTTAAATGTAAATCTTATATTATATAGTTAATTATGTATAATTATATATTAATATAAAATTATTTATTATAATGTTTATGTATATAATACACATTTTTTCTTGGTTGAATTTCTGGGATATACAGCTTTGGTTATTAGAGCTTTAAATCAATTTGTTCAAGTTTTTTTGGGTCCAAAATGTAGAGGGAAGGTTTAGGGTCTACATACATTTCACATTTGGTATAGTGATTAGAAGCCATGAATGGTCTGAGATTGTAAATTTGAATCTGGAGTACTTGTTTTGATAATATAAAGGTTCCACTCTCTTTATTAAATTGATAATATATTCTTGATTGTCTTTCTCTGCATATGAAGATTGAATGGCTGCCCTGTTATAAGGAGATGATGCCCTGTTATAAGAGTTTTCAGTCTTCTTCTCCTTTTATGGAGGATCTCATCCTCCTATATTAATTCTTTCACCTTTCTAGTAAACTCTTTTTCTTTATCTTTTTAAAAATGCTTCTTGGTATTGTGTACATCAATACATAGTTTTTAGTATAATGTTTATAGATTGAGAGCAGAGCACTGAGTTAACTCAAAAACAAATGGTGCAACTTTTTTCAAGTCGGACCACCCATTGTATTTGGTATGGTTCATCTGAGGTGGATTTATCAATTGATAAACTTGTGTTTCATTAATTTTTTATATTCATATATAACACAAAAGGAGTGACAAAGAAAGAATCATAAAATTTTATTAATCTTCTCTGCTACCTTTAGTTCTTTACCTGTTCCAAGTTTTTCCGTTATTTATATTCTTCTTATGAATAACTTGTTTTAATATTTTTAGCAATATCGCATTTTTTGGGGTGCAACTAACTCATTATTTTCTTGATAGAAGTTCCAGGCTATCTTAAACACAGTTGTGAATAAATACATTTTCTAGTGTATGCAAGTCTTTGTTAGATTCTCTTGAGAAACAAGTCCTTTTGTTTATGTGAATCTTATTTAATTTCTAAGATCAAGAGTAGGCTCAAAATAATTATATAGGTATATCAACTATGGGAAAAATGAAAAGGTATACATTGTCCTTTTTATTTGATTTTACTGGATATAAAACTGTTCTTCCAGTAAAAGCTTAGCTGACACAATCTGACTAGAAATATGTCATTATCTTAAAAGAGCATTTACTTAAAGAGTATGATATATGGGACAACTTTGCGTGGTTTTTTCTTCGATAGAAGTAGTAAAAGATCAATTCAGGATTTTCAATTATTTGAATTGTATATATTTCTTTTCGCATCATGAGAAGTTCATATACTCTCAGATTTCATCAGAGTTGCAAACCAAAGGCAGCCTTATGAATTTTGGCATTGTAGCACTTAGTTTGTAAGTCTGGGACAACTTCTTTAAAGCATTTTACAGTGTATTTTTTTTATATAACTCTTTAAGATAGACTAGCTACTTAAAAACCTATAAATATGGTTATAAAAATACAATTCTTACACGGAAGCTTATAAAAGCACCCACATAAAATGAATTTCGATCATGTTGTTTTCTGATCCTCTATGCTACCCCATTCCAATTTTGAGTTAACCATGTGTTTTTTATCATTCTTGTAGTTATTAGATGTCCGACATGAACTTGAAGAGGCGAAGCAAGCCGTGGTTGGATCTAAGAATAAACTTAAATTCAAATAAGAAACAATAGATGTTGCCATGGTACCAAGAGACGCAGCTGAAAAATCACTTGTACTTGGAAAGTAACTAGTAGTTTTTTCTATTAAATGGGACAAGGAATAATAGTTTTATTAAACAACTTTGCACATTAAATGTCTCACTATAGACACAAATCAAATAATTTATACACAAATTAAATGAAGTTCTCTCTTATTCTCCATAACTTAGTGAAAACGAATTACACCTTTTATTTACTTAAATTATGCCCACTAATGGGTTTTATTCAATTCCAAGCTTGATAATAATTAAGTCTCCAAAATATAAAATAAGATGTAATTTTTAACATATTTTTTAATAGAAAACATTTTATGGATACAATTAGAGAAAAAATGTTATCTAATTTTCTGTACAAAATATATTTAAGGTCAATGGCTCGACCCTTATGCAAGGACCAAATCCCAATAATGTCACACATGTTTTGGTCCTTTTAGGGGGACATTGTTGGGGTCAAAGTTTTTTTTTTATGACTTTCAAACAATTTATAGTAGTAGTAATATTTATTGGAATTGTAATTTTTACAAAATATTGTGATTTAGGTGTCATTTGAGTACATATAAAAACAAGATTATACATATACAATTTATATTCAACCTGCTGGTTCAAGAGGCTTCCAAGGTCCACGTATACTCGTTTCCTGAAAGGTGTCCATCAGTAGCATACTTCTTCTGCTAGGTGTTTCTCGAACTGTCTCTCGTGTAGTGCACCCATATTGGATGGTGAGCCTATGCGATTTCAGATGATAATTCAACCCTTGGAAAATAGTATTCCCCCAATCTCATAATAAACACTCTAATTTAACTTTTATGATAAAATTGATTATTTTTTAAATTAATAAATCTCTCTTTGTAGTGCATTGATTGATATGTATTATCTTTTTCTTTTCTTTTTTTAACAAACCACTGAACCGCCGGGATGAACATGAAGTTGTCTCTAGAAATCATAGAAAGTGCAAAAGGTGGTTTGTAAGAGTAGAGAATTCAATTATTACAAGTACAATAAACAAGTCTATTTTGGTCCACCATCGGCTATTGCCATATAGACCATTTGGGTTTCTGTGTTTTTTTCGTAGTGTGTGCTTTTTCTCCCATGGTTGGGGATTCTCCTTTGGATTCTCTCTCCAATTAGTAAATCTCAATTGAAACATTGGGAATAACCAATTTCAGACAAAACCCATAAACATTTTCCCAATCCCATGCTCTCTTCCTCATCTGTACTCAGTTTTCTGACTCCGCTTTTGCCGATTTCAAAATAAAGCAGAGGATTTTGGAGAGAGATTGAGGTTATGGAGACATCGACGTGAAGAAAAGGGAAAACCCACAAAAGTGACATATGAGGAAGATTTACATGTTGAGGCCAAGACAGGTGTCTTATTTATAGACAGGATAGTGAGGTAACTGTCCTTTGGCTTCAATAAAACGTCCAATTTTTTTTTCACTATAGCTAAAAAGGAGTTGAATTCTCTTTTTCTTTCTAGCTATCTTCTGTTTGTTTTTGGTGCACGCTCATTAACACCTCCATGCCTTCTTCTTCACCACGTGGGATTGCATTCTGCACCGCATATTCATAACCCCATTACCCTTATTCTCACCCATTTCACATTTTATCAATCGGTTTCTCCTTTTTCTGTGATTTGGGTTGTACTTGATTTTGTTCAATCCTGTAAAATTCTAGTCCATTTGATGCTCTCAATTTCTCAATTTGCATTAATCGGTTGTTGTTTTTCTTCTTGATTTTGGTGAAATTCAAGTAAATTTGGTATGGTTGTATCCATACCAAAATAATGAATATTTTTGCTTTTATGAATCTTTCTAAATTAATTAGCAGGATTTATATTGCAATGGCTTCATTGATTTCAATCCCCAGATTCCGTAAATTATGCTACTAAGAGAGCCTGCAAAATTCTCCTCATTGGATTATAAATCATATGAAACCCCAAAATCTAATGAAAAACAACCATTGCAAGCCCCTGAGAATGAGAGGAAAGATGAGTGTTGTTTCAACTGATGAAAAAGTTGTAGAAAAGATCAAAAAGAACAAGAGGCAACCCAAGGGGTGGGGGTTGGGGTGTATGGATAATTGTTGCCGGGTAATTGGGTATTTGTGCACTACTTGGTGGCTTCTCTTGTTCTACTCTTTTCCTGTTAATATGCCTGGACTTAAAGGGTCTGAGATTCCTGGTACAAGGTTTAAGCGTGAAGGCTTGACTGCAAACCACCCGGTGGTTTTAGTGCCTGGCATTATTACTGGGGGCCTTGAGCTTTGGGAAGGCAAGCCTTGTGCTAAACCCTTTTTTCGCAAGCGTCTTTGGGGTGGTTGGGGCAGTGGTTTTACTGATATCTTCAGGAGGTTTGAATTTTGTTACTTGATCAAAATTTGTTTCATTCTTAAAGATTTAAGTTCTGATTACTCTTATGGATTAAATTGATATTTGTGTTGAGTTTAGGCCTTTCTGTTAGATGGAGCATCTGTCATTGCATTATCAAACTGGTCTTGATCCACCAGGAATTCGAGTGCGCCCTGTTCTAGGACTTGTTGCAGCAGACTATTTTGCTCCTAGTTATTCTGTGTGGGATACTCTAATTCAGAATTTGGCACAAATTGGCTATGAGGATAGAAATATGTATATGGCTGCCTATGACTGGAGGCTCTCTTTTCAGAATACAGGGGTATAATAGTGGTTTCCTCTGGTTCATTTAACAATTTTTTACCAGCACATAGCATCAAATTCTTGAGTTCATACTGTTTTGATTCTTTCATATCGTTGTGTCCCTTATGCTTATACAAGTAAATGCATGGTGAATCATTTGGGGGATTTGTTCAAGTCATCTGAAAATCCGTTTTTTTGTATGAGCAAATTCCATTATGTGATTGGTCATTGGTCAAATATTTCTGTTAGATGATTTACTACAATACAAACATTGATACTTGTGTTTCCAAATGCTACAAAAGCAAGGTTTAGTCATCTTCATTTCCATGTAATGCCTGAAATCTAAGCAAGGACATATGATTGTACTTGTTTATGCTCAAGCGTATTTTTTAAGTTTTACACAACACTTGCTCAAATATGAAGTACTATTATATTGAACTCTAATTTATCGCTAAATGGGCTTGAGCAGATAAGGGACCGAGCTCTTAGTAGATTGAAGGGAAAAATTGAGATCATGTATGTAACAAATGGTAACAAGAAAGTGTTGGTGTTGCCCCATTCAATGGGTGCTGTCTATTTCCTCCACTTAAATGGGTTGAAGCACCTCCTCCTATGGGAGGTGGTGTGTTGCCCCATTCAATGGGTGCTGTCTATTTCCTCCACTTCCTTAAATGGGTTGAAGCACCTCCTTTTGTGGGAGGTGGTGGAGGTCCTGGTTGGTGTGCTAAGCACATCAAAGCAGTAATGAATATCGGTCCAACATTTCTTGGTGTTCCGAAGGCATTTAATACTATTTCATCAACTGAGGGAAAAGATATAGCTTTCATCAGGTTAGTACTATTTTACACTAATATTTAGAGGTGAAAGTGTTGTATTTGTGGTCATTTGGTTGGAGGAACTGAAAACATGAATTTGGAAAGGAGGAATAGAGACTGTAATTTATGTGCCTAGGGTGTTCATAGAGACTGTAATCAAGTTTATATTGGCTTCAAGGGAAGGAGTAATATTATCTGTATCGATGACTAGCTTTAAAATTGATTTTCATGCTTGAGCAATTTTTTAACTTGTAGACAATATCAATTATGTGGCTACATGGTCAGAATGTGAGGCAAATTTTTTTTGTTAATCTAGTTTTGGTTCTCTATCAAGACTACAATTTGATTCTTGAAAAGCAGACTTGTAGTAATATCGGGCTATTTCGGATGTTCTTATGCTGCTGTTTCATTTTTATTGGCTGCGGGATTTACGAACTCAAAAGATTACCCCAAATCTTTATGTTTTCAATGTTAATGCCCGTGACTTGACCTACACATTGTAGATCTACAAACATATGCAAGTAATGCTCTCTCTCTCTCTCTTGTATGTTTGTGACACACAAATAAGCAAATCTACTCTAGCATGCATAAATATACATACTACACTATGTTCTCCTCAAGTAGACTAGGTGTACAGTTTCTTCTAATGCTGGTTGTTTTTATGTTTCTATTTGCTTCATCTTTCTTTCAGAATTGATAAATGATGGTCAAAATCATTCACAACATTCCAAAGTGGCGTTTAATTTGAATTTTTATTCTCAACGTCGGTTCAAGTGGCTTATTTTCAAAAACGCAAAACAAATTGGATGTAAACGAGAAAACTGAACGTAGAGTAGGCTATTTTCAGAGTTTACACTACACAATTTTATGATACCGTGTCTGATCAGATTGATAGTTTGGCAATGCAGTATAATATGACAGAATTTGTTACTGAAATTAGGCATTTTGTAATAACTAAAACAGTGAATTCTTCTTCAAAGTCCACTGCTTTGATGACTCCATCCCCTTACGCTGGGAAACTTCTGAGTTTGAAGAAGAGGGTTACTAATCGTAAATGGGGGGAAATTTATACGGAAGTTGACGTGATTTTTAAGGAATTACTGATCACAAGGGAGGATTTGGTTGACAAGGCAAAGGGGTATTCCTTTCAAGGATTGGACGTGATGCAAGGCGTATTTGCTAGTGGTAAATCAGTTCTAGGTGGGAGTGCTAAGCTCGTGTTCATAATTGGTAATTCCATTGTGTTCGGAGAAGCAGGTATTTTCAATTTTGTGTCTCAGTTGATGATTTTTGTCTGGGTCTTGTATTATTTTATCACATCAAATTCTGGTGGAGTCACAGAACGAGTAATGTGTATGATTCCCATTTCACAATCTGCAAGGTCCAAATGTGTTTAAGTTCTTGATAAAGCTTTCTCAGGTGTTCTGCTGGCAACTTCTGAGATTGTTGCCTTTCAGGGATGTCTTTCTTGGCTTTTATTTAGACTATACTCCATACATTTCTTGTTCATGCCAACTGTACTTGCATTCATCAGCCCTTTATTGACAATTTTCTCTTATTGGCTCTCAACAATTCCAGCCACCCTGCAGTTGGCACTAGAAGGCAGATATATACTGGCCCTTATCCATTATTCATCTTGTGCTTATAGAGTGTGGATGTCTTGAAATTCAAGAAGATATTTCACATTGGTATACTCAATGCTTCTCCTTATTGGTACTGTAGATATTTCTATTCTAGTTTCTCTCTGCCTTAGATTGTTTAGAAATTTCACATTGGTATACTCAAAGTATATGACTGACTTAATTTTTTTCCTGATAGCCTATTGCAGTTAATGCATTTATTTTCTAAGATCAAATTATTTAATAGTCTAGGTGTTCATTTAGTCGCATTACTCGACAGGAAGTTAGTAGCCTATTGGGAAGTTGCATTTTATAAAGAAGAGAGTAGAGTGCATGCAGAAAGCAAAAACATTAAACAGATTAGTCAATTTCTCTGGTCGCACACTATTTTTTGCCATGCTAATGTTTCATAAATGATTTTGCATAATCTGTATGTAATTTATTCGATAGCTTTTGTTTAATTGTGCTTGCTCTTACATGTGTACTTTTTAGTATTATGTGGTTGAAGTGAAACACTTGGTTTAGAAGTTGTAACTTACTATGGCTTTGGGCATATTAATAATGCAGGGAGCAATGGGCTGGTAAATGTTTAATATTGAAATGATTAATGTGTAATATGTCCAACTGTGAAGTTTGTTGAGCCTTTACAACCTTTCCTATTTTTTGTTCAGGTTATTATTCCAGCTCCTTTTTGGGTGAGTTATCCAGAAATGGCCAGGATAGCTGATATAACAACGCCTGTGATTCTGCCGACCCACATCTCAGAAAACTTTCTTTAGATCCAAAGCTTCTTGAATCCAAACTCATAGAGAAATGAGGATTGCTTATTATTTGTTCTCCTTCCAACCCAACTGGGTCTATTTACCCCTGGAAACTATTTGAACAGATTGTTGCAATTGTTGCGAAGCATCCCAGACTTCTGGTAGGATCAAGAAACCTTACACTTTGTACCTGCTCTTAATTATGGAAACTTTGCTAACATTTGAAACCTTAACTATGCTTGGTTATTCTATTTCAGGTGTTGTCTGACGAAATATATGAACACATTATTTATGCACCCGCAACTCACACAAGCTTTGCATCTTTGCCAGGCATGTGTGATCGGACTCTGACAGTGAATGGATTTTCTAAGGTAATTACAGTTTAGTCACATTATAGAACTAGTATCTAGAGACCTTCCACACTATTCCATTCTTGAAATTTCCCTTCGTGCTTATTCTTGCTTAGTTATGTATAATGTATCTAAAAAGGTATTCCTCATAAAATTTATACTTTTATAGGCTTTTGCGATGACTGGTTGGAGGCTTGGATATATTACTGGCTCCAAACACTTTGTTGCTGCATGTGGAAAGATTCAAAGCCAGGTGAATTTTTATTTTTAAATCCTCAGCCACTAATATCTCTTGCGAGTAAATGATTCCAAGCTGCATACTAGATTTTTATTGATTTAACATATCTTGCGAGGAAAATCAAGATTCTAATTTATTCTATAGCTTTACGGTTTTCCCAAATATGATGATTGTAACTATAAGGTTGTCTTCTAGTTGTTCAACAAAGATGTTTCATCTAAAGCAGGTTAAAATGAGCTATCCTTGAGTGTTTAATTGAATTTGGTGAAAGTCTTAAGTTGGTTCTGCAGACTCTCCTCATGACTCCCTAATGGAAACATAATTGTACTTGGGCAATTCTTAAATCCTAAGTAGAACTACACTGACCATATTGATTTGCAATTAACAAATGGCTACGAGAAAATCATATTTATTGTGACAGAGTCGTACATAATTGCTAACGTATCAACCAGGGGCGGATATAGACTTAGCCAGGAAAGGCAATTGCTTACACTGGTTTTTTGAAAAACAAAAATCTTTTAGGAGTAGTTTTAATATATGTATATATATATATAAATTAATTATTAATTATATATATATATGTAATACATAAAGTTAGGGGATTAGATAGAACTTTTGAAGTAATTGGATAAGAAAAAAGAGAAACGTGTACATTACATTTGTGAGTTTTGGAGATAGAAGAAAAAATAGAAAACTTATACTAGAGTGAAAAAAAATAAGTCTTCTTTTAGTGTTATGTATGAGTTTCTTTTTAGTCCAAAGTCATTCATTGTTAGACAAAAAATTTCGACAAAAAAATGGACAAATCTTCTATTTATTTCTTTTCTTTTTTTCTTAAAAAAACTCAAAAACAAGAGAAAAGAAAATAAAACTTGATTTTTTCATTCAATTTTTTTATTGGTTTTAAAACTCAAAAACACAATGTTATGTACAAAGTAACTTTCTATCATTTTCAGCACATACCTCCACTTTTAGAAATGAATTATGGAATGGAAGGAATACATTGTATTTTAATGTTATTTACTTCGCTCTAATGTTTTTTTAATTACTTTTTTTAAAAAAAATAAAAGATTATTTATTAAAAATAGTTATGCCTACACTAAAGTTCTTAATTTGCTTCTGGTATCACCCAACACTTTGATGGTATTTTGGCGTTGGGATTATAAAAATTTCATAATATTTTGACTTTAGATGGCGTGCGCTAATCATCTATTTCTGAGAGAGGTCTTAGTAGAGATTGATTTAACTTATATCTCTGAATTAAAATTAAAAGTGTATCATATTAAGATTTATATATTTGATTTTCGGGGTTGGTGGTTTGGGAGCTTAGATTTTGGGTGAATTCAACTTTTTATGAGAATTTGTGAAAATCTAAAGTGAAGCCAACTACTGAACTCATAGGAACATTGATAGTATATGAGACCTGGGTAAAAATATTCTTCAAGTTCTCGTTTTGCCTAAACTTTAACTTTATGTAGTAGCATGCGTCCATGACAGAAAGCGAATTTGTATTGTTGACCCAAGTATTTGCTGACCCAAGTATACGAGAGTAACGAGACCCGTAAAATCAGTCTTCAAGTTCTTGTTTTTGCCAAAATTTCAGCTGTATGTAGCAACATGATGTAGAGATTATTTGTATTTCTGTCCCACGTTTATGGCAAGGCCCTAACTTCTCAGTCATTTTATTTTCACAATAATTTCTCGATGCTATTGGAGAATGTTTCCCAATAAAATGTCCCCAATCTGATTTAAGTGCTCTATATGGTTCTAGTTCACATCAGGAGCCAGTAGTATAGCTCAGAAAGCAGATGTTGCTGCTTTAGGAATGGGCTATGCTGGCGGCGAAGCAGTTTCAAATATGGTGAAAGAAAAACAAAAAGCAAAAACAAAACATATATTTACAAACAAAACAAAATACAAAAACAAAAGCAAAACAAAACATAATTACAAAAAACTTGAAACAAAACATAAAACAAAAACAAAAACAAAACTAATATGTTACAAAACTAAACTAAACTAAACTACATAATATAACTTGAAACAAAACAAAAACAAAACAAAACTACATAATCCCTCTTAAATAACATATATTAAAAAACAAAACATTTATTACAAAACAAAAGTACATAACTGAAATTACATATATTACAAAACAAAACATATATTACATAATTACAAAACAAAATTACATATATTTTATTACAACTTAATTTTTTTCGAACTAATATGAAAACTTAAATGGCCAACTATAAAATTACAAAACAAAACATATATTCTCTCTTTTTTGAATAAGAAGATCAATGTTGACTTTTTTAAAATTAATTTATGATGTTTTTTATTTTTAAATTGACATAATTTATAATTCTAAAATAATAAATGTTATAACTACTACTATTTTTGTTAAGTAATTTATAATTTTATAATTGTATAGACATAAATTATAAAAATTTATATCAATTTAAAATTTTAAAATATTTAAAAATTAAATTTCCAAAAATCAATATTAAAGTTATAAAATTTGAAACAATATATATATATATATACACACATACATACTGTTGTGGGACCCTCAGGTTATATGGGTTTTCAGGTTCCCTCAGGTCATATGGGCTTCGTCCAAAATATTCCTGTTTCCTGCTGTTTTGCGCGTTTTTTTTGCGGTTTTTTCTCGGAGAGGGGTAAAACCCTCCCAATTCGTGGCTTTGCTCAACTCCGAGCTAGTTTCGATGAGAGTTGTTGAAATGGTAGAAAAAGGGGAGATTAGGAGTGGTGGATGCGTTAAACTGGATTACCCAACATGTTCAGATGTTGATGCGTGATTTGACCTTATCGTGATGCGTGTGAGTACAATGTACCAATTACTTTTCAATGTATAACTTGAAATTATTTAATGAAAAATGTGTATTTCTCAATTTTGTAGATTATTTCTCTATTGATCTTTTTTATAAGCTTTGTATTGATCTTATTTGTAAAAGTGTATATAACATTTTTTTTTACCAAAGTTGTTCTGTGTCTCATGTATAATATTTGAATAGTTGCCTCAGAATGGATAATTTTAGGAGTCATATCTATTATTATTGTATTAGCCATTTCAAACTTAAGATGCCGTCTCCAATTGCTTCATTCTAGCATCTGATTCGTGATATATTATTTAATAAGGAGATGTTTTTTTGGTTTTTTTTTATCAGCTTTAGTAGATGTTAAATGTGCTCGCTATGAAAGTGGAGTGAATTCAACAATTCCCTTTGATATGAAATTTCATAATTTAGTTGACTGGTACAAAAGATAAATACTTTTCACAATGGAAAAGAGGTTAGACTTTTATCCATCAGCCCAATGAAATTGTTTCATTTTGCTTGGCCCATTTTATTTGTCTTAAAACTTAAAAGACTTGTGCTCACATTTTGATTGCAAATATTGAATATTATTATTTATCAACAACAATTGTAAACAAGATTTAAAATATTAGTGATTAACTTATATATTAGTGCTTGCAATGCATTATATTAATGTTCTATTAATTATTAGGAAGAGGACCAGTTATCTGTTGTATTATTTGAAAATTTCCTTCTCTAATATCATATGCATAGTTTTAGTCATTTTTGAAAGGAACTCCTGTAACATTTTAAAACTTGTACGAGGAAATAAATACATGTGATGTAAATTATGGCTTATGGACTCTATAAGTCTTCTGTCAATGGTGAGTATATATTTAGAAAATGATCAGTCATAGAGGATGTTGTCCAAGACACGCCATAGTTATAAAACTAATTGCTCAAGTTAGGTGAGATAGAGTAATGAGAGTTTTTTTGACGATCTCATGTGAAGGATATTGTAATCTATAATATATAATGTGCTTGTCACATGCATTATATTATAAACCATAATACATTAGAATAAATTTGTAATAAGCATAGGAGCAAATGTACCTCTTTCTCTCGCTTAAGTTTGATAGTGAGTGTATTTAGCCACATGAAGTTAACTAGTTTTGTAATGTTTTCATTCCATAGTACTCTGTGTTGTTCATGTTTTCGTAATCTTCTGAAACCTTTTGGTGCTATCCTTAGTTTCTAGTTTGATAGTGAGTGAGTATTCCATATTATTTTCATTCCTCCTCATATGACCCCATCAGAACTGAAACAAAACTAACCCCCCCCCCCCCTTCCCGGAATCAATAATCTCAAAAAGACTACTCTCCTGAAAACCAATACTTAATCGGTATTCTTAGAGAATCAAAATTTCATATAAATACAGATAGAAAGAGACGTACCTTAATTATGATCTATGAAGCTTCATAAGATATTTGAGAAGAAACCAAGATCTTTGCAATTTGCCAACAGCTATACTAGACGCATCATCTTCATATATTTTAATGTATATGTAGCTGAAGAAAATGTTGGAGAATGTAAGCTAGAAAAGGGACATGGAGCCTAAGAATGAGACTATGACAATAAGATTGTCAAAGTGTTGAGATGGGATTAAGTAAGACATTGGAATGTTGGTAGTTATTCATACAAGTAGTATGGATTGAGCTTCCATCAAGCGTGCCTTTTTATCAAATTTGTTGTTGTTAATAAACAATACGATATACAAAGGAGGAGAGGATTATACCGTGCATTTGGTGCAGGAGTCTTCAGGACTTGAGCCTGCACTTGGTGTCGACATTTTCTACTTGAGGGAGCCACAATGGACTACGCCTTGAATTAGGTCTCTTGATCAAATTTTAACTTGTCACACACACAGTATTGACACGGAGTTTGGTTCTAAAAGGGTAGCGGTATTAATGGCCTTGCGCTCTAATCTTGATTATCATGAGAACTTCTAGGAACATCCCATATTCCATAGTCACGGCCTCATGACAGCTCTCACTTAGGTGAGTCCTCCAATGGTGCATGTGAAATGTATCTCGCAGAAATATTTGTCTCGGGCCCATTCAGGGTAACACCCTTCCAATATCACACAAATAAGCACTATCACCATAGGAATAGGGAGTAGACGTTCTCTTATAAAATTTGTGCTTTAATTACTAGTTCACGCACGTCAGGTTGTTTCTACCCATTGAACCTTCTTCATGGGTTCTCTAATCAAAAGGTTGGGTTACCCCTGTTGGTGACTCCCTAGTCCCTATGGGCTTAACCCCATTCCCCTCGATTATTCATAAACACCCTTCTTGGGCAGTCCTTTAGTTAGATTATCAGCCAAATTTTTCTCAGATTTCACAAAATTAGGAGATATCATATTTCCACTCAACAAACTTCTGATTGATTTATACCTTATTTTCACTCAACACCCTTCTAGGTTTTGAATTGTAAAAAGTTTGATTTTGCTATTTTTTGTGGAGGAGCATATCATATATGTAGTAATCTGTTCAATTATGAAAATATAAGGGACAAGGGTAAGTATGATATGTCTAGCCTCATAGTTATCTGCATCTTTGTTTTTATTTCGAGTTCCTTGACCGAATTTTTGGCAGTTTGAGAGGTTAATGAAAACGAGGATGAAAGGTTAAGTTAGTTCTGGAATATGGGATTATAAGAATAGCTTAATTGAACTGATTTAAGGAATCAAAGATAGGAAGCTCTTGCTATTTTAATAGTTTAGAACTGAATATTATGAGTAGGTGATGAGAAGTACCCAGTTTTACAGATTAGATCTTAAATTGTAGAATGGAAGTCTATCTTAACATGTAACAAGAAAGATTCCACAATTCTATAGAATGGTGTCATCTATTCAAATAGAAAAAGGGCCAAGTAATTATAGCTCTGTAGGTGTATGAAAGTTTTAAACTTTTTAACTTTTAACCGAGTCTAACTTATACATTTATCAAGATCTTTTTAATCCACAAAGAGGGAAATTACCAGATGCTATACTGGTTAGTCCTCCCTGATTGGTTGTACAAAACTTTCCCAGCATCATGAGGAATTTCTGGATAGTCCCTGAAGCTATTGGAGTACCTTCCCAGAAGGAAAATATATCTGGTGGTTCTCATTCTCAAGCCTTTTATTTTCCTTTAAATTCATCAGAGCACAAGAAGGATGATAAGGGGGTTAACATATACTGATGGTGCTGCTTAAGGAGTTACTGTGAGGAGATCATTAGGTGGGAGCTCAGATATTGAGGAGCGTTCGGGTGTCACTGCTACGGCAATTATAAGCGAGAGTCTGGTAATTGAGAAAGTTCCAGAATCTGCAGATAAAGAAGGCAGCATCAGTGTTGAACGGGTGGGAACTTTGAAGATCTCAGGTTCTCTTGCTGCTGGTAGTAATCTTTCAATCAGGGTATTTGATAAGAAAGAAGGCAAAAGATATGATACTAGTTTGCTTGGAGGCTCGTTTGAAAGAATGTGCTGCAAATGGCATTGTTGCGGTTGGAAATACATTTATGATAAAAGAAACAGAAGTTGCATGTACTAGAGGGACTCAAACTCTTTGGACTGATAGGATCTCCAGGAAGGTCACTGTTCTTAATGGAAATGCCAACTTTTGGGCTGTTGGCTGTGAGGATGGACGCCTGCAGGTTTGATCTATTAGTATTGATTCTATCGACATATACCAAACATACTAACTAATTTTTCTATGTATTAAGTTCAAGATTTTTATGCTAGATACACAAAAGAAATATTAAACTTTTGTCAAAGATTACATTTTACCTTTTCCATCCATTTTTACCTGATATAGGTGTACACAAAGTGTGGGAGACGTGCAATGCCTGGTATGATGATGGGGTCTGCAGCAGTATTTATAGATTGTGATGAGTCTTGGAAGTTGTTGCTTGTCACGAGGAAGGGATCCTTATATGTATGGGATCTTTTCAACAGGAAATGTCTTCTTCATGATGCACTGGCTTCACTGATGGCTGCAGATCTGAACTCAACTGGTAAAGATGCAGGTAATGTAACAAGCTCAGAATTTGGATTAGTTTCATGTTTCTTTCATTTAAAGTAATTGTATAGAATGAAAATTTTGAATAGGTACTTTGTGGCATATGTGGAGCTTTTTGGTGTAATGTATTTTTATCTTTTGTATGGTTTTAATTTCCAATTCCAGGCATGATCAAAGTTATATCTGCAAAACTATCGAAGTCTGGTTTTCCTCTTGTTGTTCTGGCCACACGTCATGCCTTCCTGTTTGATATGAGCCTCATGTGTTGGCTGAGTGTTGCAGATGACTGCTTCCCTGCATCGAATTTTGCAAGCTCCTAGAATTCGGGCTTGGCTAACAGCGGTGAACTAACAGACTTGCAGGTGGATGTCAGGAAGTGTTTGGCTAGAAACCCAGGTTGGAGCGGGTATGTAACATTTCAGTTTTTGAGAAAATGATTCATTTAATACTCGTGATTTACATCTCCAGTATGTTAATAATTTTTATTTCATAAGAGAATCAACTCTACATTATACTGGTTATGGTAATATTTAATGATTTTAAGGGCATACATTTATTCTCATAGCCCCTCCATTAAAAGCAAAGAAGTGAAAACGAGAAGAAGAAAAAATATGTATTAAGGAACATATGAAGCTTTCTCCAGTCTTATATTTTTTTTTGCTAATCTCCTCATGATTTATTCTCAATAATCACTGATTAATATCCTTGACTCTTATTATGCCATGATATGGACATAAATTGTTTTCCTATCCCACTAATATCAATGTCTGTATATAGCCAACTTCCATACCGGTTGAAGTTATATCGCGGCTAGTGCTTGACTTGTGGATGGTGTGCTGGTTCAGAGTGACCGATGATGGTGTGCAGACGCGTGGTCATTTGGAAGAGCAATTGGCATCCGCACTGGTATTGAAGTCCCCAGATGAATATCGCCAGTGTCTTTGTCTTACATACGCTTTCTAGCAAGGTTTGCCGTTATAGCATTCTTCCTGCTATTTACAATTTTCAGGTGTAAATTTTCATAATTTTATGTCTACTTATAATGTGATAACTATATCACTTCTAACTACTGCATATACATCAAGTGGTTTCTAATGGATGTGGTTAAGAGCTTCCACTACCACGAGCCTGTTATCCCCTTAGATGTGCCTAAATCTGTTCTAGCTAATACAATATGTGAAGTTAGTAAGTTGCAAGTCCAATAGCTAAGGCCTTTAGTTGAAAAAAATAAAAAGAAGATTAGGAGCTTAGGGTACCAAGTTGAATGTCTCGTGGTAAAAAATATTTAAAATTCAAGTCTGCTCCAATAATTAAGAAATTATACTTCACTCAAATTTCATAACTACGGATTACCCCTATTGTTAGTCAAACAAAACTATTTGTAATTATTATACACTAATATCATGAAAGTAATTTGAATATGACAAAAATAGTTATATATTTTGGAATATAGCCATTGAGCATTTTTTTTCATTTTGCTTCATTTTTTAGTTCAACTGTATTGTGAAACTAGGCACCTGAGTATTTTGCGAATATGGTGTATGATCTTCTAGTTCCATTAAACAAACCGATCAACTTTTATACTACTTATTCGAGTCATTAAGTGTCTTCTTGGATGGCAGAGAGGCAGATGAGTCCCGCTTACGCGAAGTTTGTGAGAACTTTCTTGGACCTCCAGTAGGGATGGCTGAAACTACAACATCCTCTGGTCCGAAGAATCCAACATGGGATCCTTATGTGCTGGTAGGGCTTCTTAGACTCTTCTTTTGACTCCATACTTTGTTATTAAATGATGAAACACACATTTCTGTTGTAAATCTTCAAGAATCTTTAATTCATCCGGGCACCTGCAGGGAATGAAAAAAACACAAACTCCTTAGAGAAGATATTATTCTAATCCCCGCTATGGCCTCAAACAGAAAAGTCCAACGCTTGCTAAATGAGTTTATTGATCTTCTATTGGAACATGAAAATACTGCAAGCGATCAATCAAAGTTGGATGTACAGCCAGCAACAAATCCGACGAAACTGGTCCCACCAGCAAACGATTCGAGTTTTTGAGTTTGTGCTCCATGCATGCTCCATTTTTGCATGCTAAGGTTGAGGTTGGTCACTATAAAACTTTCTAATCGGGTGTTTGAACCGAATATTTTGATGTTTACTTAATCATGTTGGTTGGTGTATATATCTTGTTTGAACAAAATTATAATCCAAACATCATGCTGCAAGTTATAACACCTTGTATGGATTGTTTCGATATTAGGCTGTATATATGTATATATGTGTGTTCTTTCATCTATTTTGTTCACTTCAAGCCTCAAAAATATGTGTTCTTAATTTTTTGGTGGTATACTCTTGAATATCTTCAGGTTTTTGCAACTCCAGAAGCAAGTATTGGGTTTCATACTTACTGTGGATTCTCTTACATGCTTTCCCATCTCCCTGGGTATCTTGGTAAGCTATCAGCTAGTATCTTAAACCTCACCTGATACAAATGCATTTTTATTTCTTTGTAAAAAAGTGAAGCAAAAAAAGTGAAGCTAAAGTACTTCACTTCTTGTTCCTTGCTGAAGAGTGATTTCTTCTGATGTCATACATAAAAGGATATATAATACAACACAATAAAAAGGAATACTTGCAAGAAGTGACATATTTTGCCTCTATTAGACTACTGATATTATGTGCTTATTTATAGAGGAGAATATTTAGCTTTAACAGGGGCAAGGCTGAATGTCAAAGAACTGGTCGCAGTTGTAATGGCAACCCATTTGAAGTTTATTTTTCTATGAATATATTGATGTACTAATCACAGGTGCCATTTATGCATGTTAGAAGTGACATATTTTACCTCTTAGACTACTAATATTATGTTCTTATTTATACAGGGGAATATTTAGCTTTAACAGGGGCAAGGTTGAATGTCAAAGAACTGGTCGCAGTTGTAATGGCAACCCATTTGAAGTTTATTTTTTTATGAATATATTGATGTACTAATCACAGGTGCCATTTATGCATGTTAGAAATTCCTTGAGCTGGAGCAGCACTTTGTGAGGTTAAACTCTGGTGATAAGAATGCAGTCAAAGCTGGAACTGAGGATTTCTCTATAAATGTTGAGATTGATGAAGATAGTGTGTTAAACAAGTAAATAAATCTGAAAGAATAAAACATATTTGCTAAACTCAAAAGTTCATCCAAATCATTTTGTTTTCATTTTCGTGCAGCAGTCAGTAATCAAGTCAGTAAGCAATTGTTGCTTGTCAGTCTGGCTGATTTTGCAGGTGTATATGTCCAAGAGCCTTGCTGCTACTGCTTATATCTTAATTATGCCAATATTTATTAATTAATTAATATTTGAATTAACACAGGTGCCGCTTTCTGCCAGTTCATTTATCCTTGTCTGCTTGGATGTGTTTCATGCGGCGTTACAATCAGGCGTAGTAGCATTGTTTCTGGAAAGAGAGTTGGAATCTTGGAAGATGAACTCATTTCTTCAACTTGCTTGTTGCTTCTTTGCAGTAACAAATCAAGTAGTCAGATAGTTTATTCTCTTTTGCTTTACTTTTTAGTGGATTATTTCAAGATCTAAAGTTGGACAGCAAATTATTTTCTTGTCTTGAAGAAATCATTGTAACACTTCTACAAATTCTTTTTGTAATATTAGATATTATTATATTCGATTCAAAATGATTCTTTTTTCTTTTTGTAATATTATTTTCTCCTTTTGATTGATGTTTGGAAATACAAGCTCTAAATTGTTCACTAAGTATGAGTAATTCATCTTATGTAACTATTGTGTAATGTGTCAAATAGACAATACTTTTTTAAAAAAAATTGTTGCGTAATGTTAAAAAAACGTTGTGTCCTGCTTCTTTCATTACTGGTTATATGTTTTAGTGCTTAGTGTCCTGCTTATAGCCTATAAGGCCAACACCTCCTCCTTGCCAAAGTTTATTAATCACACTTGTTTGATTCATTACACCTTCACTGCTCACACGTGGGATATGCCTACAAAAGTCTGTCTTCTTAACTTACAGCATAACATACACATTACTTATATACAAAATACATTGCATCCCATAATCTTTTCCATAAAAATGAAACTATACATTAAATAATATTTAATGTAATAATTAAAATAATTTATATATTTCCTTTTCATCAAGAAATTGTTCTCAACAATTTATTTAACTGTAGTAATATAGTTATTACATTATAAACATGCACACATTATATCCAATAATGTATTATTACATAATTTTCTCCAATAAATGAAGGTTATTCTTTAAATACTATCAATTAAAATAATTTAGTATTATAAATTATTTTATTTATTTTAACTGATACAATAATTTTATGTATCACTATTTTTAACTAACTCATTCCCTTTTATAAATTGTCCCTACAATTTATTTATACATAATAAATATATAATCATAATATATTTATTATTCACAAAAACACATTGCGCAACAACTATTCAGTTAAGCAGTCCAATATCAAATAATAAGAACTTTATTTATTTAAATTCTTATTTTATTAATTTTTCGAAAATTTGGATTGTCACAGAAGGCTCATGAGTAACTCGTTTTGTAAACGAGTCAAGCGCTTACGAGCCGAGTAAATTCGAGTTATATTCTTAGTCGAATCTCTCGCAAAATTATAAATTCCTTATCGAATCCAAGTCGAATTCGAGCTCAATTTTTTCGAGTCAGGCCGAATCTGAGCATTAGGATGTTTGCTGATATTCGACTCGTTTACACCCCTAACAATAAGAGTTATGTGAGCCCAAACTATATTTCAAACTCCAAGAGTTTCCCTCATATAAGGGCTATGTGGTTGGAGTATTTTCTGAAAATAGCGTCAAACAAGTTCAACTTTCTCATTTGAATCTATTTTGTTCAATTTTTCTAAAAATAAGCTAAATGGCAGATGAACTCGTGTTGAAAATAATAATTCAAATTCAAAGCCACTTGACTGGCATTGGAATACTGTTCATTATTGTTCTTAATCAGTTTGTTTTTATTATTGTTAATCATATATTTATTTAAAAAAAAAAAAATGTGATAAAAAATTTATTGAGCAAATTTGAAAATAAAAAAATTGAAGGTCATTTCAAATGGCGTTGGAACAATTAATTTTTTTTATATAAAGCTAATGTGTGGCTGAAGCCATTACAGTTTTTTTAGGCTATTTTCAATAACTCTGTTGCTGAGTCATCTGTTCACTTTGACTTCTTATCTCCTCGTCTGTGGATTGTGAGGCTGCCTCCTGCTCTTTAGGTGGTCACGTGAGTGATGATCCTAATTCCACTTCAAAGGGGCTTCTTCCATCATAAGATCGGTCCTTTCAGGATCACGAGACTATTTCTATCCACTCTGTTATCTCCCAAAATCCAACTCTCACCATCAATGTCAATGTCCTATTGTCATTGCTGTTGATACTGCTTGGCTACTGCGGTGACACCAACTACCCAGCCAAACGCCAGCTGCCTGTTCTCATCCCTCATCTTCCGCCTCCGCCTGGCGTCCCCAACAGCTCCTCTCCCACCATTTCCACCAGCACCCTAAACTCCACAGTTCCATTGTGGCCTTACATATTTAAAATTTCCAAGATTTGCAGACATAGTTGCACCCACAACATTCCGGGGAAGATGGTTGGAGGCAGAGGGGCTGAATTGGCGACTCGACGCGCTCGCACGAGCCAATTTTCTTTCGGTACGGTTCATCTTCTCTGCTATGTGGGAAAAAATTACAGTTTGTGCAGTTACGTTTTGGTAATTTTACAGTTCGTGCAGTCGGGTTTTGGGTCGGGTGGACTCTCGGATTTGGGCTCTCTCCGATTATCTGGTTCCCCTGTGTAAATCTTACATTTTATGTTGTTTTAACATTTTTAGCCGGTTTCTTCTTCTGCTGCTTCGTTCGGTTCGGCGGTATAGTCTCAGTTTCTGCTAATCTTCGTTGTTGTTTGATAATTGGAGTTTTAAATGCATGAATGAATGAAAATTTATTCTTCTTTTTCCTTGATTTTGACGATGGGTTGAGTGTTTGATCCAAATATGCAAGTAGTTAGTTAGTTATACAAATTGATGATCGAGTGAATATTGGAGCAGTATATCAGTGGCTTGGCTTTACTACTACATGAGCGAATGCCATACTAAATAACATTATCAGTAACTGGAAATTTCTGTCATTTTATTTCATCGGGAACATTAAGACATTTTTAACACATGCAATAATTGTGGCAACTGCAATCAGTTTTTATATAAGAAGTTGCCTCTTTGTAGTTCCTCATATTTTAAAGTGACATGTTAAAGTTAACTTGGGCATGTAGTGGTTGGTGTAGTAGGATGACCTTTCTTCTATTAATGCATCTTTACTGAATCAATATTTTTACCTTTTCTGAGTACAATGAATTCCATAAAGCTTGGCAATACAATGGTATTTATGTTCTCAAACTATGTTCTCAAGCTATTTATATAGGATCTTCATTGAGGTAATCTGGACTCAACATAGTCCAAATTCCTAACAAAACCATTAAGCTTAGTTAAAACAAAATTAAGAATACTAGCTTTTATCACTAAGTGGACAACCGACCTCTCATTTGCCATGTGTCTTCTAATTATATCCTCTCTTTCACTACTACAAAACAGTAAAAAGATGACACTTAATAGACAACGTTTTTATAAAAAACGTTGTGGTATTTTTTGTTTACAAGGCGGGGATTTTTAATTTTTTTTAAAGGTTACAACGTTATCTATGTAAGAAAACACGGAGCTTTCCATCGCATACAAATTGAAAACCCTCTCAAATATTGAGCTTCAGTCGATTTAGGGTCTCACACTCTCGCTCACTGCTTTTTTGGATTCTTGTATACAGTATATGTATTCTTTCTTTCATTAACAATAGGCTTTGGATTCAATAGCAGAAAAGAATCTATATACAAAGAAGAAAAAGAAGAAGATGCAGAGATTTGGATTACTGAAGAGTGCCATCTCGTCATCAACCGGAAAAGATTTTCGACACCTTTTCCCTCGCCGTCTCCGCTTGCTTCATCGATTCCGTCTTGTCGTTTCTGTTACCGCCACCGTTTACGTTTCCCTTTCCATTTTCAAATGGTTTACTGTTGGTTTAGGGTTCTGTATAGTAGTATCTGTATATATGTCTAAAAGCATATTAGGATTTTATTGATTTGATATTAGGGTTTTATTGATTTGTTCTCTTCTATTTTGGGATAAATAGGGAGAGCGGGAGTTCCGATGGAAGTGATGGGATTGATGCTGGGTGAATTCGTGGATGAGTATACAGTTCGTGTGGTGGATGTGTTTGCGATGCCACAGAGTGGTACTGGTGTTAGTGTTGAAGCTGTCGATCATGTTTTTCAGACTAATATGCTGGATATGCTGAAGCAAACGGGGAGGTAATCAATCTTTCTGATTCTGTCTTGTTTGATTAGTATTGTCTGTTGTAGCTTTACTTTTAAACAATCTATGTGTGGATAGACTAGGTTTTGAATTGTAAAAAGTTTGATTTAGCTATTTTTTGTGGAGGAGCATATCATATATGTAGTAATCTGTTCAATTATGAAAATATAAGGGACAAGGGTAAGTATGATATGTCTAACCTCATAGTTATCTGCATCTTTGTTTTTATTTCGAGTTCCTTGACCGAATTTTTGGCAGTTTGAGAGGTTAATGAAAACGAGGATGAGAGATTTCTATTCTTTGTACATTTATATATGATTAATGTCTTGCAAGGTCTTCAAAACTCTCCCAAAAGACCTGAACAACAGCAATGTGTCAATTCAAATCAGTGCTCTTCGGTATATGAAGAGGCTTTTCTGAATGATTTCTCTGATTCAGATAACTGGTGTGGAAGTGACATAGATGTATGTAATGCTTACTTCAGTCACTTAAAAGTTAATATTGCTTCTGTTACTATTTATTAGCTAGCAAAATCAGTTGTTAGCATCACCTATGGTTAAACATCTGTAAACAACCAAACATTATCATAAGCCTAATATTTGCAAGTCTTTGGTGGAAGATATTAGAGTGCATACAAGTAGTGTGTAAACCAATATATGCATATTTTCCCTTTTTGTTATAATCTTTTACTCAGGTTAAATAAGAATTCATATGCATAACTAAATTCCTGCAATTATTGATATTTTTCTATATTCCCCCCCCCCCCCCCCCCCACTTCTCACACACATACCTTTTTACCTCTTCTTGCACAATTTCGTTTGGGTTATTATGTTATTCCATTTTCCTTGTTCTGGGTTGTCCAGAAGTGAATGAGTTTGATTTGGGATTGTTAAATGTTTATGCTTGTCTGTATTGAATGTGATGTTTCTTTATGTTGGCTGGTCCTGATGTTTATGAACTGGAATCATGTATAGATATTCATCTTACATGCATCAGTATGCCAATCTAGGAGAGATTCTAGGTCCTCGAGGACTCATGCAAAAGCCAAAGGTTGGGCATGATTTTTTCGGCCAATGTTATACAATACTAAATTTTCTTGTCTATTTGTTTTATGTAGAAGTGAATGAAGAAGAAGAAGACATTGTGAATTTAGATGTTGATGATGTAAACTTTACGTCATTCACAAATTTGTCGTTGAGTAACCCGTTTAAATTTGTCGGGAGATTTGGTAATTCGTGGTTTCTTTTAGTTTTCACCTTCATGATTTATTTGGAATTAGTTCATAATTTGTAGTTTGTACTGTTTGGAATTAGTTCATTAATCTTCTTGTAACTTTTTCTAGATTTGAGCAGTTGACAAGTCATCATCGGGCCATTATTCAACCGTGCAATCACAAGCATCTACAAATACAAGGGGAAAGACGGATGTTGCATGGAATCATTGTAGTGAATGGCAAGTTGCAGATGGTAAAAGAATTCTTACTTGTTTATATTGTCAAAAAGCAATTAAGGGTGGTGGCATTAATAGAATAAAACATCTTGCCGGGAAAAAGGGTGAGGTTTGCCCTTGTAAGAGGGTTCCTCTGGATGTAAAACATGAAATGGAGCAATCCTTAAAAAAAATTGAACAAAACAAAAAAGAAAAAGTTGACATGCGTTCATTTAATTTGATGATTCATATGAAAAACATGAGGGGGATGATGTAGATGTTGAAGAGATTATTCGTCAATCTCCATCTAATAATGTAGTGAGGGGTTAAATGTTTTTTCAGTCACTGTACTATATGTCAACTTACAAATGGGTAACTGAACCTTTTTTTTTACAGTCAACTAACTGTACTCGATTTTTCTAACACAAAGTTAAAAAAATCGTTAAAGTCTGTTGACTTTTAACGGAAATACCACATCAGCTGCATATGTGTAAAAAAAATCTTGTGGCACAAATCATCCAATGTGGCTTTCTTACGTGGAAATTAAGGAAATAATTTATGGAAAAAATGAAAGATTTATGGAAAAAAGTTAGCCAAAAAAATAAAAAAATAATTGAAAAATATATTTAATTATTTTTTTTAATACCAAGTAAATTTTTATTTAATTCTTTACAAATAATAATAAAAATTAGAAAATTTTGTCAAAAAATAATAAAATAAATGAAAATTTTATTTAATTATTTTTGTAATTTTCAAATGAATTTTTGTTTAATTATTTACAAATATAAAACATAAAAACTAAAAATTTGCTAATTAAAATTAAGGGGAATATGAAATACAATTAGGAGAAAATGAAAGAAACTTATAATAAAATCAGAAAATTTAGCAAAAAAATACATGGTAGAAATTAAAAAATAAAAAAAGTTATTTAGTTATTTTTGTAATTAATAGCAAATATTTTTTTATATAATTAATAACAAATATAATTGAGGAAATTATAAAAAAATTATAAAATTATAAAATTAAAAATCTTAACAAGTATAATTAACAACTAAATTGAAACGCTGCGTTTGATAGCAACTCCTTCCCCTGCTCCCAACGACTATAAATTTAGGGAATTGATATTTCTACAAAACCTTACTCACATGAATGCGGGTTCCGTTTACTATTCATGTGATGAGAGTCTTCTGAAAATATCAATTTTCTTGTGAAAATATCAATTCTCTAAATTTAAGGCTGTAAACGAGACTCGAATTCGTTAATAATATGATTCAAATCTGAGCATAAAAAATAGTTCAAATAAAAATATTAGTAAAATCTGAGCAATGTTATACTCGACTCGAATTCTCGATTGTGATTCGATACATACTTGATTGATTTAGATTCGATTAGATACTCGATACAATCTCTTATAATATATAAAAAAATTAAATCAAATTGGGATAATTAATTATTAGACTTAGTTTTAGTTTTAATTTTAATTGTGTTTTTATATTTTTAAAGTGTAATAGTAAATATATTTTTTCATTTCTAAGTAATATAAAAAATTCAATTTATAATTATATATATATATACGATAAGGATCTTAGGCTCACCCAACTAAAAGCTCACCCAAGCTCACCCCCCTTTAGCGACGGACCGGGCGACGGTTCGTCCGTCGCTATATATACAACCGTCGTCTATATGTTGTCCGTCGCTAAAAGCTAAGACGACAGTTGTATATATAGCGACAGACCAAACCGTCACCCGATCTGTCGCTGGTCTGTCGCTAAAGGGGGGTGAGTTGGATGAGCTTTTACTTGGGTGAGCTTAAGATCCGGACTATATATATATATATATTATAAAACTAGTTATTGTGTGAAGACTTGAATTCGAGCTTGAATTTGAAGTTCGCGAGTAGTTTGAATATAATTCGATCCGAATCGGATCGAATTCGAGTAATAAATATTTGTTCTCTGGCTATGGGTTATCTTGTGTTGTTTATGTACTTTCTAGTTTATACACTGCTTTTCCTCCCTTGTTCTTCTGGGTATTGTAAGATCCCGAATTTTATGAAATAAAAGTGTTCAATTTTTCTTATAATTATTATTCTATTGTAAATGGTTAAATTAATAAAATATTAAAGTTAAGGGTGATATGTGTAAATTATAAAAGTATGTCAGGGGATATTTGTTCTGTCGGGAAATATTCGTTATGTCAAAAATATTCTTTTTGTTGGGGAATATTCGTACGACGACGCCAATCATTGGTGGGCCCCACAATGGAATAACTGTCGGATATATAAAGCGACAAAAATAATCTTTTTATAAAATAACGATAAAACTTTTAAAACTGTTGAAATACCCGGTGATATAAGTACAATAATACGCGTTGTTCCACAGTAATACGCGGTATTACACAGTATCTCTAATTATTGATTTTTACGTAAGAAGTCATTCAATATTTCATTCAATAATTGCCACAGTAGTTGCTGCATAGTATCTCATATTATTGATTCAATAATTGTTACAGTACCACCTGCACAATATTTTATATTATTAAATCAATAATTGTCACGACATAGTAACTCATATTATTGAAATGATATTATTGATTAACACTATTGGCAATGTCTAGAAGTTCTGTCGAGGAAATAGGTTAGGTTATATAATTGCGCGCCAATATGGAAAAATCCTTATCGAAAAGCTCCCTCTTTTCTGAGAACGATCTGGTTGTCAGTATTGTGAGTATATAATATTAATAGTGAATAATTATTGAAGGATTAAAAAGCGTTGATTAATTATGTGATGCGTAACATAACCATTAGTAAGAAATGGCCGACACTAGAAGAAAATAATGGTGATATGTGGCATTTTTTAAGTTTGGCTTATTCTATGGGACCCATTGGTCATCTAAGAGTCGCTTTCGACAATAGTAATTGCCCCTTTGCAAATAGTCAGTTGCCTCCTTACATTGCCAAGGGTCAAACCACTTGTCTTTTCACCTTACAGGTGTCAAAACACTTACCTTTTCACATTACAGGTGTCAAACCACTTGCCTTTTTACAGTACAATAGTCAAATCACTTGCCTCTTCACATTACCAGGCGTCAAACCACTTGCCTCTTCACATTGTAAGGGCCAAGCTAGAATTCTTCTATAAATAGAAGCTCATTTCTTTCTTTTTTCTCACCAATTCATTAAGAGAAGAAACTCATAAGAGAAAACTATAAAGAAAGAATAAGAGATAAAGAAGAGGAATATTTGAGAAGCAAGCACACACCAACAACACAAAGTTCTACTACTACACTATTGCAATATCTAGTCTCTTATTAAGGTAAATGATGTTATTTTATTTCAATACTCGTAAGGTATATCATTTTTTTTCATATTCCATATTATGTAAGTGATATTATTTTAAATTCATATTCCTAAATCTAAACTTACTATGGTAAGTATTGCTTCTATAATTTCTGAAATGATTAGAAATTCCTTGAGGTTTGCGCTTCATCTAATATCATTTCACTGGAATATTGGTCTAAACTTTCTTATTAAATTTTAATCTTTTCATGTCAATGTATTATTCATTCGGGGTACTATTCATACCGAAGTACTATTTATCCAGGGTACTATTCATGCTGGAGTACTAATCACAACAAAATTAGTTTCTTTTTCTGTCCAAATTATCTTTGATATATGAATCTTATTCTTGAATTTGAATCCACGTTTTGATCATGTTGACAATTTGAACATTCTTGAACTCTGGATAAATTGAATTATAAATCTCTAATATTTATGTTTGATCTCACTTGTATTCATTCTTTATATCATTGTCATCATCCTCATACTTGAATTACGGTGAAGAGTTAAGGCTGTAAATGAGCCAAATTTGAGTAGTTCTATGTTCGCTTCGATTCGACTCGTTTACACCCTTATGAAGAGTTATTTTTTGCCCGTAGTGCAAAGATGAACTATTGATTAGTATGATTATGACCAGGAACTATGTATTGGTATAATCATGACCTTTAATGTTACAGATAAAGGCTTGTGACGAAAGTTCTCTTTCGCCCGTAGTGCAAAGATGGGCAGGTGTTTGACAAGATCATAACCACTGGTGATACAAATGAATATCTTTGGCCCGTAGTGCAAAGATAAATTGAGAACTACAATACAAAATAGAGAATAATCAACAAATAAATTAAACTATTTGTTTTTCTAAAATGACTATTATTATTAGTAATCAAAAATTTTATTATTCGTCCGCATTCGTATTTGAAAAAAATGGATATTATTCACATTCGAAAAAAAACGGATATATTTGTATTCGGTTTAAAAGTTTCAGCAAATAAATGGATACGGATACGAATATATGTGTATTTGTATTCGTTTAACATCCGACCATAAATATATCCGGTGGATATTCGAAATTCAATATTCGTATCCGTATCAGAATAACTTATATATGGATATATATGAATTTAGTTCCCATTTAATTTAGTCAATTAACAAGAATCGTTAATCAATAATTCTTTATAATTTTCACGCACTTCTTCCTAAAGATACGTAAGAAAATACTCCGAAATATGATCTCAAAGGCATAAAATTACAAGGAACATCCTAATCAATTAACTCACTATATTCTTATGTGAATTAGGGTCAATTAAGATTTTAAGCACAGATTCTTTCAATGGTTACAAAAGACACATAGGTATATTTTTATCCTACATGTTATTTATATTAACCTTATTCAAATTATATTATCATATCTATATCTCAATTTATACTCAAATTTCTAATTTTATATAGATTATCACAGTAATTGTTGGCCAAATAATTAATCACTAAATATAAAATATAATAAACGATTCAATAATAATTAACTTGCGAGCATCAGTTTAAACTACATATCAAGTTTCTTTGCAATCTTAATTAAAAGTATAATTCATAACTATTATTAAGATAAAAGAAAGGAATAGAAGAAGCTGATTTGTTGTCCTCCCCATATCCATTGCAATTATGGTATTTGTTGGGACTCTTGCTTGTGCGGAGGTCTTTTCACCATTTTCAAAAGTGGAAAATGAATTTGTTTCTCAAAATTAAAATTTGTTGGTGGGAAATGCATCTGACGATGTAAGGCGAGCTGAGTAGCTCGGTACTCGACTCGAGATCAGTTCGAAAATATGATTCAAAGCTCGAATTCGATGTTGATTCGAGTCAAATTTAATCTATACTTGTTTTCCGTTTAATGATACACGAGTCGAATTCGAGTATTCCAGTGTTCGCTCATATTAGGGTTCGGGTATTTAATTTTTTTCTCGAACCATACTCGATACTTGTTCGATATCATGGATTATATTCGAATACTGGTCTGATCTATACTAACAAGCTAAATATGTGATATTTGTATCGATCTTTATAATTTATAAAATGTAGTATAAAATTATGTAAGCTTGTACTTAAATAAATGAATGAATTGATTGTCAATTTATATTACATTCTATGTAATTTCTTTACATAAATAAAAGTAAAAAACTTTTATATATAAACATTAGTTTAATAATAAGTTTAGTATGTAGTGGTTCAGTATTAAGTGAAATGGTTCATATTCGAAACTCGATTTGAAGGCTCATAAGTAACTCGTTTTGTAAACAAGTTGAGCACTTACGAGCCGAGTAGATCCAAGTAATGATCCGAGTCAAATCTGGCTCAAAATAAGAAATTCCTTATTGAATCCGAGTCGAATTCGAGCACAATTTTTTCAAGTCGAGCCGAATATGAGCATTAGAGTGTTCGCTGAGATTTGACTCGTTTGCACCCCTAACGATAAGGGTTATGTGGGCCCAGACTATATTTCAAACTCCAAAAGTTTTCCTCAGATAAGGGCTATGTTGCTGGAGTATTTTTTTGAAAATAGCATCAAACAAGTTCAACTTTCTCATTTACATCTATTTTGTTCAATTTTTCTAAAAATAAGCTAAATGTCAGATGAACTCGTGTTGAAAATAATAATTCAAATTCAAAGCCACTTAGACTGACGTTGGAATGCTGTCATGGTCATTACTGTTCTTAATCAGTTTTTTTATTCTTGTTAATCATATTTTTTTAAACAAAAAACTTATTTCAAAATTAAAAAAAACAAATTTATTTTTTTAAAAAAAGAAGAAATTTGCTAAAAAAAAATTTTGGGCAAATTTGAAAATAAAAAAGTCGAAGGCCAATTCATACGGCGTTGGAACAATTAATTTTTTTAATTATAAAGCGTTAGAGCAAATGTTAGCTGAAGCCATTTTATTTTTTTAAGGCTATTTTCAGAAAATACTCTGTGGCTGAGTCCTCTGTTCACTTTGACTTCTTATTTCCTCGTCTGTGGACTGTGAGGCTGCCTCTTGCTCTTTAGGTGGTCACGTGAGTGATGATACTGATTCCTCTTCAAGGGCTTCTCCTTGTTCCATCATAAGATCGGTCCTTTCAAGGATCATAAGACTATTTCTATCCCCTCTGTTATCTCCCAAAAGATTGTTGTTGTTTGGTCTCTTTCTCTTGTGGGATAGTTTGTTGGTGGTAAGAAATCTATCCACTGTGCAACTTACTGGGCCAAGACCATTTGGGGCACTCGAGTTGAATAAAGAGGAAGATCTGCTCCAAATCCTAAATTCGGGTCCTTTATACTTTGGCAAATCCCACATGATTCTTCATCAATGGCAGTTGGGTTTGGACTTAATCAAGGCTGAACCTTCTTCTATCCCAATTTGGCCCCTGCTTTCTTGCATGTAGAAGAGGTGTTCAAGTTTAATCTGCTTGCTCAATTCTAAGTAACCCATGAAAACTCTATGCTTCCATTACAGATCTATTATTCAATTTTCCCAAGATACGTGCACCCAGTTGGTAGTGTAAGCTCGCCGAAATGATGGCCGAAGACGGCGCATCCAAATCGGAGTTGCGACGCGCCCGTACACGCTTTTTTTCTTTGAGTACGATTCCCGTTTCTCTGCCGTGCGGACCTGAATTACAGTTCGTGCAATTAGAGTTTGGTGATTTTACAGTTCGTACAGTTCCGATCTAGGTCGGGTTGTGAGTCGGTTTTGGGTTTCATCAGGTTATTTGAATTCTCTATGGATTAATTACATATTCTAGTACATTTTTAGAAATAATTACAACAACAATACATAGATAAAATAATTACAAAAGTAATACATTTTTTCATGTTTATTTACAAAATTAATGCAATTAGGATTTCTTTAATTTAGGTGGGTCAAACGCCATTCTATGTCTCTCACAACGGCCTTATCCTCATTCTCTCTCATCATTCTCTATCTCTATCTCTCACAGTTATCTCTCTCTCTCACTCAATGCTTCCGACTTCCTTCTTCCTCTCTCTCTGTCCCTTTCATTTTCCTTCTCTGTCTCTGCTAGATGATTTGCGTTGGGAGTTTTATCAAGCGGGACGACTACCATAGATGATTCTCCCTCTCTCACTCTGTTTCAACAAGATGATGCATCTCAGGAGGAGCTTCATCAAGATTCACGCCTACTGTGACGAACGAGATTTTTGTAATTTAATTTGAATATTTATTGAATTAAATAAATATTTTTTGATGATTTAATTATTGAGTTAAATATTTAATTGATGAACTTGTGGTAGATTGATTTAATTATATGTGTCACATTAATTAAATTAATGTGGAGAATTTTTATATGCAAAGTATGCATTTAATTGAGCTTATTTGAATAAATGAATTATTTAAATAAGCGTAATATTATTCTAATTAATTTAATAATTAATTAGGGATTTAATAACTTTGCATAATTAATAAATAATAATTTGATTATGTGACTATGTGATTTAAGGTGAATTTATTATATTTATATTTTATTTAATTGAATTAAATAAAATTAATTGATTAATGTGAAGAATTTTTATAATTCAAGTATGTATTTAATTGAGCTTATTTGATTAAATGAATTAATTAATAAGCATAATGTTATTCTAATTAATTTAATAATTAATTAGAGATTTAAAGATTTGGCATAATTAATAAATGTGAATTTTAATTATGTGAATTAATGTGAATTTATTATATTTTATTTAATTGATTTAAATAAGATATTTGATTAATTAAGGTGTGACATTATTAACTATATAATAAGATTTAATTAAATTAAATGAGAGAGGAAGTATAAAAAGACCTAGCCAAACATGGCCCTAAAAGAGGTTGGGTCAGTTAACCCATTATGGGTTAACTGACCATTGCTACGTCAGTTTTTATACATATATTATATACGTATATTATAACTATATCAATTCATATATTGTTCATCAGAGAACTTAGAGAGAAAAGGAGAGAAAATTGAGAGAAAAGAAAATCTGTGAAATTAAGTTTGAAGGATCAAAGGAGGCTTTCATCACCTTTGAATTATCTAAACATTAGCAAGGGTAATCTCTTCTACCCAAACTTAAATTTATGTTCTTATATATTTTTCCATTAAAACTCTGTTCAAGTTCTCTATAAATTTCAATAGTGCTTCATTGTGGGTTATATGGTTTTATATGGGTTAAATTATGTTTATAACATGTTTAATATCATGTATGATTGATTTAAAGTAATAAATTTCATGTAATTATGCTTAATTTGATTTTTCAAAAGTCACAGAGTAGAAAAGTTATATATATGGCCTTACGTGCAAATTGAATACTCTAAGTCGATGATTGTTAATCATATGGCCCTATATGTGTTACTAAGTGTTAATAACATATTATATGTCATGCATGCATGATTCACAGTGATCACACCATAGAATTTTGTTGATAATTGGGTTTCAAAAAGTTACAGAGTACAGAAATTGTATATATGGCCCATACGGCCCTTATGTACAAATTTTATGCCATGAATCGATGGTTTAACATTAAATTGACGATTGAATATAATTATACACGTTTAAATGAACAAAACGGAAGTTAAACGAACGGATTCGGTGTTATAACAAATCCATAACGTTGAATTTCTTGTTTTTCTTTCAAAACTTTATAAAGTATGAAAAACAGTGAATTTGAATGCTATAACTTGTGTAATTACATGATTTAAAATGCTAAAATCATGCTAGAAATGTTGTATAATGTTGCTGTGAAGTCCATACTTCATGGGTAGCATTTAAATTGTTGTATTAGTATTTAGTTGGGATTTATTGGCTGAGTTCTGTGTTCTTCGCAAACTGCAGAACTTGAGCCTGCGACGCTGCGCGGCCGTGCCGCTTCAAGGCACACTTGGAGCGCGCCCGCGCCACGCCGTGCTACCGCGCGAACCCAAAGAGTAAATGGCGCGCGGCCACGCCGCCTGCAAAATTCTGAAATTTTTTCTAAATGTTCATGTATTCAAAGACGTGTATTAAAACCTAATGTAAAGAACATGAAGACATGTTAAACACATATTAAGATGTTAATAATGTATATTATGTGTGCGATTAATAAGTTAATCTTAAAACTTAAACCATTATTCAATAAGTCGAATAATGAGTTCAATGAACAATGTGATGATTCGATAAGTATATCGAGTTATTGATTAATGTGTATTGTGAATGTATTGATATGTAGGATTTAATAAGGAACGAGAATTAACTGTAGCTTGTGCAAGAGGCAAGTTTCCTAACTCAAACCTTACTTTTACATTGAGCAATTATCCTATCCCTAACTCATTATTGTTAAAGAAGTTTTTTAAATTCTAAATCCGTTCATTGATCCAGTCTTAGACTTGTATCCTATGTCGAGTAAACTCTTGTTCTTGATTATTCAAGTCCAAGATTTCATATTAGATGTTATAATTCTTTTAAAAGCATGATTTCAGTTATACAATACTTATTCGATTGTATACCTTTTGAGAATCTTTATCCGAATTGATTATCAGTTTATTTTGAAACCTTGTAAGACTAGCGAACCCTTATTGATTCGACTAGTCCATAGTTGATGAGCGTTCTAAATTCTAGAACTTTTATTGAGCTTATCCAATCCAAACTTCCTTTGGTGTGGACTCTGATGTCAAACTGAGATGAACAACCCTTTATAGGGGATTATTTACGCTTAACGTTGAGATATTGTGCACAGTATAGTACTAAGGGCTGATCCCCCTAAGTACGAGAAGTAGAGTCCATAGTCTTATGACTGTTAAAGGTTTAAAGTATAAACACTTTACAACCTAGGACATAGTTCAAGGTCTTATGACCCTCAGATGTTCTTTTGGTTCTTGTTATTCATTCTTGAGTCAAAAGTCGAGTTATCGTTATTCAGATGTCTTTGATTCACTCGCATGTTATTATATTTTGTTATATCGTTATACTTGTGGGCAATTGTGCTCACTCTTGTGTGATAATAACATTGCAGTTAAGAATGAAAGGTCCGACGAGCCTTTCACTAGCAAAGGCAAGGGCAAAGCTAACAAGTGTTGAAGACTTGTTATTTAAATTAAGAATGTTTGTTATCAAGACTTATGTGTAATGTTTAAAGACTTATTTATTTCTTTACGTTTTCGCATTGAGATTTAAGGTTAAGTATGACCTGGGATTGATGTATTTACATTTAGATGTTGTAACCCCATAAGGGGAGGATTTATTTCTATCTATTGCATGGTTTGTTTTTATTATGGGTAGATAGTTAGATGATATTTGTACAGTGAACACCAAATCCTGTGGAATGGAAGTACCCGGATTTGGGGGTGTCACACCTACTTTATTTCTCATGGGTAAATGGGCAAAACATTGAAAAATCCTCATCATTCACGCCTATTTTAATGCCCTCAGGAGGAGCTTCATCAAGATTCTTCAATTCATTCGTAAGTTGCCTACAACAATCGCACAGCAGAGAAACTTTTGATCTATCCAAGTTTATACATCTGGTCTATCCAATTTTATACATTTGATCTGTTGTTTGGTCTCCTATCATAAAAACTCTTTCCTTCTTCATTTTCGTCCATTATTATTTCTGGATGCTGATTAAATGGTGGAAGTGCGGCAACAGATAGCTATCTAGTGCTGTTAATAATCATCATTTCTGTCAATTTATCTTCATTTGAATTTTACTTTTTTAGATACTTATTTCCCCAATATTGCTTTTTTCAAAGTATGTATTGGGCTTTCACCTTGTACTGGTTGAAGTATCAAGTTCAGTTGGTAACCAAACCTTCATACTAAGGTAACCAAACATTCATATCAAGGTAACCAAACTTTCATACCTAGGTAACCAAACATTCATACCAATGTAACCAAACCTTCATGTCAAGGTAACCAAAGCACCTCCACACTAATAATTTTTTCATAATGCAGTTGGTAACCAAACCTTCATACCAAGGTAACCAATCCACCTCCACACCTGCAGTTTTTTCATAGTGTAGTTGGTAACCAAACCTTCGTAGAAAGGTAACCAATTCAGTTTTATTAGGTTACCAATTTATTTTGAATGTGATGCAGTTGGTAGCCAAACCTTCATGCAGTTGGTAGCCAAACCTTCATACCAAGGTAACCAATTCAATTTTTTTAGGTTACCTTCATAGTGCGGTTGGTAACCAAACATTCATACCAAGGTAACCAAACCTTCATATCAAGGTAACTAAACCTTCATACCAAGGTAACCAATTCATTTTTATTAGGTCACCAATTCAATTTTATTAGGTTACCTTCATAGTGCAGTTAGTAACCAAATCTTCATACCAAGGTAACCAAACCTTTATACCAAGGTAACCAAGACCTCCATACAAAGGTAACCAAGACCTCCATACAAAGGTAACCAATCCACCTCCACACCTGCAGTTTTTTTATAGTGCAGTTGGTAGCCAAACCTTCATACCAAAGTAATCAATTCAGTTTTATTAGGTTACCAATTTATTTTGAATGTGATACAGTTGGTAGCCAAACCTTCATGCAGTTAGTTGCCAAACCTTCAATTATAATATGGTATGCACATGACATTCTGCTAATATATATTTATTTAGCCTCTTAAATTATCTTACACTTCTTTCAATTGAATTGTTTTTTACTGGCAATGCTGCTAGAAGTCTTTCTAAGATTTTGATGGTTTTATCTCTTTTGAGAAATTTTTTTACTTGTGTTTCACATAAGGTGAGCCCTCCTTCTCCATTCTCGGTTGTGAAAGGGGTACATAAAAGTGGTGGCCCAGTAGAATTCTTGTACGCTTGGTCAACCTCCTTAAGAAAAAGAACATCCAAAAAGATCTGCAACAGGCAGAGATTCGCGGCGGCGAAGGAGGAAGATGACGTTGCCAAACCTTCAGGCCAAGGTAACCAATTCAGTTTTATTAAGTTACCAATTTAGTTAAATGTGATGCAATTGGTAGCCAACCCTTCATACAAAGGTAACCATTTTAGTTTTTGTGGGTAATCAAATAGTAATAAAAAAAATTCAGAACAGTAAGAATTACATTTATTTATTTTCAAACTTTTTGTAGGGCGAATCTTCTTCTTCTTCTCATTGGCGTTTTGGACAACGAAAATTCGCGACGGAGTAGCGGAGGAGAGGGCAACTTGTGAAGAAGGAGATTCGCGGAGGAAAGGGCTACTGTGAGGGTGATGAATATTTGAATTTGAATTTGAATTATTAATTTGAATATTTGAATTTGTTTTTGTTGTTAGATCCCAAATATTTGAATTTGAATTATTAATTATGGCGGTTATTTCTCCTTGATTTTAGGTTTTCTTATTAATGTGAATTGCGTTATTTTTGTAATTATTTTGTGGATGCACTGTTATTGTAATTACTTTCTAATTATTGTATATTAGTGTTAAGGACCCTTTTTTTTATTCCTCTCGCTGTTGTGGGGCGTGTGTTGGGATGAGTATGTTTTGTTTGGACCGAACTTGGTCAATATATAAATCAAGCCCGAAGTAAAATTCGGGCCGAATTTGGTCAATAGGTGATTCGGCCCATTATAAACTCAACCAAATTATGATAGTTTATTACATAGTTACTTGGTCAATAAGATAGTTTATTGGTAACATCATTATCAAGTAGGAAAGTGATATTTCCATACGTGAGAAGAAAGTGAGTTTCACCTTCATGTGAAAGATGATTGTCATGTGAAAATAAACAATGCTCCCCCTATCAAGTAACTATGTAACTATTCAAGTTTATCGTTCATTTAATTCATTGTAGGACCTTGTACTTAATTCACAAGAGCACTATTATTTTTATTAATAGTTTCACATAGTAGTATCATCTAAAATATATATACGATATTTCATATTCAAATTAAATAAAAAGTGATATTTTACAAATGATTATTGTATTTGATTTAATTGAGTTTATTTTTTAGCTACTAAACATACTATGCTAAATTAAGGGAGAATTGAGTAGAGAGACAAATGTGAAATGATTTACTATTTATTAAGACCATATTACAAGTGTGAAATGATTTACTATTTCAGTTGAAATGTTAGGTTTGTTTCCAAACCTACATATAAGGTAACCATTTTAGTTTCTATTGGTAACCAGATAGTGATAAGCTTGTTTATGGCCTGTTATCAAGTGTTAAATGTATATGTTTTATTTATACCATGTCATCATGATGGAATCAGAAACTCCAATTAAGAGTTCCCATTTATATATATGATGGTCACTTATATATCACATATTAAAAAAAGATAGTTTGAGAGGTGCAGTTGGTATCCAAACATGCATATAAGGGTAACCATTTTAGTTTTTGTTAGTAACCAAATAATTAAAAACTTATATCGGAACAGTTATCAAGTGCTAAATGTACATGTGAGGGTTCCCATTTATCTAGTTGATGGATACTTATAAATTACATATAAAAGTTATTTGGGAATGGTTCAGTTGGTAGCTAAATAGTTATATAGAGGTAACCATTATTTTTGATGATTAACCAAATTTACATAACACTGTTTCAGAACTATTTAGCAATTGTTCAATGTTCTTCCTTGGTCTTCAAGTATACCAAAATATCGTCGATAAAGACCACCACGAATTTGTCCAAAAACGGCTTGAACACTCCATTCATTAAGCCCATGAATGCTACAGGACCAAATGACATTACCAGAAATTCGTAGTGACCATATCGAGTCCTAGTTGCTGTCTTCGGAACATCCTCTGGCCTCACCTTCAGCTGATGATAGCCACTCCTTAGGTCTATCTTTGAAAAGTACATTGCACCCTTCAATTGGTCAAACAGATCGTCGATCCTCGGTAATGGATATCTATTCTTAATTGTGACCTTATTCAATTCTCTGTAGTCGATGCAAAGTCGCATCGTCCCGTCCTTCTTTTTTACAAACAACACTGGCGCTCCCCACGGCGATACGCTCGGTTGGATGTACTTCTTGTCTAGTAACTCTTGTAGTTGTACCATTAACTCTTTCATCTCTACCGGAGCCATCCGGTACAGTGCCTTCGATATTGGGGCCGTCCCTGGCGCCAAATCGATCACAAACTCAACCTCTCTGTCTGGCGAAAGTCCTGGCAGATCGTCCAAAAATACGTCTATGAAGTCCCTCATGACTGGTATATCTTCCACTTTTGGGTTTTCTTTACGACTATCGACTATGTAGGCTAAATATCCTACACAGACTTATCTTAACAATTTCCTGGCCTGCATCATCGTTAGATAACTCGCTTGTCTAGGCGACTTACTGCCATAAAACACAACCTTTGACGGGGTCATAAGGTTGATACATTTCCTCTGGCAATCAATTACAGCCCCATAATTGACTAGCCAATCCATTCCCAGAATAACATCAAATTCTCCAAGTCTAATCGGGATAAGATCTACGTTCATAATGTTACCCTTAATATCCACTCTACAGTTCTTGTGTACGTACTTAACAGGGATTATTTCTCTATTCGCAATCTCTATGTTCATGGGGTATTCTAACTCGCCCATAGGCAATTCTAAGTTTTTAGCAAAGTCATCGGATATAAATGAACAAGTAGTACCCGAATCAAATAGTACATAAGCATTAACTTTATTGATCGAAATAATACCTGACACCACATCATGAGACTGTACAGCATCCTGCACGGTCATGTTGAAGGTCCTGGCGGTTGGTCGGTTAGTTGCGGTTGGTCCCGTAATAGTCAGAGCACTCCCCCCGCTGTTTCCCTTGTTCCCTCCTGATCTTGCCCCTCGATATCCCTTCTTGGGACAGTCCCTAGCCAGATGATCCTTTGAGCCGCAAGTGAAGCAAGCGCCCTTCTTTGGGTTCAGACAGTTAGGTGCTATGTGACCTTCCTGACCACAATTGTAGCATACTCGTTTTCCCTTCATACAGACCCCCAGGTGAGCTTTCCCGCAGGTCGGACAAGCCTCAATCCTCTTCTTCTGACCTCCTTGCTGATTCCCAGTTAATGAGTTGTTTGTCCACCTCCTCTTCTGATTGTTACTTCCCCCCGTGTTGCTACCACTAGCCTTGTTAATTCCTTCACCTTCACTCTTTTTCTTCTTCTGGTCCTGATTGTACTTTGTAACTACGTCACTCCCGCCTTCAGCGAGAATGGTCTTCTCCAACACTCCAGCAAAAGTGTTCAATTGGAACATTGACACTTTACTATACAACCAAGGCTTCAGGCCCTGCTCAAACCTCCTAGCCTTCCTCTGATCAGTGTGCACTTGATACGTGGCAAACCTAGCCAACTCATTGAATTTCGCCGCATATTCTGGTACAGACATAATCCCCTATTTCAGCTCTAGAAACTGGACCTCCATTTGATTCTGCGAGCTAGTTGGAAAGTACATCTCGAAGAACATCTCCTTAAACCTTTCCCAGGTAATCACACCTTCACCTCCCCGGACCTTATTCGCTTTCCACCAATAGCTGGCCTCGTATTTCAGCATGAACGTTGCATAGGCGGTTTTCTGATCTTCTCAGACTCTGGCGACGTCGAATACTTTCTTCATCTCCATAACCCAGGTTTGAGCTTCTATCGGGTTCATGGTACCTTTAAACTCTGGCGGTCCCACCGCCTTGAAGTCCTTGAACATTGTGTTCGGTGGAGCTTAGGGTTGATTGTTAAGCGCTCCAGCAAGTAGGTTCGCCAACTGCTGAATGGGGTTAGCATTGGCGTTATTGTTGTTGTTGTTTGTTGACCCCTCTTAGGCCTGTTGACGGTTAGGTCGTCTTCTTGGCGGCATTTTTCTGTTAAGAAATACGCTTATCAGATCTTTATTAAATTCTCTAAATATCTAAGGCTTAACTTAAACATTTAGACATATCAATATAACACATCGTCTCAAATAAACTCTGATATATTATTAAATCAAAAGTTTTAACATAATACTATAGCATCACTGCTATTTACATCAACTATCCCGAGATAAAGAATCTACAGGATTTAAAACATAAAAATATTCCTCTGTTTATAATCACATTGGAATTTACATTATTAACTACCAGATAGGTTTCACAAAATAAAATGCTCTTATCATTGCCTATTAAGGCGACGATCAGCTTTGCCACGTTCTTCTTCCATAATCCGGGACATCGTCCTGCGATCTAGCATGTACGATGGTAGTCCTTCGAACTGAATTGGATACCTCATAACCCGATCCTGAGCCTCATCAATTGCATACTGAAGTGTAGAGTACGTCTCCTCAAGCTTGGCCTTCTTCACCTGACAGTTGTCTTCTGCGAGATCTACTCGTCGTGATTCCCTTACCCAGGCCTCCTCTGCTATAGCTAGCCTTGTTGATTTCTCTTTCAGTTCATTCTTCAACTCCTCTATTTCCTCTGACTTCTACACAGTTTGGCCTTTCTCGTGAACCAAATCCCACTCTACATTTTCCAGATGTGTGTGAAGAGCCTCAACCTCTCCATCCCTCTACTCGATGGTAGACTGTTGAGTAACCGATCGTTCCCTCAGCTCCTGAACAGTCTCCCTCAGTTCCTAAACAGAATCACGTAACTCTATGTTACGGTCATACAGCTTGTCATACATCTCAGCACTGATAAAGCTCGGTGGGAACTCTTCAGGGTCTTCCTCCTCCTCTTTGGCTGCCTCAGCCTGAACCTCAATCTCCTCAGGGTCTTCCTCAGAGTCCTCCTCTGAATCAGACACCGGTACATACTCCTGACCAATGACTGTGATCAAGGGTGATGGCTCTCGTTGGACTAACTGCTCCCAGACTACGTGGATATCTCGGGGCTCCTCCTCCCTAGCCTCTAGGGGTACAAGGTCCCTGGACGGACTAGGTTCTCCAGCATCCGTCATCCTGACAAATAAAATTTTAAGTCTTAGTTATTACGTGATGCTAATCGATACTCGAGTATATAAGTATAAGCACATAACATATAAGATAAGTTATTATCTTTCTTAGAACTCGATAAGAGTTATCATTACTATGTTCTCGATCTCTAAAAGGCTACTATCCTAAGGTTTTCCCCCACCTAAGGTTCATAACCTACAGCTTTGATACCAACATGTGACACCCCCAAATCCGGGTACTTCAATTTTCACGGGACTTGGTGTTCACTGTACAAATATCATCTATCTATCTACCCATAATAAATGCAAACCATGAAATAAATAGAAATAATCCTCCCCTTATGGAATTACAACATCTAAAAATAAATACATCAATCCCAGGTCGTACTTAACCTTAAATCTCAAATGTAGAAACATAAACAATTAAATAAGTCTTACACAACTTTGACATAAGTCTGAAACATAAACACATAAAATAAACAACAAGTCTTCATCACTTGTTGACCTTGCCCTTGTCTTTGCTAGTAGAAGGCTCGTCGGATCTTTCGTTCTTAACTGCAATGTTATTATTACGCAAGAGTGAGTACGATTGCCCACAAGTATAATAATATGACAACAATATAATAACATGCGAGTGAATCAAAGACATATGAATAAAGAAACTCAACTTTTGACTCGAGGATAAATAACAGGAATCAAAAGAACATCTAAGGGTCATAAGACCTCGAACTATGTCCTAGGTTGTAAAGTGTTAAACTTCAAATCTTTAATAGTCATATGACTATGGACTCTACTTCTCGTAATTAGGGGGATCAGCCCTTAGTACCATACTGTGCACAATATCTCAACGCTAAAGCGTAAACAATCCCTTTTACAGGGTTGTTCATCTCAGTTTTGACATCAGAGTCCCCACCAAAGGAAGTTTGGTTTGGATAAGCTCAATAAGTATTATAGAATTTAGAACGTACATCAACTATGGACTAGTCGAATAAATAAGGGTTCACTAGTCCTATAAGTTCAACAATAACATCGATATTCAACTTGAATGGTAAATCTCAAGAGTATACAATCGAATAAGTATTGTATAGCTGAATCATGCTTAAAAGAGTTATAACATCAAATATGAAACCTTTGAACTTGAACAATTAAAAACAAGAGCTCGCTCGATATAGAACACAAGTCTAAGACTTGATAAATGAATAACTTAGAATGTTAAGAAACTTGCTTAATAACAATAAGTTAGAGATAGAATACTTGCTCAATGTAAAAGTAAAGTTTGAGTTTAGGAAACTTGCCTCTTGCACAAGCTACAATTTATAATTCAGTTTCTTTATCAAATCCTACATATCAATACGTTCACAATACACATTAATCAATAACTCGATATACGTATCGAATCACACACATCGGTCTTAAGCACGTTATTGGACTATACTATTAACGATTCAAGTCATGTAATTAACTTCTTAATTACTCACGTAATATAAGTTATTAACCTCTTATTATATGTTTAATCATGTCTTTATGTTTATTACATTAGGTTCCAATTACATTTCCTGGACTTGAACAATTAAAATCTCATTTCTGGGCAAAATCTGTCAAGTGGCGCTGCAGCTTCACCATTTGAATTAAAAATGGCGCTGCAGCTCGGACTTTAAGTTTAAGTCTGGCGCTGCAGCTCCACTGGCGCTGCAGCCCCAATCTTAGGCTTAAAGCTGGCGCTGTAGCCCCACTCTTAGGCTTAAAGCTTGCGCTGCAGCTCCACACGCTAGTTTTAGAATCTGCAGTTCACGAATAACAGAGAACTAGGCCCAGAATTCACCATTTAATGCTACTACAACAATTTAATTGCTACCCATGAAGTATGGACTTCACAGAAACACTATACAACATTTCTAATATGATCTTAGTATTCTAAATCACGTAATTACACAAGTTATAGCAATCAAATTCACTGTTTTTCATACTTTATAAAATTTTGAAAGAAAAATAAGAAATTCAACGTTACGGATTCGTTATAACACCGAATCCGTTCGTTTAACTTCCGTTTTGTTCGTTTAAACGTGTATAATTATATTACATCATCAATTTAAGTTAAACAAAAGTGTAAGGTATGTAAATTTGGTACATAAGGGCCATATGGGCCATTCTTATGTTCTGAAACTTTGAAAATCTCAATAACCACATAATTACATGAAATTAACCACTGTAATTTATGCACATATGATATACAACATGTTATGAACATCAATTAATATATATATAGCCATATCATGAACAAATGTAAATTTTTCCATTCTTAGGGAATTTTAAAACACATAAATGGAAAACTCTGTAACTTTTTAAATATTTAATTAAAGCATATATTCATGATTTTAATTACTCTAATTTCCATACAAATCATATAGAATTGGATTATACATGCCAATAAACATATATAATCAATTTCTTAACAAATTGGCCATCAAACTCACTTTACAGAGAACTAAAATAACTTTCATGGAGAAGGTATATGAGCATGAACTTAAGAGTTTAGTTTGAAGAATTTACTCTTGCTACTTGTTAAGATGATTTAAGGATAAAGATCCCTCACTAATTCTTCTTCAATTCACTATTTTTCTCACAATTTCTCTCTTAGATTCTCTCTAGCCTTTCTCTGATGAAAATAATAGCAATAAGTATATGATATAAGATATAAGCTATAAGGTCTAATATGCATATACGTATATAATAGTAGTGAAGTCATGGGTCGTCAGTTAATCTTATAATGGGTTAACTGCCCCCAACCCCCAATAAGGCTTTGTTTGTTTGTCCCTTATTCCTCCTTTTCATTTAATTTAATTAAAGCTTTTATTGTATAGTTAATTAATGTCACACCCAATTTAATCAAATAATGTTATTTACATCAATTAAATAAAATAGCATAAATCCATATTAAATCACATAGTCACATAATTAAAATTCTTATTTATTAATTATGTCAAATCATAAATCTCTAATTAATTAGAACACATTATGCTTATTTAAATAATTCGTTTAATCAAATAAGCTCAATTAAATATATACTTTGAATATAAAAATTCACCACATTAATTTAACTAATGTAACACATATAATTAAATTAATCTATCACAATTTCATCAATTAATTATTTAACTCAATAATTAAATTATCAAAAAATATTTATTTAATTCAATAAATATTCAAATTAAATTACAAAAATCTCGTTCGTCACACTGGCAATGCTGCTAGAAGTCTTTCTAAGATTTTGATGGTTTTATCTCTTTTGAGAAATTTTTTTACTTGTGTTTCACATAAGGTGAGCCCTCCTTTTCCATTCTCGGTTGTGAAAGGGGTACTTGAAAGTGGTGGCCCTGTAGAATTCTTGTACGCTTGGTCAACCTCCTTATGAAAAAGAACATCCAAAAAGATCTGCAACAGGCAGAGATTCGCAGCGGCGAAGGAGGAAGATGACGTTGCCAAACCTTCAGACCAAGGTAACCAATTCAGTTTTATTAAGTTACCAATTTAGTTGAATGTGATGCAATTAGTAGCCAACCCTTTATACAAAGGTAACCATTTTAGTTTTTGTGGGTAATCAAATAGTAATAAAAAAATTTCAGAACAGTAAGAATTACATTTATTTATTTTCAAACCTTTTGTAGGGCGAATCTTCTTCTTCTTCTCATTGGCGTTTTGGACAACGAAAATTCACGACGGAGGAGAGGGCAACCTGTGAAGAAGGTGATTCGCGGAGGATAGGGCTACTGTGAGGGTGATGAATATTTGAATTTGAATTATTAATTTGAATATTTGAATTTGTTTTTGTTGTTAGATCCCAAATATTTGAATTTGAATTATTAATTATGACAGTTATTTCTCCTTGATTTTAGGTTTTCTTATTAATGTGAATTGCGTTATTTTTGTAATTATTTTGTGGATGCACTGTTATTGTAATTACTTTCTAATTATTGTATATTAGTGTTAAGGACCCTTTTTTTTATTCCTCTCGCTGTTGTGGGGCGTGTGTTGGGATGAGTGTGTTTTGTTTGGACCGAACTTGGTCAATATATAAATCAAGCCCGAAGTAAAATTCGGGCCGAATTTGGTCAATAAGTGATTCGGCCCGTTATAAACTCAACCAAATTATGAAATTATAAATGTATTATATAGATTTAAATATATTTTATTATCGTACACTATTGACCATATTCCACTTCTGTAATTCACTTTTCAATTTTATCACTTAAATGATTGAATTATTGATTTTTTTTCAATTTCATTCAATTGAAACTGTCACGTAAGAAATTACTGGTGTTGCCTCTTAAGTGGGGTCGATGTGTATTTAAAAAAATAATACTTCCATCATTTATTAATTTAAATTATTTAAGTAAGGGTAAATTTGACAAATCATTTACTAATTTAAATATGGTTTCCTATTCTCGCCTAGCTCTTCTCCTTTCTTCTTCTAGACGAACCCAAAAGTATCCATCATCCTTGCCAAGAATGATATCACATATATCACATTTCATAATTATAGAGATCACCTACTATATCACAGGAGTGGTTAGCATGAAGTTAATTTTGGTCAATTGACCAATAAAACGTCGACGCGCAGGCCGTGAGGTGATTTTTCTCTGTGTGTCAGCACTGTATTGGTCAAGTGACCAACTTACCATGAACTCAACTTCATGGTAACTGAATCCTTATATCACAGTAGTATTAAATATCACCCAGCTATCCCATTTGTATGTGAAACAAACTAATAAATATAGAATATTGTAAGATAGTTTATTGGTAACATCATTATCAAGTAGGAAAGTGATATTTCCATACGTGAGAAGAAAGTGAGTTTCACCTTCATGTGAAAGATGACCGTCATGTGAAAATAAACAATGCTTCCCCTATCAAGTAACTATGTAACTATTCAAGTTTATCGTTCATTTAATTCATTGTAGGACCTTATACTTAATTCACAAGAGCACTATTATTTTTATTAATAGTTTCACATAGTAGTATCATCTAATATATATATATAATATTTCATATTCAAATTAAATAAAAAGTGATATTTTACAAATGATTATTGTATTTGATCTAATTGAGTTTATTTTTTAGCTACTAAACATACTAGGCTAAATTAAGGGAGAATTGAGTAGAGAGACAAATGTGAAATGATTTACTATTTATTAAGACCATATTACATGTGTGAAATGATTTATTATTTCAGTTGAAATGTTAGGTTTGTTTCCAAACCTACATATAAGGTAACTATTTTAGTTTCTATTGGTAACCAGATAGTGATAAGCTTGTTTATGGCCTGTTATCAAGTGTTAAATGTATATGTTTTATTTATACCATGTCGTCATGATGGAATCAGAAACTCCAATTAAGAGTTCCCATTTATATATATGATGGTCACTTATATATCACATATTAAAAAAAGGTAGTTTGAGAGGTGCAGTTGGTATCCAAACATGCATATAAGGGTAACGATTTTAGTTTTTGTTATTAATCAAATAATTAAAAACTTATATCGGAACAGTTATCAAGTGCTAAATGTACATATGAGGGTTCCCATTTATCTAGTTGATGGATACTTATAAATTACGTACTTATAAAAGTTATTTGGGAATGGTTCAGTTGGTAGCTATATAGTTATATAAAGGTAACCATTATTTTTGATGATTAACCAAATTTACATAACACTGTTTTAGAACTATTTAGCAATTGTTCAATGTATATGTTTGCTTTATATTGATAACTCATTATGGAATCAGAAATCAAAATATTAATCAATATTGTGCAACACAATTATGGTTACTGTACATCATCAAAAAGGTTACCAACTATTTGGTTAATGGTTACTCACAGTAAACAACAATACATTTATGTATTTACACTCTTTTTGATTATGTACTATATCAGACCTTTTTTGGTCTTAAAACCGGTGGATTATTGCATGTTTTTCTTTTGTGTCCTCTTTTTTGGCACCTGCTGCATTTGTTTTAAATTTTATTTTCAGATCCGTGCTTATACCTCCCTAACTTTGGTCTTCCCGCTGGTCTTCTTGTGTTTGGTGGTTTTACACATATGTTTCTTACTTCTTCTGGCACATCCCAATTCTCTTTGTCATCTAACGGCAAGATGGACGTTGAATATGTGTCTTCCAAAGTTGTTTTTGAGTAGTTTTTTTAGCAAAATCATAACAGTTCAAATTTCTCTTGCTGATAATAGCAGCAGCATGTGGACAAGGCATCTCATGGTACTGAAATTTACGGCATGTGCATGTCCTTTATTCGATGTCCACAATATATTATTTGGTGACATCGTAAACAGTGAAGATCAATAGGTTTGATGTCTCAACCTACAACACAAATTAAGTTTGTAGTTAGTATGTATAAATATTTAGTTTGTTTACATCGAAAGAACGGTAGTTATATGTAATGTTGGTAACATTATCAGCATATACAGGTAACCATAACATAATCAAGCAGTAAACAAACCATAATATGATAGTAATCAAGCAGTGTGTGGACAAGGCATCTCATGGTACTGAAATTTACGACATGTGTATGTCCTTTATTCGATGTCCACAATATATTGTTTGGTGACATCGTAAACAGTGAAGATCAATAGGTTTGATGTCTCAACCTACAACACAAATTAAGTGTGTAGTTAGTATGTATAAATATTTAGTTTGTTTACATCGAAAGAATGGTAGTTATATGTAATGTTGGTAACATTATCAGCATATACAGGTAACCATAACATAATCAAGCAGTAAACAAACCATAATATGATATTAACCAGAAGAAAATTTAATGGTAACCAAAACAGAAACAACATGTAATCAAACACAGTTTAGGTAACCTATGTATACTAAACAATTACACAGTAACCATAACAAAATATAAAAGTAATCATAAAATGAACATAATTTAAAATTATTTGATAATAAACAATAATAGTTTAAAATGCACAATATGATAGTGAGGCAAACCAGACCCATATACAATGATAGTAACTTAACATAATACAACATACTATTCTCATAATATTCTCAGCATAATACCCTCAATATAATATTATCAGCATACTATTCTCAGCATATACAGGTAACCATACCATAATAAAACAGTAACCAATACCATAATATGATAGTAACCAATAAAAGAATCTTCAGTTATAATAATTTAAAAGTTGTATTTGTTACCTTAAATTTCTTTGATTTAGTGATATTCGATTGTAACCTTTCCTCAGCTGTTGTGAAAAGTGTAGTGAATGTTGATATGGCAGCTTGTTTGTTTGTGAAATATCATCTTTGAATCATACAATAGATGCATTCAATCATTGTTGTAACTGAAAGTGCCCTGATCCCCTTGATTGCATTGTTGATAGATTTCGCTGTGTTTGAAGTCATTGTTGAGTACCTGCTTACAGTCCCATAGAGCCTTGTGCACTTCTCCAACTTGACCTCTTCCTCCAAATATGTCCTAATTCAAGCATCAATTGCATCAAGTCCACCCATGTGTTTGTTGAATTGTTCAATAGTTTAAGCTCTACAAGACCCGTTCTATGCTTGTTTGAGTTTTTCTCCTCTCTTTCTGAATTTGTTTTTTATATTTTTCAATACATGATATGTACACGAACCATGCATGACATCCGGGAACACAAAATTCAGTCATGAACAATGGCTTCATGTCTATCTGAAACAATGCATTAGTTTTCCCTAACTCCATAAGCATTTCTCAAATTTACGAAAAACCATCTCTAAGATAATTCATTTTCGCTGTCAACCACTGCAAAAGCAATCAGAACAATGTTTCTGTTTGCATCCTGCGTGCTTGCAATCAGGAGTGTCCCCCCGTAGGTTGATTGTATGAACGTGCCATCAATTACAATAATTGAAAAGCAATGATGCCATGCTTGAATGGATGCTTTAATGGCAAACAATAGATACTTTAAACGACCATTTGTCTCCAACTCCAGGCCTGTGACGGAACCTGGTATGAAATTTCAGCAATATCGTTATAGTTACAAGTAGCAGACAGTATCCAAAATTGTAGTAAAGGGTAACCATTTATATGGTTAATGGTATCCAATTAATTATCATATTAATGTTTCAAATACAGTGCATATGGTGTCCAGAATGTCATTAAATTCTGTTCTGGTTACAATCATATAATTGTTTGGTTACTTCTTTATTATGTTTTGGTTACTGTTATCTTATGATTTGGTTACTATTATTGTGCACTCAATATCGGATTTTGGTTACTATTATATAGTGTTCTGGTTACTATATAATTGTTTAGTATACATGGGTTGCCTAGACTGAGTTTGATCTACATGTTGTTTCTGTTTTGGTTACCATTAAAACATGTTCTGGTTACTATCATATAAGGGTTTGGTTACTTCTTTATTATGTTATGGTTACTGTCATGTTATGATTTGGCTACTATTATTGTGCCCTCAATGTGTGATTTTGGTTACTATCATATTAATGTTTCCAATACAGTTCATATGGTGTCCAGAATTTCATTCAACTGTAACCTTTTGTGTTGATATTGATCATATGTTAAAAACTTATTTTAACATAATTTCATTGTATAGTACAGTTGGTAACTAATACTGCATAATAAGGTAACAAAATCATTTGAATTGGGTAACTAACTAATTATGAAAAACAATAAAACTACGTTTAAAGTGTTACCTGGATTTGTTTTCTCCAACATGTGCAATCATGATGGGATCAGTGAGTAGTCGTATGGATTTTCTCTCACCTTTTTCAATGCTTTAATCTTTGATCTCTATGCTTTTTGGTAAGAAATAGACACATTATACTCTGTCATTATGTCCTCTACAATATCGGTTGGTGTGTATATTTTCTTCAGATTTGTTAATCTGTGCATTATGCTTTCACTAACTAACTCACTATTTGCCTATCTGTGGTCTCCAAGCAGTACGTTGACTGAACACGTATGGATGTCATTGAATTATCTCACCTTGAACATACTGGTTTTTCGAAACCTTGATGATCTCAACTTTCATTTGCAATTTTTATTATCTATGCACACTAGCATAAGGTCTCTACAACTTGTTCGTTCAACTTTGTGCTGTCTGCTTTTCCTGATTGAATGCAACCTCATTGCTTGTGATAGGATTTTCTTGTCTTTGTAAGTTTGATGTAATTTTACTTCATGCTCATTCGGATCTGTTATGACATCATCAGATCGTTCTTCTGTGTATGTTCTGTCATTTTGTCTGTCTTGTTGTTATTCAATAACTTCCATGGCAAGCTGATCAGTATACTGCGTTCCAATTTGGCAATCTTGTGTTGCTAGTGGTACAAGTTCTGAATTCCACTGTGTTGATCTGATTGGCGTTACATCGTGAATTCTAGTTTCTTCTACATTTATCAAGTTCTGCAACACTGTTGTGTGTCCCCTGCTGTGTACATTCTCTATAATCAGTGAAAACTTGCCTTGTTTATTAGATTTTTGTTGACTTCCATAAAGAATCTAAAGGTTGCTTCATCTGATATACTGATCGGTGGAATGTCGCTTCTAATCTGAAATTTCATTGACAATGTTGTTGTATTCGTGTCTAGCTGTATTGCACTGCATACCAAGCTTTGCATTTCTCTGAACGAACTAGTTGATGGAGCTAGTAGGCCGGTAACTTCAAATTTATTGTATTGGTTACTGTCAGTCCACGTTCCGTTGAAATAAAGTACAACTGGAATCATCTCCATTGTCTGACAACTGAATAAACATTGAACAGTAACCAAATCAAGATTAGACAGTAACCAACATACATGTATTTAGTAACCAGAACATACAACATATTTTTACATGCATTTTACAATCAGACCAATCAGTATAATGAGTTTGTTACCAATTAAAGTCTAGCAGTTGTATGAAGGTAACCAATGTAGTAAATAAGTAACCATCTATATAAAACAAATCAGTATAAAACACACTAATATTATACAGTAACCAAATGAATATTTGACAGTAACCAACATACATCTACTTAGTAACCAGAACATAAAACACATGTTTCATTGCATTTTACAGTCAAAACAACAAATATAATGACTTCGTTTGAGTTCGTCTTCTCCGATCAGCAAAATTCGAAACCCCTGTTTTTTCGTTATTTTGAATTTAAGATATTAGTTGGTTGCCTATATCAGAATTCGGTAACTGACATGTAGGGCAGTTATTGTTCCTTAATTTTAGTCCCGTATTAATGTGTTGAGTTATTTTTATAATTATTTTGTGGATGTGCTTTTATTGTAATTACTTTGTAAATGTTGTATATTAGTGTTAGGGACCCATTCTCTATTGTATCGTACAGTTCGGGTCTGGGTCGGGTTGTGAGGCTGTTCGGGTTTCATCAGTATATGACTCTTTCAGCGTTTCCCAGGTTTGTTCTTCTTCCTTTGGCAATCCGAGAGCTGTAACCTATGGATTTGTGAAATTCAGTCGGAGATGTAATGTAGAAGCAATCGATGGATTCTAATTTTCCAGTTTTCGTCAGATTCAAGCCCAGTTTTAAAATGTATGTAAAAAAGCTATAGTTTTCTTCATTCTATGTTATGGTGTTTAGTTTATAATTGAGTTTCGCTCTATTTTGGGTATGATATCTTATTAATATTTTATTATATTCTGATCCTTGGAGAAACTCATTCTTTAATTTTGATTCATCATCAACCTCAAATAACTCCAACTTTTATATTTCATTTCATTTTTTTGGGTTCAAATTCTATATTTTGCTACTCTCCTACAAAAGTGTTACTGGAAATATGGTTAATAGAGGTTTTAATTTATTTATTTTCAGTAGAATTAAAATGCTAGTTGTACATGATCAAGATGTTTTCAGCTTTTTGGTGCAATGGCTTTGACGAGGTACTCACTCGTTAGTCCATGTACAGAAATTGTTCCACAAATGTTGGGTGTCAATTTTATTTCTTTCTTTTTGGAAATGTCAAACTCTTTGTCCCTATAATTGAAACTGTTATTGAAATTGTTGAGAAAACTGGAGTCAAAATCAGGTTTGAAATTGTTAGCGTGAGCGCCCAATTACCTTAAATAATGTTATGCTTCATTTTGTGGTCATTTCATGTCTGTACTTTGTGAGTTTCAGTTGTAGATGAAACTGAGAGTGTTTGTGGGTGTTTGAATTTTGCAGTGAGAGTTGATTTTTGAATTATCCCAGTTAAAGTTCAATTCTTTCACCTATTATTTAGCCACTGTTGATATCTGATCCATTTTTTAATATGTTTGGGGTGTTCGGCAATCTTATTGTAGGTGTTTCTTTTCAAAATATTGATCCATCATCTTCATGTGCAACACTGGTAGATGGTTGTTGAGAGTTTTCTTATATGTAAATGAGTTTTGTCTAGGCTAGTTTCCTGCAGGCTAAGGTGATTTTCAATTTCAAGGAGAAAACGTTTTAGCTTTTTTCTCAACTTGTCCTCTGCAGGTATTCAGGGGAAGATGAGGGATTACCAACTTGCTGGGTTAAATTGGCTTATACGATTATATATGATAATGGTATAAATGGAACCATGGTATGTTCTGAAATTTCGGCTTCTCTAATATCCTTGTCCTACCAATAGGTCAACTACCTTTGCATGTAACTACAAGTATATCTACTTTAACCAGTTAATCTAATTGTTTACCGGTTAATATGATTGTCGTCGTCCAGGGGCTTGGTAAAACATTACAAACCATCTCCTTGCTTGGTTATCTGCACGAATTTAGTGGAATAACTGGTCCTCACGTGGGTGTTGCTCCAGAATCCACCCTTGGCAACTGGATGAATGAGATTCGACCTTTTTACCCTGTTTTACGCGCAGTCAAATTTCTTGGAAATCCTTAAAAAAGAGGAAGTTCTTAATTGCTCTACTTGATTAAGTATCTTCAGTCCCCTCATTTTTATTGTTATTGAATAAACTAATGGTAAACATATTATTCTTCAAAGATACATACGTAACGAATTACTAGCTTCTGGGAAGTTTCATGTCTGTGTCACCAGTTTTAAAATGGTGATCAAAGAGAAGAATGCCTTGCGCCTCTTTAGCTGGTGCTATATTATAATTGATGAAGCTCATAAGATCAAAAATGAGAATTGACGTGTCTGAAGAGAAACCAATGAATCTTGACAAGCTAAATACTGATTTTCAGTCTTTAGCATAGGTCATCAATGTTGAAGCTTCAGGTACAACCTATATAAGAAACCAGTGAATCTTGGTCTAGAGATAACAAGATAAGAATTCTATAATGTAGCTAAAAATGATTTGGTTAATTATTTTTCGTTTTCTCATTTTTGGTACAAGGTTGATCATCTCATGCTTGCATTACATAAATTATGGTAGTGTATTGAGGGTGATTACATTCTTGTGCCTGTTTTCTTATGTACGTCCACTGTTGTGCAAATGGATAGGTTGTATATGTCCCCGAGTAATAAACGGCATAACATTGAAAATTTCCATGTAATAGTTGCTAGTGTTACTGGATATATGGTATTGTAGTGGTGACGCTTTTTGTTGAGGAATCCCCTTATTCATACTACTATCCCTTTTATCTCATAGCAGAAATTTCTCCTCTGCAAGTCATGTCAGATTATTATGCTTGTTATCTTTTGCTGCTATGAATATGAAAACATAATTTTTATTCTGTTTTCATATATATTTCATGCGAAAGATAAGAAATATTTTCATAGACAATTGTGAACATTTAGAAGTAAAGTTTCACAAATAATATTTTGACCTAGTGAAATACTTACATCTTACTAGGTAACATATTACTCCTGGCTGGCAAAGAGTTGCATGATCAAGAATCTTCTGCAAATGACTTCTATTCAGAGATGGCTTCAGACGAGAAAGGTAACAAAATTTGAGGTAAAGATGTCGAACAATCAATATGAAGTGGATGTTGAAATGTATTTTTTTTGCTCATAGAACATTGAAATTCAAATGGTGCTAGTGAAAAGTGCACATATCAAAAATCCTGTAGTAGCAGGCAAGAATACTGGAATGCTGACTATATAGGAGAGGAAGAAGGCGATGTTGGAATTGACCCAAACAATTAAGATAAGAAAGTGAGGTTTCTGGTAATGCACTAGGACCGTACGATGGTGAGGAGGCTGAAGACCCATTACCAGAAAAGAGCACATAAATGTGGAGTTTTTGTTATTTTTGGCAGTGGTTCTGTTGTCCACTAGTGAAATAGTAGTCTCCTAGTGAAGAACGTTGAAGAGAATTGCCGTGTCCGTATATGAATGTACAATATTGAATCTGTTAGGTTGCAGCTCTGGTATGATTGCTCTGTTACTTGAACAACTGAATCTTGACTTGGTGGGTATAGGAACACTTCACATAAACATAACCATTTGGGATTTGAGAATAAACAACATAGCATACATTTGTGAAAAATTTCAAATGAGAGATCAAACTTGAGAAGAACAATCTCGTTGAGAGTCTCCAATTTTCAAGTTGTGATTCTTAGACCACTTGGTGTAGACAAGTCAATTTGATGAAGTGGGTAAACCCAAGCATCTAAATCTCTAACCTTGTATTGGTAGCAGAAGATCACTTTGGTTTGGATCACCACAAGTGATTTTTAATTATGGTAGTATATTTTAATTATGAGAGTTTTATTGTTGTAGTAGATTTTAGTTAAGAGATTGTTTCCTTTTTAAATAAGGGTTTTTATATAGTCCCCAAGTATTGGGTTTTCTATTTAAGAATTGTGATACTTCATTATTAGATAATTATTGTATGAATTGATTTGAGATTGAAGTTGCTATTGTTTGTGTTTCTTTTACTGATTTTTTGCGGGGATAAGTACTATTATTCTTTTCACCTTGTCCTACATCATAGTGGTATTAAGAGTCAAAATTCTTGATATCTTTTGATTTCAACCAAGTCCTTCCTACCCTAATTTTCTAATCTCCACCAATTGTCGAAGTTCGCTAAAGAATCGACATCAATTTCCAAGACGATAACATAGTCTCAAACTTATCAAAAAAAAAACTTGCTACAACGCTGCTGTTACAGTACCTTGTGCACTGTTCATCAATGATTGTTCTGCTAAATGACATTTTGATACCCAAGGTTTCTAAAAATTTCAATTTAGCCCTTTAAGTTTTTGAAATTTTCAATTTAATCCTAAAGTTTCTGAAATTTTCAATTCAGCCCTGTTGTTATTTTTCACAAGAACAGTAACAAATTAAGACATATATGAACCTGAATGATCTGCCAAAATGACCTTTTCATTTTATTGACTAGCAAGTGGTTTATATACATGAGAAACATAACAGAAATGCATAACAGATAGCATCACAAGCTCATAAATCCAGGAGCTTATCTTTTAGTTCAAGCAACAACTATCCTATTTTCAAGCAACAACTACTTTGAAGCTTTCAAACATTTTGACTTATTCAAAAAATACTCCAGCCACTTTATTTCAGCAATCTTTGAATATCTTAGCAGCCTACTCAGCATAACACATCAGCAGCTGAGTCATCTTCTCAACACTCCTCCTTGGATCAGCTGCTGCTCATTCCCAATTTTTCTCTTAGGAATTCAAACCTGGCTTTAGAAAGTGCTTTTGTCAGAATATCAGCAACCTGATTTTCTGTATTGCAATGGAGTAACAGTATTTCTCCTTCTTTCTGTACTTCCCTGGGAAAGTAAAATTTAATCTTAAAATGCTTTGTTTTCCCATGGAAAACTGGATTGTTAGATATAGATAACGCAGCTTGGTTATCAACAAAGATTTGTGTGGACTCCTCATGTTCCATATGCAGATCTGTTAACACTTTCCTATACCATAGAGCTTGGTTTACAGCTGCTGTAGCAGCCACATATTCAGCTTCAGCAGTACTTTGTGCAGTAATCTCTTGCTTCCTTGAACACCAAGAGAACATGCCTGATCCAAAACAAAAACAAAAACCTGTTGTACTTCTCATATCATCAACAGAACCTCCCCAATCACTGTCAGAGAAGCCATGGAACTTAAAATCTGAACAATGAGTGAACTTTATGCCATAATTGACAGTGCCTTTGATATATCTCAGAATCCTCTTTGCAGCTTGAAAATGCACCTCACTTGCACAGTGCATAAACCTCGAAAGTAAACTCACAACATGCATTATATCAGGTCGGGTTGCTGTAAGATACATTAAGCAACCAATCAAACTCCTGTACAAACCTTCATCAACCTTATCAGCTCCATCATCCTTGCTGAATTTCTCTTTTTGATTCATAGGAGTTGATGTAGCTTTGCAGTCTTCCATGTGAAATTTTTTGAGTATCTCCTTTGCATACTTTCGTTGGTAGATAAAGACTTCATGCTGCCTTTGCTTTACTTCCATTCCCAGAAAATAGTGCATCAAGCCTAAATCTGTCATTTCAAACTCCTTAAACATTTCTGCTTTAAATTCCTTTATAAGCTCCTCATTGCTCCCTGTTATAAGCAAATCATCAACATAAACAGACACAACAATTAAGTCAGTAGCCTCCTTCTTCACATACAGAGTAAATTCACTTAGGCTTTTTACAAAGCCTAGGCTTAATAAGTGATTATCTATCCTGCTGTACCAGGCCCTTGGGGCTTGTTTAAGACCATACAATGCCTTTTTCAGTAAATACACCTTATCCTCATTCCCCTGCATAACAAATCCCTCTGGTTGCTCTATATATATTTCCTCCTGCAAAAAACCATTTAAAAAGGCTGATTTAACATCTAGCTGATACACCTTCCAGCCTTTTTGTGCTGCAATTGCTAGCAGCAACCTGATTGTATCTAACCTTGCCACAGGTGCAAAGGTCTCAGAGAAATCAACACCATAGATTTGAGCATAACCCTTCACCACTAGCCTTGCTTTATACTTGTTAACTGATCCATCTGCATTTAACTTGGTTCTGAACACCCATTTAACTCCTATAACCTTCCTATTTTGAGGTTTTTCCTTAAGCTCCCAAGTGTGATTTTTCTCTATCATTCTCATCTCCTCTTTCATAGCTTCCATCCATTTCTGATCTTTTACAGCTTCTTCAAATCCTGTAGGCTCCATTACAGCCACATTGCATCTTTGATAAATGTCAGAAAGCAGTCTTGTTCCCCTGACTGGTGGGTCATCAACATTGTCTTCAGAAGGTTGCAAATCTTCTAAAAATTGATCCTTTTCTCCATCATCCCAATTCCACTGCTCATTCTCCATGAAAGTAACATCTCTACTTATCAGAATTTTCCCTGTTTGAGGTTGAAAATTTTTGTAAGCTTTAGAGATGTTGCTGTAACCAATGAAGACTCCCGGTTCTGCTTTCTTATCAAGCTTGTCTCTCTTCACCTGAGGCACATATGAAAAACACAGACAACCAAATACTTTGTAGTTATGTAATAGAGGTTTGTATCCATACCAAGCCTCAAAGGGTGTTTTTCTTTTCAAAGCCTTCGTTGGAAGTATGTTAAGTAGAAAAACAGCAGTATTTGCAGCCTCTGCCCAAAACTTTTTTGGCAGCCCTTTTTCATGTAGCAGACATTTGGTCATCTCCATCAGTGTTCTATTCTTCCTCTCACTTACTCCATTTTGTTGTGGAGTGTATGGAGCTGTCAGCTGGTGCTCGATTCAAGCTTCTTCACAAAACATATCGAACTTTTCTGAGGTGTATTCCTTGCCATTACCTGATCTTAACACTTGCATCTTGCAGCCACTCTGGTTTTCCACCCAAACTTTGAATTTCCAGAACACAGCTGCAACCTCAGATTTAAACCTTAAGAAGTAAATCCAACACATTCTTGTTAAATCATCTATAAAAGCAATATAATATTTACTTCCCTTTAATGATGGAGTTCTCTGAGGCCCTCCAAGATCAGTATGTATTAGTTGCAGCTTTTGTGAAGCCCTCTAGGCCTTTTTAAGAAATGGCAATCTACTTTGTTTTCCATATTGGCAAGCCTTGCAGCCAAGTACATGCTCATCTAGTGGTGGTAATCCTTGTACCAGCTGATTTTTCTGCATATATATGAGTGCTGCATGATGAAAATGGCCCAATCTCTTGTGCCAAATTTCTGTTGTGTTCATAGAGACTTGATATGCTGTCTGCTCCTTCATTGGATCCAGAGAGAAGCACTTGCCTCTCATTTTGATTGTACACACCTCGTGGCCATCCGCATCTCTAATCATACACTTTTTGTCTTCAAACAACAGTTTATAGCCTTTCTCCAATAGCTGACCAACACTCAGCAAATTTTGATCAATTTTAGGCACATATAAAACATCAGTAATTAGTTTTGTACCTAAAATACTTTCAATTGCTACTGTCCCTTTGCCTCTTACTTCAATGAACTAACCATTTCCAACCTTGACTTTGGGAATTTTAGTTCTATCCAGCTCTCTAAAGAGCTCTTTGTCATAGGTCATATGGTTTGTGCAACCACTATCAACTAACCAATGTTCATCAGAGCTTTTGCTTGCATAACATGAGACAACAAAAAGGTGCTCCTCCTCCTGCTGGTCCACCATTTTAGCTTCACCCTCTTGCTGTTGTTTACTTCTGCAAACCTTCTCTATGTGGCCTAACTGGTTGCACTTTCTGCACTTGATGTCAGGCCTCCACCAACACTTAGATTGAGGATGATTTGTCTTTTTGCAATGCTGACATTGAGGGTAATTTCCTCCTTTGTTGTTACTGCCTCCAGCTCCAGCATTTCCTTTGTTTGAGTTGTCTTTATTGCCCATCTTTTTCTTGCCTTTACTTCTATCCTGGGTTTGTATTTTGGCCTGCAAAGCTCCCTCCACAAACCCTTCTTGCCTAATAAGTCTTCTCTGCTCATGTGCCTATAAAGCATTCAAAAATTCTGCCAAGGAAATACTTGTTAAGTCTTTAGATTCCTCAAGAGAGGAGATTTTGGACTCAAACCTTTCAGGTATGGTTACTAGGATTTTTTCAACAACCCTTTGATCAGACAAGTCTTCTCCAAGCAACCTTACCTTGTTTACTATGCTCAGCAGCCTATCAGAGTACTCCTTTATGGTCTCTGATTCCTTCATCCTTTGTATCTCAAATTCCCTCCTTAAGTTCATCACTTGCATGCTCCTTGATCTGTCATTGCCTTGAAACTCAGTTCTGAGATAGTCCCAGATGTTTTTGGCTGACTCCAAAGTCATGATCTTGGTGAAAAGAACTTCAGAAACTGCTGAATGGAGGCATGACTTGGCTTTGAATTTTTTTGTTGTCCTCTCCTTGTGAACCTTGATTTCTTGGACAGTGGGATTGTCTGGCAATGGAGTGATTTCATAATCAGCTTCAACTGCCTCCCAAAGATCAACTGCTTGCAAATAAACAGTCATCCTTACTGCCCATGTTTGATAATTCTCACCAATGAAAACTGGTGGTATTATTGGAGAGAAAGCATTTGAGGCCATGCTTAGAAAGGTTAGGTATTTATGTGTTTTGGTGTTTTGGTGAAAGAATGCTCTCAGGATTTCTCACACAGGCCCCTTAAGAAAACAGCTCTGATACCAATATGTTGTTATTTTTCACAAGAACAGTAACAAATTAAAACATATATGAACCTGAATGATCTGCCAAAATGACCTTTTCATTTTATTGACTAGCAAGTGCTTTATATACATGAGAAACATAACAGAAATGCATAACAGATAGCATCACAAGCTCATAAATCCAGGAGCTTATCTTTTAGTTCAAGCAACAACTACTTTCCTATTGTCAAGCAACAACTACTTTGAAGCTTTCAAACATTTTGACTTATTCAAAAAATACTCCAGCCACTTTATTTCAGCAATCTTTGAATATCTTCAGCATAACACATCAGCAGCTGAGTCATCTTCTCAACAAGCCCCTATACTTGCATATATTGTCTTCCAAGGTTAACGATCTAGACTTTCTTTAGGCCAAGATAAAGCAACTAGAGCATCAAACCATATCAATTCTCTAAAGAGATAGGTACTCTTATTTCTTCTTCCCACTTTGTCCTACATCAAGTAGGCGCTAATGCCCATGGGAAATGGTGGTGCGGGTGAATTGGGGAACAGAAGAATTGTGGCGCATGAAAGAAGGCGTTGGGTACACGGTTATGTTGGGCACATTAGCGTGGGTGAGCAATAGTGTTGGTGCTTCGGGCAACGAGGCAAATGACGATTAGGTTATGGGGCTAAATGTCTACATGGAAATGCATACCGTGGCACCCAATCCATATCGCGGTTGTTAGGCGTTCGAGGACATGCATGGCGTCTACTCACACAAATGCTATGACAAAAGTCATTATTATCAAAACTGGTGAAATTAATAGGGCGCGGAGCATGCACGCGTGGGTATGAGAGTAAAAGGGAACTGGGCTCAAGTGCGGGAAGAGATGTTGAGTGTCGCGCATGTGTTTCGGCGAGAGCGTGAATAGGGGCGCGATTTCAAGGGCGTGTGAGTATATGGGTGCTAGTGGTCCTGGCGATGAGGATCATATGCATTAGTAGGTCGAGCAGCACTAGGCGCGCTAGTGTCTGCGTGCGCCAACACTATCGTCACTATGCCTATTAAGTGTCCACGTGCCCGTGCCCCAAAAATAGTGTACTATGCCTTCATCTTTTTTTATACTATAAGTTTGATCTTTCCTTCATGTACACATTATCATAGTAATATAAACCAAAGCATCACAAAATTCTGTTCATACTTTCATATCCCAACTCAAAAATTGGTGGTCAAATAGACAACCTTGTCTGCAACAGTGCAGTAATATGAGGCCAAGCTTAATTGTTCTACGGGACGTATTATTGATTTTGAGATTATAAAATTTAGATTTTGATTGCGATCAATCTTCTCTCTCTTGCACGAGTAATCTCAATGGAGTGACCTCAAACCATCGTATACGTCTAGGGAGATTGGCATCCATCTAATCTTTGTAGGAATCAAGGGATCCTCGTGTTTAGGTGCGGAACCTAAACCCTTGTTATTTTGTGTGTTGTCCTATATCATTTGACTAGTCGAAAGTATCATATGGATCCACCACTTTTCTTATTTGGTTTATTCTATGAAGAACTCATTTTTTGTGTACCACATTCGCAAAACGTCGCGGTGAAGTTTTTTACCTCTTTATAGGATCTAAATTCTAAACAGTATAATCCTTGATTCAGGCATGAACTATTCATTGATAACTGAAGAAATGATTGTGGGCTCTCAGCCGCAGAAAGCTGAAGACATAGATCATCTAAAAGAGGAAGAGAATGTGGCCTACATTCTTAACTTGCAGCAGGACAAAGACATTGAATATTGGGGAATAGACCCCTACCCTCTATAATAAAAAGATGTCAAAGAGCTGGAATACGTCACATGAGAAGGCCTGTAAGCAGATCTTTTTTTTAGTACCAACCATTGCATGTGGAAGGAGGTTATGAAGTAACTTATAGGTACTCCTCCATTCCAAATTATAGGATTGTTGACTTTTGAAAGTCAATTTGAGATATTTTTAAACTCAAAATAAAGATGATTCATTAAAAATTATAAAATAATAAATCCTACGATGAGTAGTACTTTTGAGATAATTTACATTATTCGTCATTGTATTGGCTTAAATGAAAGGAATCTATGTCAATTTTCAGTTTGATAATGTCTTTCGTTGACTTCAAAATGTCAATAAGGATCTTATATTTTGGAACGGAGGTAGTTCAATATGCACTGCACCCTTATTATTGTTAAATTGCCCCACAAATAGTGTACTATGCCTTCAAATGATTAACACTATCACAAATCTTTGCAACCTTCATTTTTTTACTCTATTGTTATTACTCAAACATACAAAACTTGAACATGATAACATATTTCTACTATCGTTGTAGTAATTCACAAACATAAGAGTAGTATTTTATTTTCTGAGATTTCAGATCTTGGGAGTTGTTATGTCTAATGCCTAATCTATCTTAAGATGCAAGTGTAGGTTTGTAAATTGAACTGCTGTAACAATATAGCTGGTTTTCATGTTTGTAAACTAGGCTGCTATAACAATGTATAAGCAAAACTACACAATCCTTTCACAATTGCTAAAAAATATGGTGTATGCATAGCAAGTTTTTCATGTTCTGTATACCAAGTTTTGGATTTTTCTGGATGCAGATAGCAACATATCTGTGTAGAGAAGTTCAATAAACTTCCAACATATAAAGGACTCATGGATACTAGTGAATTGACTGGTAGAAAATGCACTAATGCTTTCTTTGGAACTTGGGAACTACGTGGGGAAAAGAAAGGAAAAGGATAATGAATACAATTCGTTACACTTGCTTTCATCATTATACATAGTTGAACTTATATCCAGTAAAAAAAGTTTTTTTTTGGGGGAACTAATATTTCCACAAGTGAAAATGTTAGTTCCCCACAAGGTCCTCTCTCGCATAAGGGTGGACCTCACTATTCATGTGATGAGAAGCTTGTGGAGCTAACATTTTCCTTTGCGGAAATATCAATTCCCTCTTATGTTTTTCTCTAAATTTACTTTCCTTTTTATTTCCCTTCACCTCAACTTTTTGAGTATCAAAAAGAATAATTAAGGTTATTACTGCTGCTTTCAAGTTTTTACATTCCCTGATTTATGGTATGCGTTGAAAGGCAAGAGATTTTGATCCTGATTCCTTGAGATTTGGATTACCAAAAGCTGTCTCCTCACTAGATTGGGCCATTTCAGAGGGCAGGGGTTGGACCCAAAGTCTCTCTTCACATATATATATATATATATACTACAGTTATTAATATATTCACAAATTTTAAGGCTTAGTGGAACAAAATAAGTAGAGTACTACAGTTATATTAGTACACTACTATTATGTTAAAGAATATGCTACCGTACGGTTAGGGCTTCTCTGTTGTTCGCCAGTGGTTTACAGTTCGTGCAGTTACAGTTTGTGAAATTTATAGTTCGTACAATTCCGGTCGGAATCGGATTTTGGGGTAGGTATTCAGGTTCCCTCAGGTTATTTGGCTCCCCTACGGTTTGGGTTGGTATTGGATTTTGGGGCGGGTATTCAGGTTCTCTCAGGTTATTGGGTTCTCCTACGATTTCAGCTCTGCTTCTTACGGTTTTGTTCTTTTTTCCCTGTTTCTTCTTGTTCCTTTGGAAATAGGAGGGGTTTTATATGGAGCATGCTCTTCTTGGGGCACAACTATCAACAATGGAGCCCACAGTGATAAAATTTAAAGGTATTAAAGTAGTATAAATAAGGGTTTAAGGGTTTAGTCATTAGTGGTGGATTTACTTTTTTGGTTTAGCTTCTCTAATTTTGGCTACGAAACAGTTGAGCTAGCTTCACAACTGAATGTGTGTAGCTGATAATTTTGAAATGTTTATTCTGATAGATTGGTTCAACAGTTGACACTAGTAACAGTACTTTCCTTAGCATTTCCCTTTGGGATTTTGTTCCTGCAAAAATTTGGCTTAAAGTCTTCGTTGAATTGTATAATTCCAGGGAAGGTTCTAATTCCCTCTCTCCTACATATTTGTATTTTTTTATTTGGTAAAGGTATAAATTTTATGCAACTGAGATTTTGGTATTGCTTTCTATTGTCAGAGTAAAATCATCTTACAACTGACAGTATGTTGAGGAATATATGCTCTCAAGTTCTGTATAGTTTGCTTTGAAGTTTTTAAATGTCTAATCTCCCCAAACCCATGTTTTAACACTTTCCACTATCATTCTCATCTTTCATCAGCCATAACAATTTCAGTCTAACGCTCAAATCGCTCATTTCGGGATATCTATTTGTGGGTGTCTTCAATCTCTCTATAGATCTGTAGAGCACTGACTAATTTACACAATCTAAAATCTTAGTATCTATTTAAATATTGTATATATTTTTTTCAGTATATGAATGTTCAGAAAATTGTATGTTTTCTGTAATTGTTGTTCTATGATCCCCTGTACCCTAGATTTTAAGTTTTGGTGATTGAGGGTTTTGTTTATGCAGCTTATTGTTTTTTCTCAGTTAAAATAGGGCATTGTTAGTTGATAATTCATTCAAATAGTTTCTCATGTCTTACTGAAACAACTTGAAGTAGGATAATGTAAAAACCATCTGTAGTTGTCCCTGTGTATCTGTGCTTATGTATTTACTGGATGTCTTCCTTTTCCCATGAGTGATATATTGAGGTTAATTAATTGCAGGTTAAAAAATGTCTCAACAAGTAGGTAGTAGCAGTGCTTAACATGTTTCTTTCTCTCACTTTCCCTTACTTTTCCTGTTACAACTTCTTAGAAGGATTCATTCTGTGTTGTTTAAATGAATGAGCAGTTGTCTTATTAGTGGAGAACAAATGTCTTTCATTGCTATATTGAATTTGATATTTTTTAAGCTTTTCATCTGCACATGTGGAGTATTTCTATCTTGCCTATTGTAAAGAACTTCAAGGTCATCTGACTTGTTTCTTAGAACTAATACATCCGGAGAAGTATACACGTGGACAATTTTGTTATTGGACATTTAAGTTGTTGCATATCCTGCATAAGTCTGATAATGCTTGAGAGCTTCAGCAAATTAAGTTAGCAAGTATATAATATAGTTCATAAATAATAACTAAAACAGATCATATTTCATAAATCATAACTGAAATCAGTGATTATATTTTGTTATGTTCTGTATGCCGAAAAGCTCTGCCTATTTGCTTTGTCCTTAGTTATGTCATCTACTGCTAACAGTGTTACAATTGGAATTCCAAGGCATGTAAGGTCAATGCTATAATACAACACTAGTTTGTCACAAATTATAGAACAACAATAAAATTACATAAACCTGAACATTTGATACTTCAGAGTTGAATATAATTCAATGCTAGTTTATAGGCATATTTTAGCTTTCTGTTTTATCAGCTAAACAAACCTTATTTAGCCTACTTGGCAATGCTCCAACGTCATTATTTCTAATCTTCTCCGTTCTGTCCGGTGACGGTGGCTTGAACCATCTGGTGATTCACAGAACATCTGGTGGTGTTCAAAGTGTTCAAACTCAAAGTGTTGGTGGGTTGGCTAATTGGCTTTGTCACGAAGGAAGTCTCTTTTTTGATTTGTTTCTGCTGTATTAATCCCTCTTTGGAGCTTTTTAAGTCTGCTAACATTCTTACAAACATAAGAGATTAGATCTTTATTAAATGTGTATGAAAGATTACCTAACTTTAAGTTTCCTCTTCTCAGGTTGAAACCAATCTTTGTTCGGCATTGCCATTTTGATGAGTTAATTGCCTGGAGGACCTCTTTTTCTTTGTTTCCGTTCTTCATTTTTGTTGTTGTACCGATACCTCATCTTGTCAAATTCCCTGAGAATAGTTGAGTCGAATGATGCTCTACCATTAATTGGTCCTTGCATCATCTTCACTTGTTCTTTTTATTGATAATTGCTTATGTATTATCTGTGCTACCATTAGTATTATTTATCTGTGTTTACTATGATGGTATTTATGAGTAGTATAATTTGGGTACCATAATTACTATGTCATTATGGTAGCACAGATAAATATTATGCTCTACCATTATGGTAGCACGATTATTATGAGTAGTGTAATTTGTATGACGACGTGTCCGACATTTTTCTCCCCTTTAGGATGTTTAATTAATATGTATGGTTTAAACCTTAAATTGTGATTGGTGATGATTAATTATTTAATTTTTTTTCTTTATTTTTTTAAAATAATTTGAATGAATTTTATATTAGGTGACTGATAAATGAATTCAGATACCCGGATATTCGAATAATTTGTTTATTCGAATAAAATAAATGGAAACAGATATTATCTGTATTCGAATATTATTTCGAATATCGGATACAGATAATATTTTTAAACCAGCGGGATATTAGATACGAATACGGATAGCGAATTAATTTTCCGAATACGGATACTATTGTATTCGGATCCGTATATATTCGTTTACACCCTTAAATTGCCCACAATTAAATTGGACCACACGATCAATTTAAAATGTATGTATAGATGGAAATGGAATAGGTTAATAAGTTGAAGAGAGTAGAATAGGAAAGCTAAAACTTGACAGACAGAAGATCAATTTCAAATAGCACTTCTCCATCTCCGGCGCAGCCTCTCCCCTCCACTGCCTCTTGCTTTAGATCTCCTCCTCCGGCTACCTCCCTTGCCGGTAATATCATCTTTCTCTCTTCTTCTCACAGTCTCTCACTCAAACACACTTCCTGCACATACACTCAATGGACAATTGTATACACACTCCACACAGTGCAGAATTAAGTTGTTATTCCCCACTAGTTTTGTTCTTTTGTTGTTGTTTGTTGTAAAAATGTGTGTTACACTCACCTGTGATTGTTATAATTGGGTTGAATTAGAGTTCTGACTTTGGGGAATAATTGAATGTAAATTTTAATTAAAATTTGTGTAATTTATACTGAATTAGGGACGATTTTAGTACATAGTATAGGGGCTAAATTGGGAGCTGAATTGGTGTTGCCTAACACGTTTGTTGTTTTGTTTTAAATATAATCTCTAAACTGAGTTTGAAGGCTTGTGAGCTTGTCCAATACCTATATTGTGTCCTAAATTTTAAGGTTTAACTTGTTGATAAACTCATCAGAGATTAGGAATGTACTTTTCCTACATTGAGATTTCTATTCTTTGTACATTTATATATGATTAATGTCTTGCAAGGTCTTGAAAATTCTCCCGAAAGACCTGAACAACTGTGACGCCCCCAAATCCGGTATTTTAATTTTCACAGGATTTGGTGTTCACTGTTCAAATATCATATGACTATCTACCCATAATAATAAATATTCCTTAAATAGATAAATAATCCATCATCTTTACAACATCTGAATTAATAAATACATAATCAATCCCAGGTTATACTTAACCTTAAATCTCTGTTGCGGAAACGTAAACAAATAAGTCTTAATAAATACACATAAGTCTTGAACTTTAACATTTCAATAACATCACAAGTCTTCAACACTTGTTAGCTTTTCCTTTGCCCTTGCTACCAGAAGGTTCATCACTTGGTTCATTCTTAGCTGCAATGTTATTATGCAAGAGTGAACACGAATGTCCGCAAGTATAAAAGTATGACAATAATAATATGCGAGTGAAGTCAAAGAAACCTGAATAACAGAAAGCTCAACTTTTGAATCAAGAATAATTAATCGAGAATCAAATTACTTCTGAGGGTCATAAGACCTTGAACTAAGTCTTAGGTTGTCAAGTATATTAACCTTTAAACCTTTAATAGTCATAAGACTATAGACTTTACTTCTCGTACTTAGGGAGATCAGCCCTTCGTACCGATACTGTGCACACTACCTCAACGCTTAAAGCATCATCAATTCCCCTTTAAAAGGGTTGTTCATCTCAGTTTGACATCAGAGTCCGCACCAAATAAAGTTTGGTTTGGATAACTCAATAGTAGTTCTGGAATTTAGAACGCTCATCAACTATGGACTAGTCGAATCATTAAGGGTTTGCTAGTCTTAAAGGTTTCAACAAAATAAGATATTCAATTTGAATAATAACTTCTCAAGGGTATATAATCGAATAAGTATTGCATACTGAAATGATACTTTTAAAAGAATTATAACATCTCATATGAAATTCTGAACTTGAGTAATCAAGAATAAATACTTCACTTGATATAGAATTTAAATCTATAATTTGCTCAAATGTAAAGATTTAAGTTTAGGAAACTTGCTCAATTTAAAAGTAAGGTTTAGAAACTTGCCTCGTGCACAAGCTACAATTATACTCACTTCTTTAATTACTTTTACCTATCAATACATTCACAATATTAATTAATCACAGGTTCGATATGTTTATCGGTTCACAACTGTGTTCTTCGAACTCATTATTATGTTTTTCAAATAATGGTTTACATTGATTAATTAACTTATTAATTAATCACATAACTTAAGTTATTAACTTGTGTTATCATCTTATCACATACATAGCATGTCTTCGCGTTTATTAGACTCAAAACATTTTTCTCAAAATTCAACACTTAGCAAATTTTTGGAAAATTTCAGACGGGGCGCGGCCGCGCGACTTTTACCCTTGGACCCGGCGCGGCTACGGAATTCCAAAATTTCCAGTTCGCGAAGAACACAGAAATTCGGCCACTTTCTCAAATTTTACACCATTACTCTGATTTATAGTGTTACCCATGAAGTACAAACTTCACAGGGACATTATATATCACTTCTAACACATTCTTAACATTTTAACACTTAAAATTATACAAATTAACACCATCAATTTCACTGTTCTTCATAACTTTTGTCAAGTTGAAGAAAATATAAAATCTCTCCTTACGGATTCGTTATAACACCAAATCCGTTCATTCCAATCTTATTTCCTTTGTTTTAACATATACAATCATAACCATGTGTTAATTTTAATATAAACATATGATTACAACATTCATCTTAAGGGTCATAAACTTTGGGATTTTGGGATTTTTATTGTAGCTATGCGTTCTTGCTTATTTTGCAGTTTTGAATATTTTTTGAATCTTTTTCAGTTGATTACTGTACAGCAGTGAGTTCAATTTTAACAGCATTTAAGATTTTCACTTTACTTTTTATGAATTTTTTGGTCATGATATTTCATTAGAATACTTGTATTGTGTTAATCATTTTAGTTTGTGTTGGCCACATAGCAATATGAATGTTTCTTATGTTCTGCTTATTTTCCCTATATCGTACATATATGTAAGCCATTTTTGTTCTTATTTTTGATAAAAATATATATGTAAGCCATTATTATCAATTCATCACTTGGATGGTAAGATTAATACTACTTTTGTTCCAAATTATAAGATCATTACTGACTTTAAAATACTAAGTGTGATGTGATTGTAATTGTGACTCCGAAATTATCTTTTAGGTTTTACATATCATTCTTCTTATTTATGGGTTTTCTTTTAAATTTTATATGAAAGAAATGATATAGGCCCTTCGATTTTGAAATTATATGTGAATCTTGTTTGAAGAGAAAAAAAGGAAAGAAAAAAATTGAAGTAAAGGTGACTTTTGATGTAGTATTGAACTTCAACTATATCTAATTTTTAGCTGTTAATTGTTGGTCGATTTGTTTTTTTACATGGAGCCTGGGTAGCCTAAGAAAGAAGAGGAAACAGTTGCTGCCCGTTGTTACGTCGACTACTCTGGTGATGATCAGTGGTCGAATCAAATTCCTGATAGCTAGTGGACTCGTGATACGGCCGTGGCTCCCATTCCTCCAGTTCCTGGTTTTGGTTGACACTAAATCAAGGTGTGTATATTTGCCTTTATTCTAATTAGTACTCCCAGCATCCCAAATTAATACTCATCTAGACTTGCTCATGCTTTAATTCAATATTAAAATGATCAGAGTTTTATTTGACTTTAATTTAATTTGACTTGAATTTACTTATATATGAATTGAATTAATGATATTAACCCAAAAAATTAAAATAATAGATATAACAAGGCAAGAACAGCCTACGAGCGTATTATGAAAAATTAGCAAGTTCGATCTAAGATTAATAAATATATCGAGTTTTCAAAAGATTAAAATAGTCGATCAAAAAAAGGAAAAGCTACAGGGTAGTGGGCTAGTGTATGGATTTAGGTATGAGTTGTTGATCTTGGGGTCAAGTTGTTAATATGATTTTTTTGTTTGTAGGTTTGGAATAATGCCCTGGGTTTAAGTAGCTTTCCCCTCCTTTTGGTGTTATTTTTAAGGTCTATTGGTTTCTCACAAATGATCAGCCCTCTTGGTTTATCACTGTGTTTCCCTAGTTTTCTGAGCTTTGTTTACCTTACCTTCTTTGTTGAAAACAAGTTGCCCCTCAACAATAACAACCTGCCACTCATTAATTGGAACATCATCAATTATTGGAGTCCCCTTATCTTCATCATACTCATCACATATAGGTGCTCTTTCACAATTTGTTTCTTCACACCTTGATCTAGATGCTAGCATTATCACCTTCATTGAATGATTCTTCATCATACTCATCATATATAGGAGCTCTTTCACAATTTGTTTCTTCATAATCCTTGATTATATATGAACACAATGCATAAATTATGGTGTGATTTTGTTGTGTAAAATCACTTTAATCTTGGCTTTTAGAATTTTCTTCTGATCATTTATTGAATTGATGTGTACATTTATGATTAATTAGCTTATTGCTCTCGACGTAGATATTGGTATAAATGATAGCTTTTGGTTCTTAATTGGTTGATATGGTGATCAACTTTCTTTAGTGACAGTGAGGATTCTTAGAATGAGGTGGTGCTTGAAGGCGAATCCTATCTGATGGAGACCGTGGAGGTAGTGGAAGGTGCTCTATCTGAGCTAACCCATGAACATCATCTTGGAGTTACAATGGATAGAGTTGTCGAATTTGTTATCATTCACTTTTGTCTTCCTTGAAACTAAATAGACTTGAATCAGTTTGTCTCTATATTCTTTGTTCATGTCTATATTCTTTGTTTGATAAGTAAATCGTTTTAATTGGTATTAGATGTCCACCTTTTTATTTATTTATTATGTTCTCTTCCTTTCCATGTTATATTTGTAACTTATGGTAAAAGGAAAAAATTGCTCCACCAGAGTTTCTAAAAATATTCTTTCTCTGTGTCATGTTTTTCTAGTTGTTCTTGGTGCATGTGTGTGGTGTGCCTTTCATTTCCGCACATCCTTTTCAGTTCCATGTTCCTTTTTCAAAATAACTTTATATGTTCGTTCAACTAGCCAATGCCCCAATTATCATGATTAATTCCTTGATTGACGAGAAGAAGTTAGAAACCAAATCTTAGCCTTGGAAATAGATCTTGCAAATAGAAATGAGAAGTTCACTGCTGCAACTTTCGTGTAGGGAAATATGTTTGAAGCATGAAGGGAAAATGGAAAAAAAAGCTTGATTTGCAGTTTCATTGCACATGATCAAGTTAATAGAGGATTTCTTTTTCTTTTAATTTGTTTCTTCTTTTTGGAAGTATCAAACCCTTTTTCCCTATAACTAAAATTGCTATCAAATTTGTTGAGAAAATTGAGCCAAAATTAGGTTATAAATTGTTATGCGAACCCACCATCGCATGCACATTATTTTACCAGTCACTTCAGAGTGTACCGTGATCATTAATGGTGGCTCTGATACCAATTTGTTAGGGTGTTTAGGGGGACCACTTAAGGACCAAGCCGCAATCCATGATCTTACTAGACTCTCAACTATTTCTCAAGTAATAATTAGGCCTTAGTGTTTTGAGTGTTAAGGGTTTTCTGCTTGTTGCAAAAGTAATGTGCAAGCCTTTATTGGGAGTATATGTTCACATTTAAGGAGGAGCAGTTCAACAATGTTAACTTCACATCTGTCATCTGTCTTTGAGTGTGAAGTTGAACGCTTAATATATAAGGTAGGGCTTAAAATCTATTGGTTGAAGCTTTGGATCAAGTTGAGTTTAACAAAATTATTCAGTCCTTCAGTAGTTTCCTGACTCCCTAACAAAAAGGTTATATACTTCATAAGTTGGGCTACACATTTTAGGTGTTATAATATCGTTATTTCTTCTCTATACCCTTCAGTTATTTGCATATCAAGTTCGTTTTGTCATTTATTATTGCAAGTTTCTAATTATAATTATATCTACTTGATGGCTCTAAACCATGTTATACGCAAATGCATGTAATGCACTTCAGCTTGTACAGTTTCACAATTCATATGCAGCATCGGTCCATTTAATTACATCCTTGTCATTTGTGACGGACGTACTTTGCCGCCATAAAGTTCAATTCAGAAAATACTCGCTAATGTGTGTGGGGTCTTTGAAACTAATAGGAAAGATGTCTAGAGTGTTGGGATGATAGAGATTTTTAAGGTGACATGCATTTGTGAACAAAGTACTTTAAAGTATATTTCATTTTTGAAATTCCTTTATGTTGTATTTGGTCAACCCAAAAGCACAACAAGACATTGATGGAAGGATGAGAGTTTGTAATTTCAGTTGAAAATTTAGCATGTATTTGGACTGTGATTTGATAAGGTTTCAAGTTTAAACCATAAGTTGTGAGATTCTGACTTATTGAACTTTGCCATGAAAATCAAAGAAATATAAAAATAAAATAAAACAGTTTTTTTGATTTGTATGTACATGAATTTTAGAAATCATTTTCTGATGAACTTGTCTTGTTTTCCTTTCATTACTTTTGTCAATTTTTTTATTGAAGTAAGAAAAGAAGGAAAGAAAAACACAAATTTTGCTTGCTTTCATTCTTTATTATTCTGATTCACTTTTGAATTTTTATATTTGTTTGTTACAGCTAACCTCAACCATGTTGCATTTACTTGGCCTCACTTGAAGTACTGATCATCAACCTATACATGATTTTCTCGTCAAAGTAAGCACCTGATAGTTTTGGATATCTTGAAGAATGTAGCTAAATTATCTTTTATGGACATTTGCTTATAATTTATGTTAGACAAATTATAGTTTGATGCTAATGCTACTACTTTTGCTTCTGTAAGGCTTCATTCAAATGGTTAACACTCCTAATTTTTTATCTCTATTTGCACGTATGACCAAAAACTGAAAAACATGTATATCTGGTTTTGAACTCAGTAATTTGGCACATCCCCAAATTCTGAATTTACATTTTAGAACATTTTGTCTTTGTTTGTATAATTATTATTGTTTTAATTTATATATAGAAATCTTCATTTCTTGAGGAGTGGCTTAAGGTGCTATGCTTATCTTAAGAGGAGGCAAGTAGTAGACCAGAGGATAATTCCACCAAGAACCAAAAGAAAGAGGTAATATGTAAAGCAATACATTCACTAGTTGAGGTATTCGAAGGTCAAAACCATCATAAAATTGCACAAAGGATTGACAAGCTGGGCAGCATAATGTGAGAAAAGCGTGATGATCGGCATTTTTCAAACCTTTACACTTTTATCTTCAGCCCACAAGACTTCGAGGACCAGTTCTTTTCTTTTACTGGCTGAGAAGATCAAGCCTGAACTTCTCTTATAGACTATAACATGTTGAACAAATCTAGGGAGTTTTGCTCTGGTGGTGGTGGTGTTGTAGGGCATCAAAGTAGTGAAAAGAGAAGTTTGGTGGGAAATTTCTTGTACATGGTTGGGACTTTCGGCGTTTTGTTTTGAACTGAATGATTGTGTTGGCTGTGATGCATTGCAGCTTTTCAATTTAAAAAGATCAGTTGCTTGAATTCCTTATAGATGTTTATACTTTAGTGGCTTTCTGAAAACATGCTTTAGTGTTTTTTTTAAAAATTAGGATTTTAAATAAAATATATACAGAATGATTAAGTTTTGATTTTACTCGTAACAGGGATGAAAGAATTAAATTTGGGATATTTTAGCTATAGCTTAATTGGAGTTTCTTTTTCTGTTTTCATGGCACATGACACAATCTCTTTGTTGGACAAGGAATGCGACACTATTTGAGATAGTTAATCCGGACTCGTCTCGTATATTGTCTTGCATCATTGTAGCCTTTTCTATTCACTAAAGTAATTTTTAATTTTATATCATAATTGTTTATTTGGCTTATGCTCTCTAATTTCCTTAATTGCTGTTAAAAAAGGAACGATGACGGATGTGTACAACTCAACATTTCATTTTTGAAGTATGGATATTGATAAGATCTGCTTGATGGAGGATGGAATGCTATTGTTGTGATTCGTTGAGTTGGGTAGTAGTCTTTTCATTCCATAATAATAGTTGTTTTAGTTCATATACATGAATTGAGTAATTCTATCACAAATTCACTATTCCTTTACCCAAGTTGGGAACTACAAAACAAAATAGAGAATAAGCAACAAATAAATTAAAATATTTGTTTTCTAAAATGACTATTATTAAATGGTAATCGGAAAATTCATATTCGTTCGCATTCGTATTTGAAAAAAACGGATATTATTCGCATTCGAAAAAACCCCCCCCCGGATATATGTGTATTCGATTTAAAAATATTAGCAAATAAACGAGTACGGATACGAATATATGTGTATTTGTATTCATTTAACATCCGACCGTAAATGTATCCGGTGGATATTAGGAATCCAATATTCATCAAAATAACTTATATATGCATATATATAAATTTAGTTTGCATTTAATTTAGTCAATTAACATGAATCGTTAATCAAGAATTCTTTATAATTTTCACGCACTTCTTCCGGAAGACATGCAAGAAAATCCTCCGAAATATGATATCAAAGGCATAAAATTACACGGAACATCCTAATCAATTAACTCACTATATTCTTATGTGAACTAGTTGATAGTCCGTGCAATGCACGAACTAGTTTGAATAATTTGTTCACAATCTATGTACTAACGTTAACTCATATCACACAATTTCAAATCAATTTCTTTTTACACACTGTACTAAACAACGGATGAAAAAACATTCTGATTCATAAACTTGTGAACAAATAACTAAAGTAACAAGAAAAGATACTGGCTTGGCAAATACAAATATACATAGCAGATTTCCTGCAACTCTTCTTCCAGTAGGAACCCAGTAATTCGATCAAGAGACACTTTCGTCTGAGCCAACATTGACACCAAGTCTGGGAAATTCCTTAAAGGTTCCTATAGGATCCTGAAAGTAGCCAGAGCAGAAAGAACACCCCCTGCAGTAAGCTCACCCCCTAACAATATCGAAGTTCCAAAAGTGATGGTCGAAACAAAAATAGGGGAGGTCCAGAAAATAAATGTAATAAATGCCTGTGAATATAGACCTTTACGCATCTATTTAAACTCGACCCGTGGCATTTCCTCCAGCTTCAGGCGGTACCTATCCTCCCAAGCTTGCAGCTTGAGGATCCTCATGTTTCTAAGACATGCAGAAGTCTTCCTCATTCTATCATCTTTTGCAGCCATTAGTTTGTCTTGGTAATCTTCCTGGAACCTTGCCAAGGGGATAGTTGCAACAATGGAGATAATGGTGGCAATCAATGTTGCAACAATAGCAATCCCAACATTCTTATAAAGAATAAAAAGGGCAAGAATGATTTGCATAGGAAGCATCCATATGTCATGGAGATACCAAGAGTAGTCCCCCACTCTTTGAACGTCAACCGCCATGTAGTTAGCAATCTCTCCACTGGAATGACTTTGCTTGGCTGAGCTAGAGAGCCTGAGTCCCTTTCTGTACACCATTGCAGTTAGAGCTGATCTCACATGCATGTCCAACTTTTCTTCATGAGGACAATGCCAATTCTTAAGAATTACTCCTTTGCAGGTTGCTTTTGCAACTAAAATGCATCATAAACATTTACTAAAAAGACTCCTAGAAGAGGTTCAAAATTATCATACAAAAAAACAATTGAAAGTATATTAATTATTACTTCACAAATTTGACTTAACATACCTTAAGAGACTTCATTAATTCAGGTATAGTCATGAATTGTGTCAAAATAATCTGCCTAAATGTTAAAACTAAGGTAGCAATACTTTAACACTCTCAAAAGAACACCTTTATATTTTTTTGTGGAATGAAGCTATGATGACGTATCCCGTTTTCCATAATTTCATCGTTCAGATTTGAGTCTGAAGAAGTCTGATCAAAATTATTAACAAACAGTTAAATCTCTAGAGATTACTGGTTGATGTAGGTCTACTTTGAAATAGGCATATCCTGAGAATTAGCCAAACTTTCAAAAAACTATAAACAACATAATCTTATAAGTTTTTTCTAATAATATAGATATATTCATTTTTTCTTCTCTTGTTTGGAAAACATATGCATATATTTTTTTTAGGATAACAAGCGTAGATATATTCATTATAGTGTAATCATCATACCTTAACAAAGCCATCCCCAAAATTCACGCCAATATTTCCGAAGTTATATGTGTGAGAGAAAAGGAATTGAACTGGGTTAGGATGAAAATATTTGTTATGCCACTGTTGATGCAATTGCTCATGGGTACATCGATCAGTCTGTAACACCATCCAATAGGAACCTGCATATCAAATGGGGTTGTTTTCAAATATGAAAAAAGAGAAAAGAAAATAAACACAACTCGAACTAATGTTTACACTCAGAAAATTGTATTGCATAAAATTAAGAAATAAATAATATGAACTCTCCTCACAATAAATATGAAGATGATGCACGAAGCCAGTCAATCCAACGCTGATAAATTTGCTGAAAAGAAGAAAGCAAGGACAGAGTTGAAGGCCACCAAATGACAATATATATATAATATATATATATATATATATATATATATTATTTTCTTCATATATTATATTATATCAAAGTGAAAAGGTCTTGATTTGCGCACAAAAAAAATGAAAAAAAGGACCTGATTTAAAGGGCTGGAGTAGTAATCAATGATGGCACTATGAATTAGCTATTGATGGCTTAATGTTGACATTTAGTATATAGGATGAGTGGTTTATAGGAATTTTGTTCTTTTTTACTTCTTCTCTAGGCTCACCATACTACGCTCTAAAAAATGCTTAAAATTTAAACAGTCATCCAATTACATAGGAAGACATCATTCTCACAGTTGCTATTCTGAACTACTAACAAAGAATTGAAGTATAGGGCCTTTTTTAAGTCGTAACAAATATATTGCTGAGTAAAAGAAAACATAAGCAGTGGCGGAGCCAGGATGGACCAAGGGGGGGGGGGGGGGGGGGCGGCCGCCCACCCGTGCCCCCCCTTGGCTCCGCCACTGAACATAAGCATCAACTTTATACCTTAGAAGTGAGATCTTTGGTGCCAGCTTGCACCACAGTGGCAGCTCATTGCGCAGCCGATTCTGCAACCGTAGATAACCTACCAACTCCCTGCACAATATATATGCACATATCTACAAACGATCACCATTTCAGAAAAATAGAAATTAAAATCATGCAAAAACATTAAATTTTACCTGAGTAACAACAGAAAGAACATTTAAAAAGCAATGTTAGGAGAGACAACATCATGATATTAGTGGTTCTTTCCAGCACATTTATCTAACCATATTACCATTGATGTCTGAATCCGCGTGCTAGATAGATTCAGATCCGCAGAAATAAAATCTCCAGAAGTAAAGTTCAGAATTAAAAATGACCTGGGGGCTCTTGAAAACTAATTGAAATTGACATCCACTAAGGCCTTAATTACTATTATTAAGTACAGTACATATATAACCTTATCAGACTACTAGCAATAATAAGTTGAAATAATCGGCATCAGCATAACATTATTAACTAATCAGATCATAATACCATTACACAAACTCTTACTTGGGTTTATGTTTCTTAGCAACATAATCGGAGATGCAATTTTTACTTGGGTTTATTTTTTTTATAATAAGTTATTTTCTTATAAACTTTTCAATATATTTTTGCTTGGTATATCACTTACATTTGTAAATATATTGAATAATGGATTTAATAATTTGTCAAACATTCATGTCAAAGAAAGACGGGAAGTACAGAATCTATAAACCAACTCATAACCCACAATTCCATATTAAGTAATGTGTTCAGTCAATATTAGAGTAAACAATTGAAGAGATATTCATACGTTGAACATCCCCTCAAGTTTGTTAGAAAATTAACTGCCACACCTCCGATTGTTTCAAATTATGCAGGTGCACAACTATAATCCAAAAGAAAGAAACACATAGCATAAATTACCATTATTCATATAGCAAATACATGATTGTTGCAACTGATTCTGTTCAACCATAGATAGTCACAATACCAAACAAATGACTGCACTAAACCTAGTATAATAAAGAATGCCTACTAATTTAATAAAGCAAACCAAATCACGGCCCATAATACTACAGATGAAAGAAAAAGTTTCAGATAATTCAACTTCAAATCATGAGTGTTCGATTCATTTAATTAAACAGTAGTAACAACTTCATTGATCATTGAACAATCAACAAAAGCAGAAGATCATCATTGAAATATAATAGTAGGAGTAAGGTACAATTACACAGGAAAATAAGTAAGAGAGAGAATATGGAGGTACCCGAGGAGAGAGAAAAAATGAATTTTCACAATGTAATTTGTGCAGTAGTTATAATAATATCAATTATACTTCTTCTTCAGTTCTTCTAGTGATGGTGGTTGTGCCTATTCATTGAAAATTCGTTTGTTTTGGTTCAGTAGTCAGATTGGATGAACGATGATAAAAATAGTACATGATTCAGCCATGTCCCTAGCGCGTAAATGCTACTAACACGGCCTCAATATTAGTTACTCGGTCACTTTCAAATTATAAGATCATTATAAACTTTTTCAAGTCAATTTTGGATATTACAATCAAAAGATTGTTATATTAGTATACATTATAAGTATTATGAAATACCAAAGTATATTTCTTTTTGGCATTTCATCAAACATGTAATGTACACATTTTACCTATAAAGATTAACGCACACAAATGTCAGCATCAATAGAATCTCATAGCAAGCATCTACACAACAGTATATAAGCATACATAAAAACATATATACAATTAAAAGAAGCATAAAAGCAAACAACTTTATTAAATCACCAGCCTTTTTGAGAAACTGATTAAACACCCATACCACAAAATACATGTAAAGCAGATGTTAAAGAAATAGAAAAAGTGATAAAAAAACAGATAACCAAAAAGAATGCCAATATCCTCATGTGAGAACTGAAGCAGAATAAATTATCCATAAATTTCAGCTGCACCTCACCATCTTACTCTATAACCCAACATCTACTATTTTTACCAAAATCTTGAATTTTTACGACTTGTTTAGCAATAGTCAAATTCTGATCATGACCAATTAAACAACATAAACAAAAATCCATTTTGATCCAAGAAAACAAATAAAGCAAATCAGTAGATGGGTATCCAAAATTTTCACTTAACGATCCACCACCTTCCTAATCCTCTAAGAAAATTCTATAAAATAAGATGTACAGTGAACTAAATTGGCAAGCAGCAGATTGTATCCACTGTAATTATAAAAATATACATACATACACACGTAAACAAAGTATAAATTAATATTACAGAAATTTACAGAAAAATATGATCTGAAAAACAAGTCGAGTAACTCCGAGCCGAGTAATATCGAGTAATTGATCGAGTCGAACTTGAACATCTTTGGAAATTATCAATTCGAATTCGAGTCGAACCTGGATACAAAATTTTTAATATGAGTCGAGCTTGAACGTGTTCGAATCAACTCCGGATTATTTTCACCTCTACCCATACTTAAACTCTTACAAAACAAAACTTAAAAAATAACTTGTCAAATTATTTTTAATTGATCCACTTAAAATAATTATTTTTTAATCATCAAAGCACTGTGAAATAAAAATATAAGAGTATTAGCTTAACATAGGCATTCAATCACCCTACCACTGTCCTATCAGAGTGCACGACTTTCAATCAAGTCATAGAGCTTCTTTGCCCTTTTTATCAACTCTACTTTCCTCCTCCTCGTCTTCATCTTCATGCTTTTCACCACCTTGCCCCTGGCCTAGCTTTCTCCACTATAAATAAGTCTCCACAATTAATACTCACTTCAGAGTCTGTAGGGAGTTTAGGCCGGAGGAAGCTCGTCGGAGCTTCGACGCGCCTTCACGCGCCGATTTTATTTCCCTGCGGTTATTCATCCCCCTGCTGTTCGGAAGGGGTGTACAGTGCGTACAGTTGCGGTTTGGTGATTTTACGGTTCGTACAGTTACGGGTCGGAGCCCCATTTTTTGTTGGGTTTACGGGCTCCCTCAGGTGATATGGATTCCGTCCGGTACATGACCATTTCCGGCTGTTCTTCGCCCTTTTTCGCGCGGTTTCCTCTCGGTTTCTTCTGGGTCTGTTTTTGTTCGATTAGAGTTTAGTCGTTATGATATTTGGCACCCACACATGAAGATGCCTTTCAAAATAACTGAGTCGGTGCATTTGTATATATTCTAACTGTTTCGTTAGGTTGTTCTTCGAGAAGAAAGAGGCCGTGTCAGATTGATTACCTTGAACTAGCCTCGTCAACTGAATGTCATTTCTTCAAAAGTGGTAAGCTATATATGATTTATTGAATCCAACCCATGTTAAACTTTTATACACAATTTTGGTATTTTTATTGTTTGGTGAGTATGTTGTCCCTCATTTATCCTGCACTTAGGTTTCCCTGTTAGCAGAATACTTGGAAAGTTGGGAAAAAGATGATACTGCAGAGCCTGTGAGGTGTTTCTGCTTGAATTGGTTCCTACTTCTTAGTCAAACTTTGGTTCCTTAAAGAATTTTATTTTCTGAAGTCCTTCTCAATAGGACTGTTGCCTTACTTTTGATATTCATGATTCAATTGGGGGAAATGTACTGATTTTAGCATTCATGTTGTATTCCATTTGGGTCAAATTCAGCCTTTGCTAGATGCTTTGCTTACTATTTTTCTCTCTAATGCCAAACAATGACTGATGTTTGCTCAAATTAGATTTCTCAACCATTGTCTTTGAATTTCATACCATCTGTTGTGGCTTAAAAGTATAGAAAGCATCGAGTCATCTTGTCTTAGTTCATTCTAAATCTGTCACATACAAAAGGTGTTCCTGTTCTATCATATTCTCAATCTATCTAGACTTGCGGAGCATTTACCTTAATCCTTATGAAATTTAGTTGCTAATAGGTTTCCTTTTCTGTAGCACTTCAAATGTTGCTATCAGCATTCAAAATTTGTGGCATTACTTTGTTCATCTCACAGAACATAGTTTGTTGGTCAAAAACTTTGCAGTTGCTGAAATTCCACTCTGATGGCTTCAAGAAGGTTTAGAGTTTCTTTAGTTTGCTGGGACTTTTTCACCCAGCTGATCTTCATTTGAGTTTGGCTAGGCATTACACTTTGCTGCAGCTGGAGTGGTTGGACCATCTGTTTGTTCTCCCTGAACTTATTGTAGATCTGCTGCACTTGCTATATTGGCACTCAATGGAAGACATTTGTAAGTAGAAATAAGGTACATCCTCTGCAATTTCCTGGCTTGATTGTTGCCTTGTATCTTATTCTGTAAATGGCAGGTTTGGGCAGCCTATTAAAGTTAATTGGGCATATGCCAGTGGTCAGAGGGAGGATACATCAGGTAGGTCCTTATGTTGTTGTTCTTTCTAAATTTAAGATTCTTACTTGCATGCATTTAGTGCTTGGGATGTTATGATGTATTCTCGATTATCCCCCTCCCCCTCCCCCTCCCCCTCCCCCTCCCCCTCCCCCCATAAGCAGGTGTTTTGTAGGTTTATAAGTACATTTGTTCGCGAACACAATCTATGCTATTGTTGCTTCCTTGATGGATCTATGGAACAGTGTTGAATAATTAAGTATAAAAGAAAATCAGGAAAAATTTTAAATTATAATCGAAAAAACATAGAATTACAAAAATTTACGTTGTTGAAAAAATATTATCGAAAGAGTTGTCAATGATAGTAGTTGGCTTGTTTTAGCTTGGGGTGGTTAATTGTTATAATGACTTGGTAGATATCCTAATAACGAAAGTAGATTGATTATGGTCCAAATTGGTGGTGGCAAGTCAATCGTTTAGGTGGGATGATGGGTTCCTATATTTTGATTTATTCTTTTTTGATGCATCCTTTCGGGTGAGAACTCAGAAATTTATAAGGAAGTGATAACATGTATACATTTTGGTACATTTGGTTGTGCTGTTGTAGTAGTTGTGGCAATTTGTTGTCGCTTGGTACTATTGTAGCTACTAGAATTAGTACTCTTTATTAGAAAAAGGGAGGAAATGAAATCTTTTTTGGATTATAACTAATATTATAACCCCAAGGAGTGGGAGAAATGGTAGAGGCCTTGAGGAATAACCTTCAAAGTCGCTAGTTCCAATCCCCATACATGTGGCCAAGCTTACCTTCAAAAATATGAAATAAAATTTTAGTCTTCTATTATTCCATGTGTTGCTATCGCAAACTTTTATATTGCAATAGCCTTTTTGAGGCTGATTCAAGTTGATATTTCCTCATCAGTATGCGGAGTAAAGGCCTTGTGCATCCCCAGAATTATAGTGGAAGGTTAGCATACTGATAGGTCAGCTGCTGGGTCGGGTTGCAAGGACCATCTTCACATCTAGATACATGTTCTTACTTATTATTCTCCTCTAGGCTGATATTATAGTCAACAAATGTTAGTGAGCATTCATATTGGAGCCCCGGTACGAAGAACTGTTTTATAGAGAGTGGAAAGTATATTCATTCGTAACTGGCCTTTTTGAGCATGGGACTCGAGTTTTTTGAGTATTTGAGTTTTGTTAAGAGCGAGTTTTATTTCGAATTGCAAAAGTTCTACATTATCTATTGTTCCTCTTTACTTTATTCAGGTTCTTTCATAGAGATCCTTTATAAAGGAAAAAAGTTCTTCATTTAACCTTTACTTTTCTGCAATGTGGGGTACGGGTTTGACTTTAACTTTGTTATGGTAGCTCTTGAATAGAATCAACTATTGTGATGAATCTAAATATATTGAAGTTGCAGCATCATATGTGATACACGAACTTAAGTCTTTTTTCTTTCCATATAAGGCTCGACTTTGATGAAAATATTGTCAGTGTTGATAACTTTGGGGTTTTGACATATGAATTGGCTGAACTGTGGTTGTTGAATTTTCAGAGTCCATACATGGTGAACATTGTCCTTGCTGGCTATGACAAGGAAATGGGTCCTTCTCTATTTTTCATTGATTACATTGCCACACTTCACAAAGTAGACAAGGCAGCCTTTGGGTACGGTGCATACTTCTCCCTTGCCATGATGGACCGTCACTACAGAAGTGACATGACAGTTGAGGAAGCCGTCAATCTGGTAGACAAGTGCATACTGGAGATAAGGTCCAGATTGGTGGTGGCACCACCAAATTTTATCATCAAGATTGTGGACAAAGATGGAGCACGGACATATGCTTGGCGTGAGACTGTCAAGGAAGCCCCTTTTCTGCTGTCTGATTTGTTTTTCCTTTCCTTTCAAATATGCATGAGTCAACTCAGATGTGGTATATGCTTCTTGTTAAATACATTACGTGCGTATCCTTTGGATTTGGTGATATGCCAGAATTGTTACAATATTGAAGACTGACTTGCAGTTCATTGTCCATTAGTGAGTTTGGAATTTGAAAGATATACCCTCTCCTTTGAACAATATTTTTTTATTATTATGAACAATAATAAATCTTCAACTGAAATGGGTAATGGGAGTGAATGCCAGATCGAGGTTGTTATTTCAATTGACAAGGTGTGTGCTTTTCTTTCTGTTTTTTTTTGGTTGAATATTTTTCTAGGAATTTGGTTATTCTCCTAATTATGTGGGTTTACAGTAAGATCTGTATGAAAGTTGAAACCTTTAATGGGTTTTGAAGATTTTGAGCCATTTCTTACTTTGTCAATACATAATTTTCAGGTTCTAGCTTTTACATTTGGGTTTGTTAGTTTATGTCCTGGATATAATTCTCTTCCTTTGTTTCTCTTCCTTTCCTTTATAAATAAAATTCCCGGACAGTGTAAATTACTCAACTTCTGGCTAAGACAAACTGAAATTCATGCTAAATATTTATCTATGTTAAAAACACGGAAGGGTCATAACAAAACACCCGACAACTCTGGCTAACTGAGGGACGAAAATCCATGAGGAAAACCCTTCTTACACATCTGTTTTGCAATCCTTTATCAAAATCTCCGATTCTTCTCACCCTCCACCCCTAAACCTTTGTGGAGACAATTGAGGGTTCAGGTAGTGTAGGAAGAAAGCATGAGTGGGATAATTAGGGCTTTTATGTCTTCCTTTTCGGAGTCTGGAATTGGAGGAGGGGAAGAAGATAGCGGTGCCCACCACCGGGATTTGATGTAGTTTTTGATGTCAACAGCGGCGGCTTCGCGGATGACCTCGTCGATGGTGGGGTTGTTGACGAACTGCTCAGCCAGGAGACGGAGGAGGGCGAGGCCATATCTTGGGATATCATCAGCAGCGTCCGACAGCTTGGATTCTCCGCTACGCCGTAATTCGGGGACAGGCAGGGCGTCGATCAAGGTTTGGGAATGATTCAACAAGGTTTGTGGATTCTATTCCATTTTTTAATTCTTTTTTTGCTAGGGTTTGTTTATAATATTAGGTATTACGAATATACATACTGATTTTGTTCGAATTAAGATTTAAAAGCGTGTACTCGTAGTGTTGAACTTGTGGGTGAGGAAAGACAAGTGATGTTATAATCACAATATGGAATATGCTGTTAATTTGACAGCGTAAACTTCAATTTCATCAGCTTTTAGCGAGTGAGGGTTCTAAATGTAGTTTTTAGAAGAGAAGATCAGATGCTTTAGAAATTCTATTTTAAGAAAAAATTATTTTGGGCTTGCTTTACTTAGACCCATTAAACGTTTCCTTAAAATTTTCGTTGTTGTATCCTTGAGTCCACTCTTAGCTGATCCTCAAGTTAAGCCTGCATATGCAACAACAACTAGCTTCAATGTAGTGTTGGGAATTAAGTCACCGCAAACCACACTATAAAATAAAGAAAGATAAAACAACACAAGATTTAATGTGGAAAAACCACAGGCCAAACTCCGAATCTCTACTATATCAAAATAATGGGCTTACAATAATCATCCCAAGTTTTACACCCTAAAATTTGTGGTTTCACAATACCGCGACACAACTTTTTGGATGAACTAAAAGCTGCAAAATCCTCCCACCCACAATACAACTTACCCTCCCACCCACAATACAACTTCTTTGCACGGAATATAAAAACTTCAAAAAACCCTATCCCTCACATAAACACAAAACCCACTCACACCCTCTCTACTCTTAGAATGCTACAAGACTTTTGATTGTGCTACACTTCAATAACTAAACATAAGACTCTATTTATAGAGTTCTCCACAATTCTTCTTTTCCTATTCAAAATAGGGCATGTCCAAAATAAAACTTCTACTACAAATAGATTTCTTTCCAAAATAATACTCCTATTAATAATAGGAGTTCTTCCTTTCTATATTAGCAATTCTTTTCATAATAGGATTCGAGGAGAAACCCAACATGTAGATTGTCAACTTTCATTCATGTTTTTTTAACTCATTTGTTCTGTAGCAGGTTATTGTCTGCTCCAGACTTTCAACCAATATTGTTAGGTGTTAATAATGATTATGATTTTTCTTTGATAGTTGAATAGTTGATGGTTGTGCTTTGAATTGCAACAATAGTGGTTAAATAACCAATTTTGAAGTTAGATATTTAAATGTAATTTAGCTTACTTGAATTTCTATGATGTGCTGAATAATGTTTTCATGTGGAGGTTATGAGAAAAAATCACTTCCTTCAACAATTGTTTTGTAGTGACAGATCTCTCTTAATCTCTCCCCCATGCCATCTTGTGCAGATTTTATCCACAAATTAGAATGGGACAGGTTCTTACTTTACTTAATGCCAAGGTGGTCTTTTCTCCTCATTTTATAATCATATATGTATTTTTGACAATGAAGGTATTTAATAAGTCTTTGTTTGTGCTGTACCCTGGATATGGTGCATATATGATTAATTTCCACATCTTAAAGATTGTGAATTGTTCTCCAGAAGATAAAATTATAAGCTTATCTTAACTTTGCTGAATTTTACTAGTTAAACTATGCATTACTAAATTTATTTTCTTCTGACATATTGTGCAGAAATCTTTGTCAATTCATTCCTTATTATTTTATTCTTTTGCTAAAACACGAATTTTAACAACTAGTTGACCAGTTTAGTGGATCTATTTCTCTATCATACGTTTCTAATCAATAAAAAAAGTTGACATCTCACCTTGTGTACGGCTTATGTTTTACATATATTTTAATTCATCCTTACTTCCTATAACTTCTCTTAATCATTTTCTTCTTAGCATGCTAATAGATGAACACTTGAATGTTAATTTGGCTGATCAGTTCACATTGTCATGAGGTTTCATTTTCCGCCTCATGTTTCATTTTTTTCCTATGTTCCCTCGTCGATTATTTGTAGCTCAAACAGATAATATGGAGACATCCTCATGTGTCATAAGTCCTCAACAGGTGAAGTATGAATTGATTCATATCTTCTGACACTTTTAGTTTTATCTAAAAACTACTCTGACCAGTTTTTATTTGTTGCGTCTTTTGTCTTCTTTTTTGTGTGTGGTTAATTTCTGAAGCTTTCTGTTGAATGGAAAGGGAGTGGATAGAAGGACTAATCTTTTCAAGGTTAGTTTCAATTATGTACCCTTATGAAAGTAATTATATGGCATTGTAATATGCTATTATGATTCAGCAACACCAAGGTTTTTCATGTTTCTTTTTTTAATTTTTCCTGGTCAGGTCACTGGACCACAGGTTCCAACAAACGTGACACACATGCTTAAATATGGAACAAATCTTCTTCAAGCTGTGGGCCAATTTAATGGTTTGTAACAATTTTTCTTCTAATATTTCTTCTTTTGCTGCTTGAAATTCATTTGTAAAAACCTTCATGAAGGAAATTGTATTATAATTGTTACCTTTATGAGAAGGGGTACAACTTCTATTCATCCGTGCTTGCCAGATTATGTTCAGCCCACTGTTGTTGCACTTGATTTAGGTATTTTCTGGAAAGTTATGATTCTTGCTTATCCTGAGTAAGGCTTCGTCAACTTGATGTGTATTAACTGTCGGTTTACTTCATTCTGTTATCTAACTGTTGCATTGTATATCCTGTTCTTGCCCAAGTCATTTTGGTGATTTTTTTCCCTTTCCTTGTAATAGATTCTGAGATAATTGAAGGGCCATCGAATATCATTAAATTGTCCCATAAGGTATGCCATCGTGTTATTACTTACCGTCCATGCTTAACCATCTTAATCTTACACGAGTTCTTGCTTATTGCACTTTATTTTTATGCAATCAACTTTCCATGATCTCAGACGTGAAGGGTAATATTTTCATTTCTAGACTAGTTATAGTAGCACTGCACTTTTGAAGAGACATTTAACCTTTATATAGCTCTAATCTCTCTTAAGACTAGTCCTTTAATTTGTGAGATTTATCCATATTCTACACTTGCCATATTGTTAGTATGAGTTGTGTGTGGGTCAGGCCTCTCAGTTGTTTCCTTGTTTGCTTTTGTTCTGTTTGCTTTCACTTGTTGCCTGGGATCTCTCGTGAGGGAGGGTGTGAGAACTTGTCCATATAAGTGACGACTTCCTAGCTAGAACATAGAAGTTATTTTAAAATGACTTACATTTGGTCAAACTAACTTATTTTAAAATGACTTATAAGTATATTTTAAATAAGTCTCAAATAGTTACTCTTTTTTTTGACTTAAAACTCAACTTATAAGTTGATCCCAAACAGGACCTATTGTATCTCAAATTCACATTTTTTTTGGTTACCCATCTTGAGCTCAAGTGATAGCTCATCGTTTTTAAAGCAGAGGTCCAAGGTTTAACTGCTCAAGTCAAATTTGGGACATTTGTCCATGTATTCTATATTATTTAGAAGGAAATGTTTCCCTTGGCAAAAAATATGTGAGAAATATGGATGATAATGTTGGCACATCAAATACAAACATTGCAGGTTCGTCTATGCTTAGACCGCCAGGATTATGTACGTGCACAAATATGTTCACTAACATTTTCACTGTTTTCTATTTTCAAGTATAATTTACTAATCAACATGTGTTATGTACGTACAATTTTGGATAAAGTTCTTATACAATTTGAGCGAAAAGTAACTGGTAGCATGTGTAAATAGAATTAATTTTTTTTGGAGTTATTTGGAATTAGGGACAGAGCTTCAATAAAAGGTAACACCAAAAGTAACCGTCAATAAAAGTCTCCCGCTTTATAATATAGATATAGATATTTTCCTTTTAGAATTGCTTCTTTTGATATTGATTTTTAAGCATACAGGATCTTGCTATTCAGCAAGTCTGAGGATTAACCATTTGTGTGTGGAGAACTCCATGCGTCATCACTGTCCCATATGTTATGAGGTATGCTTTATTACTTGCTTGTGCCTTTGTTAAGCTGAAAAGTTTTTAAATCTGTAACAATAGCATATGTGAATTTACAGTATCTTTTTGATTAACTAAAAGACACTACTGTTATGAAATGCGGACACATAATGCACTGCGACTGTTATCATGAGATGATAAAGCGCGACAAGTAAACACTCAAATAATTGAATTTACTACATATTCCATTTTCTTTTACAACTCACAAAACATTTCTGTAGGTTTTCTAACTAACATTAAACATGTCATTCAGATATTGCTGTCCAATTTGCTCAAGGTCAATAATTGACATGTCTAGAACCTTGAATAGAATAGATGAGGAGGTGGGTCACTTGAGCTAATGATCATTTACAGTTTGTAATTGTTGTCGTTTACACTCGCGCAACAGGATTATGTACGTACAATTTTAAACTATTTTCTATGGTTAACCTTTTAAAATTTTTGGTATATGTAGCTAGCTAATATTATTTAATTGTGATCGTGTAGAAAATGGTTAATGTGGTGGCACAGTGGATTTTTGGGCATGCGTCAACTTCTCAAGATTGAAGCCTGATCTTGCAAATTTGTTCTGTAACGAATTGGTTTCCATGTGTTGCAGTAAAGGAATGGTATCAGTGCTACTATATCTCCTACTTGCAGTTTATGACCTTTAATCCACAGCCTTTGCTGCCTATTCAATCAGTTAATCCTGGTTGTATTGAAAAGGCTTTATTTGATATCCACACTCAGTCTACTGAAAGACTAAAAAACACTGGGAAATACCTTCACCCTGTCTTGATCAGAAGGAATCCTATTTAAAAATTTGGTGAATGATGTGTTTTCACAGGGATTTAGCCTTGTGCTCGTTCAGCATAAAGAAAGAGACTTCCTTGTTGCATTTGGGGGATCCAAAAAGGAGCCATCAGATCAGGTTAAAGATAGAACACAATTTTCTCATTGCATGTATTTTATACCTTGGTACTGCATCATTTTTTTTATTATGGGTTTATTCTTGTTGGCACAACTTTCATTAACTTTGCAGGTTGAGCAATCTTTGGAAGGATGTTAGGTAAGTAGGAATTTGATGGTTTCTTCTACTAATTTGCATGCATTACACTATAGATTTACAGTTGTGGTTGTTGGTATTCTACAGGCCTCATTGCCCAATGTTAGTGGCTCAGTGGCAGAGTGCTGTAACTCGAAAGGATACTGTGGAGAAATTTTATTTTCAAGATTTTAAAGAGGTAGCAATTTATTTACTTATGAAATCTCTGACGGTTGTTGATTAAAGTCCAACAGTTTTCTAACGCATGTTGATTAGTAAATGATATAGTTTTACTAATTTTCTTTATCATGTAATTACTTCTAACTAGTTTGTGCTAAAAACCAACAAAATTAGACGTTCAGGCAATCCAAATTAGACCATAGAATTTACAATAATGCATTGGTGACTAAAGAATGTTTACAAAAATGAAATACAATGACGTTTATGGTTGTGGTTAGTTATAACCATTGGTGCCACCATGTACGGTGAAGCCTTAACTAGTTATAATTTGACACATTATTTTGTATCAGCTTTTTTGTAACCATGTTTTGTCATCATAGCATTACTCTAGAATTTATAATTGTGTATAATAATTGCACTGTGTGCTCATAATTTGTTGCCCTGCGTTTAAAATTGTGCTAAATTGGTTGCGGTGCTTGTAATATTAGTGACACCATACTTGAACTAATATAGTTTCTCTTTCCTCCATGCAGCATTGTGGAAACCTCACCATACCTGCAGATAGATTTCTATATGATGTAGCTTTTAAGCTTTGGAAGGCTCCCAAGAATGGAGCATGAGGTAGATTTTCACCAAAACAAGGAAGATATAATTAGAAACTCAGTGTGCACAGTTTACATGAACAGCAACAAGGGAATTATTCTGATCATCATTTGATTGTGTTATTGAGTGTCTTTAATATTGGTTTTACAATAGCATGTGCTTTGTTTATCTGTTTTTGATCAAGGGATATTGTAACTGAAAGTTTCAGTTTCTGCTGAAGGATGTTGTAATTTTGGTCTTTTGTATGTCACCTCTCTGTCCCAAAATGTTGGTATGTTACATGGTTTTCCTTTGGATTATTCTGGTTATAACTAATTATACGTTGACATAATGTGCTCTGTGAACTTGTAAAATGTAATTCAATATAGTAGTAATTATATATATGCATGTATTATATCTTATGGAAAATAAATAGACAACATTTTTTAGGGGGAAAACGTTGTGGATTGTGTCAAATAGACAATATTTTTGAGAAAAAAAATAGTGTAATGTGTCAAATAGACAACGCTTTTTTTATAAAAAAAGTTGTGTAATGTGTTAAATACAGAACGTTTTTGAGAAAAAAAACGTTGTGGATTGTGTCAAATAGACAACATTTTTTTAAAAAAATGCTGTGGATTGTGTCAAATAGACAACGCTTTGTAGAAAAAAAAACGTTGTGTAATATGTCAAATAGACAACGTTTTTTTAGAAGAAAAAAACGTTGTTTAATGTGTCAAAAGACAACGTTTTAAAAACATTGTCTATTTGTGTCTAATACATGACACTACTAACCACGGCGTTTTTTTTTTTTTGGGGGGAGGGGCAATTACAACGTTTTTTAAACGTCATCTATTTTTTTTTTCTACTAGTGAATGATTCATATATTTAGTAAAGTACTAGATAAATCTCTATAATGTGAATGGTACTGTTGTGGCTCATTTTAGACTTTAGCAAGTAAATTTATGTAAATACCTGCTTTAGATCACCTACTTCTGTCATAAATATTGTTACTTAAGTGAAGCAGTTCATTAATTTCAATTATAATTGCATGACCCTAAAACATACATACATGTGACCCAAACCTAGCCTACCTACCTCACTTATAATAATCTGTTTCACACACGTAATTGTTAGCTAGCACAAGAAGAGGCCAACACCCTATCATTGAGAAAAGGCCAACACCCTATCAAACATTGTCCACTCCGACAATGTAAGGCTTGAGTATTGTAACACTCCCTTTCCAAAATAGAAAGAGAGGTTACTCAAAACACAACAAAACTGAACGAAAGCTCTATGCCACGAAATAATAGTATTTATATCCAACAAATATCAAAAAGGCAAAGCACAATAAATGTCAAACTGGCCCAAACCATAATCTGAAATATTTATTACAACTCCGAACAAACTAATGTATCACAACCTAAATAGAATATATCTAAATCATTTGGATAAAAGAGAGCTCTCGTCACACTTGCCCTTGATCCCTCATGCAACGAAATAACTAACTCAATAAGAAGAACTGAATTGAACTGAAACGAACAAAACTAACACAATGAAATAATAGGCTGAATCAAATGGCTGGGTGTTATTTCATACCGAGCTCAAAATAAACAGAAATATACATTGCCACATAGGCAAGTCACACACATTGGACCGCGAATCCAATGCATGCAAAATCGGAAGGCGTGTTTGGCACAAACATCACCACTCCGCAGAACAGAACAGAAAACTAGGGTTGACCCATACGCCTCCCACAACAAACACCAAATACCAAATGGCCAACTCCCACCGGAGCACAAACGGAGACGCCGTGGACTGATCACACCGCCACGGAAGGTGTCATGTCTCTCGTGCCAAGACGACATGCCTGTGATACCCCCACAGGTGGTTATAGCTCAGGTATACCCTACGGTATATTCTAATAAAATACTATGTCACAACACATACGACATAATATCAACACAAAGGGGTTCTAAATACGCATATGTTAAATCGAAACGAATCGACAACAAAGTCTCCAAAATATATTAGCATGCACATTACTACAAATATCGAAATAAACTCTAGACATGAAACACCGGTCTAAAGAGTACAAATATGAGTTCCAAATATCAATGTCAAAATGAAACTATCACATGAATTTGAGAATGAAAAATCATGTGAAACCATAAACAAAATATAACGAAAAGCAAAACGAACATAACCAAATTAAAAGGATTATCGCTGAAGGAGTACGGAATCCGTACCTGAAGCAAGCAATGTAATACCCAAATTATATTCCAATTATAATCCGCTACACTCCTTCCGTCCGAACTAATCAAAAGAATAAATAAATAATTAACTTATAACTTAATGATAATTATTAAATTCAATAATTCTTATCTTTTATACTTCTGTTAACATGTGTGTCAATTAACCAATTTTATTTTTTTAATTATTTTCCGGGTATTACAAGCATGATATTTAGAAGTAAGAATTATGCTCAAATGCATGATATATCCATTCAGCTTACTTGGTTTATTAAGTGTTGCTAGAAACTTAAGAGTGACATTGGTTGTGCAGTTTGGTTATATATTGGGATGAATCTATTTCCTTGTTGAATTTGGTCTTCTGTCTTTACTTATTTTCATTTCAGTATAAACTGTTTGTTGTGGTCAAAATTAATGATGCGTAGTCTAATTTAACACGTTACTCTTGAAATGCTGTATTGTCCTTGCAACAAGGATCAATTCTTCAACTAAATTTACGCTTAAGTCGATAGGGAGGATGGATATTAGCAATTTGTGTGATTTTTTAGACTTGGCTGTTTTAGAATGTTGGTAACCAGGTCCATGTTATACGTGGCTTTTATCGTCATTTGGATTCTTACAATATATTTGATGTCGGGAAAGTAACACCTTTGAATAAACAATGCTTTTTAGACTACTGCATCTGAAACAATGTATTTGAATAGACAACGCTTTTTAGAAAAAAAACGTTGTGTAATTTGTCAAATAGACAACGTTTTTTAGAAAAAAAATGTTGTGAATTGTGTCAAATAGACGGCGCTCTTTTTTTAAAAAAAAAACGTTGTGTAATGTGTCAAATAAAAATCGTTTTTTTTTAAAAAAATGTTGTGTAATGTGTCAAATAGACAACGCTTTTTAGAGAGAGAAAAAAACGTTGTGGATTTTGTCAAATAGACAACGCTTTTTAGAAGGAAAAAAAAACATTGTGTAATGTGCCAAATAGACAACATTTTTTTAAAAAAAACGTCGTCGATTGTGTCAAATAGACGACGCTTTTTAGAAAAAAAACGTTGTGTAATGTGTCAAATACACGACCTTTTTTAGAAAAAAAACGTTGTGAATTGTGTCAAAAGACAACGTCTTAAAAACGTTGTCTATCTGTGTCTAATAGATGACACTGCTAACCACGATGTTTTTGGGGGACCTATTACAACGTTTTTTAAATGTTATCTATTTACTTTTTTCTACTAGTGTTTGCTAGTGGCAAACTTTTGGCTAAGTTATTTGTAGAAGTAATTGAATGGGTTGGACCAACTAATATATTTCACATGGTAACAAATAATGGGGCTAATTATGTGCTTGCAGGGAAATTAGTTTCACAACAATACAAAAGCATTAGTCGGTCTCCTTCTGATGCACATTGTTTAAACTTGATTTTAGGGGACATAGCTAAGATGAATCATATTGTTGAATTCGCTAAGAAGGCATCGAAGATAACCAAGTACATTTATAATCATGGTTGGTTATTGGCTTGGTTTAGGAAGAGAAAAGATTGGATAGAAATCATTCGTCCGGGGCCTACTCGTTTTGCCACGACTTTCATTGCATTGCATAATATTTATGATCATATGCATGATTTGCAAGCTTTGGTGACTAGTAAAGATTTTAAGGAGTCTAAATATGCAAAGGATGCACAATGCAAGGTTGTGGCTTGTTACATATTGGAGAATATTTTTTGGAATGATTGTTTGATTGTAACCAAAATTGCGGAGCCTTTGATGCGTTTATTGAGAATTGTTGATATGGATGAGAAACCCTCCATTGCATATTTGTATGATGGCATGCTTAGAGCTAGAAATGCTATAAAGATAGTTTTTAGGCAAAAGAAAAGCCTGTACAAGCCTTATACAAGAATTATCAAGGAGTGTTGAGATAAGTAATTGCGTAAAAGTGTTCACGCGGCCACATATTCGTTGAATCCTTGTTTTCAATATAATCAAGAATCATTTTGTGGGAAGCCGGAAGTTATGGTGGGTCTTCTTGATGTCATTGAATCAAAAGCCACCACTAGTAAGGTTAAGTTGTTGGATGAAACTATAATTTATCGAGAGCGGATGGGGAGTTTTGGTAGGGAGCTTACACTTGCTACTTCGAAGACTACTCAACCGGGTAAGTTATATTTATTAATTTTTGTTTGACTTTGTTCCATTTTAGTAATTGTTGTTTATTCTTGTTAACTTCGTTCCTTTGTAGCTTATTTCTTTGATTTCTAATGTCATTGTTATTTATTTGTATTTAGATGAGTGGTGGAGGTTGTTTGGAAGTAGTGCTCCAAATTTACAAAACTTGGCAATCAAATTCCTTAGCCAAACTAGTAGTTCATCGGGGTGCGAAAGAAATTGGATTGTTTTTGATCTCATACACACCAAGAAAAGAAACCGGTTGGAGCATCATAGACTTAATGATCTCGTGTTTGTTCACTATAACTTGAAGTTGAAGAATAGGTATTTTCATTAATTCAATTAATCTTTCTTTGAATTTTTAATAATTAATATTATAGGATGTTAGTTTTATGGGGAAAAAAACACATAACATTATATGGAATCGTAATTTTAAGCATTGTTGTAAGAGATGGAATTATGATGCAATTGATTATGAGTCAATTGACAAAACAGAGTTTTTGATTGTTGAAGAGGAGGAAGAACCATTTCTTAATTATGATGAGCTAGAGAAAATAGTTTATGATGAAGGAGCGATGTCTCATTTGGAAAGGCAACGACGTCGTCCCCGTGAAGGTGGGAAATAGTTAAATTATCAATATTAGATTAATATTTGTATAAGTTGGAATATTTAGTCCTATGGAACCAAGTTCTGCAGCCTTGTAATGTTTCTGGTTTAGTCTGGTAGCATATGCATAATGCATGTACTTGTTCTCCCATATTTAAAATCCCCACATGCCCATCTTCCATCAGTTCACAAATTAATAGCTAGTTGCATATTTTTTATTGGTGCATTTGTCTTCAGTACTCCATTCTTTATGTTGGTTGTAATAGAATTGATTACCCTGTATAAACCCATTCCATTTATTCCAGCAATAGCATCTCCATGTAATTAGTAGTAATAGCCTCCATCAATTTCAGCTTTGAAATTAGTTGTAATTAGTATGTAGTAGTAACGGTCTAACAATGGCTAATTTCTACATCACAGCACAACTGCAATATGAATCTTGTTTGTGTTTATACCAATAGGGTCCATGTGGTCCTTTATATGATTGCAAAAGCAATAGATCAAAACACTGTAACTTGAATTATGGATTCCATTACCTAAAAATCTTCAAGATTTTACATTAATATGTAAGGGTGTGATTTAATCCATTACTGAAACTGTTTGAATGCACTTCACATTGTTATATTGGCGATTTGGACACACTCACATGGTTGCATCAGCAATTTTGCTCTTTTATGTATAGTATTTATGGCGTAATCTATACATGCATATGAAATTTAGTTGTGTTCCCAGAAAAAGCATGCCCAGATTACATAGATATACATAATTAAGGTGTAGTAATCTCTTCCTTTTAAAACAAATGTGATACATGCATATGAAATTTAACGAGAAAGTTGTGTTGCCTAGAAAAAGCATGCCTAGAGTGTACTGGTATACATATATTAAAATGTTATACAATACTATATCTCAACGCACGTCCCCACAGCTTGGGCATGATTTTTTCGGCCAATGTTATACAATACTAAATTTTCTTGTCTATTTGTTTTATGTAGAAGTGAATGAAGAAGAAGAAGACATTGTGAATTTAGATGTTGATGATGTAAACTTTACGTCATTCACAAATTTGTCGTTGAGTAACCCGTTTACATTTAAAGAACTTGGAGGACATTGAAGAACTTGGTGGAGTTGGAGGAGCAAGTGGAAGTGGTACTCATAGGTTAATAGATGAAGATGATGATCGGTATTGGCAAGAAGCATCACCTTCTCAACCTTAGAATGATTTATGTTTTTTGTGAATTAAGTGTCATGGATTTTATTCTAGTAATTTAGTTGAGACTTTGTTTAGTATTTTAGATATGTTTGCATTCATATTTAATCAAACACTTGAACTTGTGGTTGAATTTTCGAATTTGAATGTATCATAAAGATGTTTATGTTCATTTGTGTTTGATTTTACCACTATTGAGTTTTGAGTTATGATCATGATTTAATATTCTTTTTTCATATAGATTTAGTATTTATTTGAATTGTATAAAGTAAACGTTGTACAAATAGGTTTACTTCTTTTTTTTCGTAGATAAATTGATTAATTGTACATATTTACTAAATATTATATATATAATATATAATAATAATTAATTATTTTAATTATTTATTACTTATTACATTTTAATGACGTCACTAGGTCAATAACGGTTCGACCACTTGTTGGACCAGTGACTCATCCACCCGATACCTTGATCGGTCCGGGTCTGAAATCCTTGATCTCTTTCTTGAATTCTAACATTAGAGGGGTGAGTAACAATTTTAGACTTAAAAGGAAAAATATTTTCGAACAATGTAGCATCTCTAACTTCTATTATGGTATTTATTAAAAATTTCACTAATTTCAGATTTCACAACCAAAAATCTATTTGCATTACTAATTTGAGCATATCCTATGAATATAACGTTGATAGTTTTAGGTCATACTCTCTTTCTTTTTGGTTCGGGAATGACTCCCTTTGCTAAACACCCATCCACTTTTAAGAAATTTAGCCGATGAGATCTCTTTTTCCATAACTCAAAAAATGGGTTTTTTCATTATCCTTCACAGTTATTCGATTCAAAATAAAGTAAGAAGTTAAAATTGTATCCTCCCACAAGTTCTCGGGTGCTTCGGATCTTAGTAACATTGCACTGACCAATATCCATCAAAGTTCTATTTTTTCTCTCCGCTACACCATTTGATTGGGGTGAATACGGATGTGTCATTTGATTTATTATTCCATTATCCTCACAATATTGTTTAAACTCTTTTAGTCTTTTTCCCTACATTCTCGCAATACGGGGATGTGTATATACGAGATTTGATAAATCTAATGATGTTACTAGAAATTGTATTATAGTATAATTATTAATATAAATTTATCATTGTAATTTTTGTAACACGTGTATTTTTATATATAAATAAAATTGAAGTTTTTCTAAGTTTTTATTTTTATGTCTCACTTTGGTGTGATCCATCTCAAACTCGAGCTCGAATATAAAGGCTCGCGAATTACTCGTTTTGAAAACAAGTCAAGTAACTCCGACCCGAGTAATATCGAGTAATTGATCGAGTCGAACTTGAGCATCCTTGGAAATTATCAATTCGAATTCGAGTCGAACCTGAATACAAAACTTTTAATATGAGTCGAGCTTGAACGTGTTCGAATCGACTCGGGATTATTTTCACCCTACCCATACTTAAGACTCTTAAAAAACACAACTTACAAAATAACTTGTCAAATTATTTTTAGTTAATCCACTTAAAGTAATAATTTTTTAATCATCAAAGCACTCTGAAATAAATATATAAGAGTATTAGCTTAACACAGGCATTCAATCACCTTGCCACTGTCCTATCAGAGAGCACGACTTTCAATCAAGTCCGTCATGTAGAGCTTCTTTGCCGTTTTTATCAACTCCACTTTCCTCCTCCTCGTCTTCATCTTCATGCTTTTCACCACCTTGCCCCTGGCCTAGCTTTCTCCACTATAAATAAATCCCCACAATTAATACTCACTTCAGAGTCTGTAGGGGCTTTTAGGCCGGAGGTAGCTCGTCGGAGCTTCGACGCGCCTTCACGCGCCGGTTTTATTTCCCTGCGGTTATTCATCCCCCTGCTGTTCGGAAGGGGTGTACAGTGCGTACAGTTGCGGTTTGGTGATTTTACGGTTCGTACAGTTCCGGGTCGGAGCCCCATTTTTTGTCGGGTTTACGGGCTCCCTCAGGTAATATGGATTCCGTCCGGTACATGACCATTTCCGGCTGTTCTTCGCCCTTTTTCGCGCGGTTTCCTCTCGATTTCTTCTGGATTTGTTTTTGTTCGATTAGAGTTTAGTCGTTATGATATTTGGCACCCACACATGAAGATGCCTTTCAAAATAACTGAGTCGGTGCATTTGTATATATTCTAACTGTTTCGTTAGGTTGTTCTTCGAGAAGAAAGAGGCCGTGTCAGATTGATTACCTTGAACTAGCCTCGTCAACTGAATGTCATTTCTTCAAAAGTGGTAAGCTATATATGATTTATTGAATCGAACCCGTGTTAAACTTTTATACACAATTTTGGTATTTTTATTGTTTGGTGAGTATGTTGTCCCTCATTTATCCTGCACTTAGGTTTCCCTGTTAGCAGAATACTTGGAAAGTTGGGAAAAAGATGATACTGCAGAGCATGTGAGGTGTTTCAGCTTGAATTGGTTCCTACTTCTTAGTCAAACTTTGGTTCCTTAAAGAATTTTATTTTTTGAAGTCCTTATCAATAGGACTGTTGCCTTACTTTTGATATTCATGATTCAATTGGGGGAAATGTACAGATTTTAGCATTCATGTTGTATTCCATTTGGGTCAAATTCAGCCTTTGCTAGATGCTTTGCTTACTATTTTTCTCTCTAATGCCAAACAATGACTGATGTTTGCTCAAATTAGATTTCTCAACCATTGTCTTTGAATTTCATACCATCTGTTGTGGCTTAAAAGTATAGAAAGCATCGAGTCATCTTGTCTTAGTTCATTCTAAATCTGTCACATACAAAAGGTGTTCCTGTTCTATCATATTCTCAATCTATCTAGACTTGCGGAGCATTTACCTTAATCCTTATGAAATTTAGTTGCTAATAGGTTTCCTTTTCTGTAGCACTTCAAATGTTGATATCAGCATTCAAAATTTGTGGCATTACTTTGTTCATCTCACAGAACATAGTTTGTTGGTCAAAAACTTTGCAGTTGCTGAAATTCCACTCTGATGGCTTCAAGAAGGTTTAGAGTTTCTTTAGTTTGCTGGGACTTTTTCACCCAGCTGATCTTCATTTGAGTTTGGCTAGGCATTACACTTTGCTGCAGCTGGAGTGGTTGGACCGTCTGTTTGTTCTCCCTGAACTTATTGTAGATCTGCTGCACTTGCTATATTGGCACTCAATGGAAGACATTTGTAAGTAGAATTAAGGTACATCCTCTGCAATTTCCTGGCTTGATTATTGCCTTGTATCTTATTCTGTAAGTGGCAGGTTTGGGCAGCCTATTAAAGTTAATTGGGCATATGCCAGTGGTCAGAGGGAGGATACGTCAGGTAGGTCCTTATGTTGTTGTTCTTTGTAAATTTAAGATTCTTACTTGCATGCATTTAGTGCTTGGGATGTTATGATGTATTCTCGATTATCCCCCTCCCCCTCCCCCTCCCCTCCCCCTCCCTCCATCCCCATAAGCAGGTGTTTTGTAGGTTTATAAGTACATTTGTTCGCGAACACAATCTATGCTATTGTTGCTTCCTTGATGGATCTATGGAATAGAGTTGAATAATTAAGTATAAAAGAAAATCAGGAAAAATTTCAAATTATAATCGAAAAAACATAGAATTACAAAAATTTACGTTGTTGAAAAAATATTATCGAAAGAGTTGTCAATGATGGTAGTTGGCTTGGTTAATTGTTATAATGACTTGGTAGATATCCTGATAACGAAAGTAGATTGATTATGGTCCAAATTGGTGGTGGCAAGTCAATCGTTTAGGTGGGATGATGGGTTCCTATATTTTGATTTAATCTTTTTTGATGCATCCTTTTGGGTGAGAACTCAGAAATTTATGAGGACGTGATAACATGTATACATTTCGGTACATTTGGTTGTGCTGTTGTAGTAGTTGTGGCAATTTGTTGTAGCTTGGTACTATTGTAGCTACTAGAATTAGTACTCTTTATTAGAAAAAGGGAAGAAATGAAATCTTTTTTGGATTATAACTACTATTATAACCCCAAGGAGTGGGGGAAATGGTAGAGGCCTTGAGGAATAACCTTCAAAGTCGCTAGTTCCAATCCCCATACATGTGGCCAAGCTTACCTTCAAAAATATGAAATAAAATTTTAGTCTTCTATTATTCCATGTGTTGCTATCGCAAACTTTTATATTGCAATAGCCTTTTTTAGGCTGATTCAAGTTGATTTTTCCTCATCAGTATGCGGAGTAAAGGCCTTGTGCATCCCCATAATTATAGTGGAAGGATAGCATACTGATAGGTCAGCTGCTGGGTCGGGTTGCAAGGACCATCTTCACATCTAGATACATGTTCTTACTTATTATTCTCCTCTAGGCTGATATTATAGTCAACATATGTTAGTGAGCATTCATATTGGAGCCCCGGTACGAAGAACTGTTTTATAGAGAGTGGAAAGTATATTCATTCGTAACTGGCCTTTTTGAGCATGGGACTCGAGTTTTTTGAGTATTTGAGTCTTGTTAAGAGCGAGTTTTATTTCGAATTGCAAAAGTTCTACATTATCTATTGTTCCTCTTTACTTTATTCAGGTTCTTTCATAGAGATCCTTTATAAAGGAAAAAAAAGTTCTTCATTTAACCTTTACTTTTCTGCACTGCGGGGTACGGGTTTGACTTTAACTTTGTTATGGTAGCTCTAGAATAGAATCAACTATTGTGATGAATCTAAATATGTTGAAGTTGCAGCATCATCTGTGATACACGAACTTAAGTCTTTTTTCTTTCCATATAAGGCTCGACTTTGATGAAAATATTGTCAGTGTTGATAACTTTGGGGTTTTGACATATGAATTGGCTGAACTGTGGTTGTTGAATTTTCAGAGTCCATACATGGTGAACATTGTCCTTGCTGGCTATGTCAAGGAAATGGGTCCTTCTCTATTTTTCATTGATTACATTGCCACACTTCACAAAGTAGACAAGGCAGCCTTTGGGTACGGTGCATACTTCTCCCTTGCCATGATGGACCGTTACTACAGAAGTGACATGATAGTTGAGGAAGCCGTCGATCTGGTAGACAAGTGAATACTAGAGATAAGGTCCAGATTGGTGGTGGCACCACCAAATTTTGTCATCAAGATTGTGGACAAAGACGGAGCACGGACATATGCTTGGCGTGAGACTGTCAAGGAAGCCCCCGTTTCTGCTGTCTGATATGTTTTTCCTTTCCTTTCAAATATGCATGAGTCAACTCAGATGTGGTATATGCTTCTTGTTAAATACATTACGTGCGTATCCTTTGGATTTGGTGATATGCCAGAATTGTTACAATATTGAAGACTGACTTGAAGTTCATTGTCCATTAGTGAGTTTGGAATTTGAAAGATATACCCTCTCCTTTGAACAATATTTTTTTATTATTATGAACAATAATAAATCTTCAACTGAAATGGGTAATGGGAGTGAATGCCAGATCGAGGTTGTTATTTCAATTGACAAGGTGTGTGCTTTTCTTTCTGTTTTTTTTTTGTTGAATTTTTTTCTGGGAATTTGGTTATTCTTCTAATTATGTGGGCTTACAGTAAGATCTATATGAAAGTTGAAACCTTTAATGGGTTTCTTTGAAGATTTTGAGCCATTTCTTAGTTTGTCAATACATAATTTTCAGGTTCTAGCTTTTACATTTGGGTTTGTTAGTTTATGTCCTGGATATAATTCTCTTCCTTTGTTTCTCTTCCTTTCCTTTATAAATAAAATTCCCGGACAGTGTAAATTGCTCAACTTCTAGCTAAGGACAAGCTGAAATTCATGCTAAATATTTATCTATGTTAAAAACACGAAGGGGTCATAACAAAACACCCGACAACTCTGTCTAACTGAGGGACGAAAATCCATGAGGAAAACCCTTCTTACACATCTGTTTTGCTATCCTTCATCAAAATCTCCGATTCTTCTCACCCTCCACCCCTAAACCTTTGTGGAGACAATTGAGGGTTCAGGTAGTGTAGGAAGAAAGCATGAGTGGGACAATTAGGGCTTTTATTTCTTCTTTTTCGGAGTTTGGAATTGGAGGAGGGGAAGAAGATAGCGGTGCCCACCACCGGGATTTGATGTAGTTTTTGATATCAACAGCGGCGGCTTCGCGGATGACCTTGTCGACGGTGGGGTTGTTGACGAACTGCTCAGCTAGGAGACGGAGGAGGGCGAGGCCATATCTTGGGATATCATCATCAGCGTCCGACAGCTTGGATTCTCCGCTACGCCGCAATTCGGGGATGGGCAGGGTGTCGATCAAGGTTTGGGAAAGATTCAACAAGGTTTGTGGATTCCATTCCATTTTTTAATTCTTTTTTTGCTAGGGTTTGTTTATAATATTAGGTATTACGAATATACATACTGATTTTGTTCAAATTAAGATTTAAAAGCGTGTACCCTTAGTGTTGAACTTGTGGGTGAGGAAAGACAAGTGATGTTATAATCGCACTATGGAATATGCTGTTAATTTGACAGCCTAAACTTCAATTTCATCAGCTTTTAGCGAGTGAGGGTTCTAAATGCAGTTTTTAGAAGAGAAGATCAGATGCTTTAGAAATTCTATTTTAAGAAAAAATTTATGTTGGGCTTGCTTTACTCAGACCCATTAAACGTTTCCTTAAAATTTTCGTTGTTGTATCCTTGAGTCCACTCTTAGCTGATCCTCAAGTCAAGCCTGCATATGCAACAACAACTAGCTTCAATTAGATTGTCAACTTTCATTCATATTTCTTTAACTCATTTGTTCTGTAGCAGGTTATTGTCTGCTCCAGACTTTCGACCAATATTGTTAGGTGTTAATAATGATTATGATTTTTCTTTGATAGCTGAATAGTTGATGGTTGTGCTTTGAATTGCAGCAATAGTGGTTAAATAACCAATTTTGAAGTTAGATATTTAAATGTAATTTAGCTTACTTGAATTTCTATGATGTGCTGAATAATGTTTTCATGTGGAGGTTATGAGAAAAAATCACTTCCTTCAACAATTGTTTTGTAGTGACAGATCTCTCTTAATCTCTCCCCCATGCCATCTTGTGCAGATTTTATCCACAAATTAGAATGGGACAGATTCTTGCTTTACTTAATGCCAAGGTGGTCTTTTCTCCTCATTTTATAATCATATATGTATTTTTGACAATGAAGGTATTTAATAAGTCTTTGTTTGTGCTGTACCCGGGATATGATGCATATGTGATTGATTTCCACATCTTAAAGAATGTGAATTGTTCTCCAGAAGATAAAATTGTAAGCTTATCTTAACTTTGCTGAATTTTACTAGTTAAACTATGCATTACTGAATTTATTTTCTTCTAACATATTGTGTAGAAATCTTTGTCAGTTCATTCCTTATTATTTTATTGTTTTGCTAAAACACGAATTTTAACAACTAGTTGACCAGTTGAGTGGATCTATTTATCTATTATACGTCTCTAATCAATAAAAAAAAATGTTGACATCTCACCTGGTGTACGGCTTATGTTTTACATATATTTTAATTCATCCTTATTTCCTATAACTTCTCTTAATCATTTACTTCTTAGCATGCTAATAGATGAACGCTTGAATGTTAATTTGGCTGATCAGTTCACATTGTCATGAGGTTTCATTTTCCGTCTCATGTTTCATTTTTTTCATGTGTTCCCTCATCGATTATTTGTAGCTCAAACAGATAATACGGAGACATTTTCATGTATCATAAGTCCTCAACAAGTGAAGTATGAATTGATTCATATCTTCTGACACTTTTAGTTTTATCTAAAAGCTACTCTGACCAGTTTTTATTTGTTGCGTCTTTTGTCTTCTTTTTTCTGTGTGGTTAATTTTTGAAGCTTTCTGTTGAATGGAAAGGGAGTGGACAGAAGGACTAATCTTTTCATGGTTAGTTTCAATTATATACCATTATGAAAGTAATTATATGGCATTGTAATATGCTATTATGATTCAGCAACACCAAGGTTTTTCATGTTTCTTTTTTAATTTTTCCTGGTCAGGTCACTGGACCACAGGTTCCAACAAACGTGACACACATGCTTAAATATGGAACAAATCTTCTTCAAGCTGTGGGCCAATTTAATGGTTTGTAACAATTTTTCTTCTAATATTTCTTCTTTTGCTGCTTAAATTCATTTGTAAAAACCTTAATATTAGGTATTACGAATATACATACTGATTTTGTTCAAATTAAGATTTAAAATCGTGTACCCGTAGTGTTGAACTTGTGGGTGAGGAAAGACAAGTGATGTTATAATCACACTATGGAATATGCTGTTAATTTGACAGCCTAAACTTCAATTTCATCAGCTTTTAGCGTGGGTTCTAAATGCAATTTTTAGAATAGAAGATCAGATGCTTTAGAAATTCTATTTTAAGAAAAAATTATGTTGGGCTTGCTTTACTCAGACCCATTAAACGTTTCCTTAAAATTTTCGTTGTTGTATCCTTGAGTCCACTCTTAGCTGTTCCTCAAGTCAAGCCTGCATATGCAACAACAACTAGCTTCAATTTAGATTGTCAACTTTCATTCATGTTTCTTTAACTCATTTGTTCTGTAGCAGGTTATTGTCTGCTCCAGACTTTCAACCAATATTGTTAGGTGTTAATAATGATTATGATTTTTCTTTGATAGCTGAATAGTTGATGGTTGTGCTTTGAATTGCAGCAATAGTGGTTAAATGACCAATTTTGAAGTTAGATATTTAAATGTAATTCAGCTTACTTGAATTTCTATGATGTGCTGAATAATGTTTTCATGTGGAGGTTATGAGAAAAAATCACTTCCTTCAACAATTGTTTTGTAGTGACAGATCTCTCTTAATCTCTCCCCCATGCCATCTTGTGCAGATTTTATCCACAAATTAGAATGGGACAGCTTCTTGCTTTACTTAATGCCAAGGTGGTCTTTTCTCCTCATTTTATAATCATATATGTATTTTTGACATTGAAGGTATTTAATAAGTCTTTGTTTGTGCTGTACCCGGGATATGATGCATATGTGATTGATTTCCACATCTTAAAGAATTTGAATTGTTCTCCAGAAGATAAAATTGTAAGCTTATCTTAACTTTGCTGAATTTTACTAGTTAAACTATGCATTACTGAATTTATTTTCTTATGACATATTGTGCAGAAATCTTTGTCAATTCATTCCTTATTATTTTATTGTTTTGCTAAAACACGAATTTTAACAACTAGTTGACCAGCTGAGTGGATCTATTTATCTATCATACGTTTCTAATCAATAAAAAAAAATGTTGACATCTCACCTGGTGTACGGCTTATGTTTTACATATATTTTAATTCATCCTTATTTCCTATAACTTCTCTTAATCATTTACTTCTTAGCATGCTAATAGATGAACGCTTGAATGTTAATTTGGCTGATCAGTTCACATTGTCATGAGGTTTCATTTTCCGTCTCATGTTTCATTTTTTTCTATTGTTCCCTCGTCGATTATTTATTCATGTATCATAAGTCCTCAACAAGTGAAGTATGAATTTATTCATATCTTCTGACACTTTTAGTTTTATCTAAAAACTACTCTGACCAGTTTTTATTTGTTGCGTCTTTTGTCTTCTTTTTTTTGTGTGGTTAATTTCTGAAGCTTTCTGTTGAATGGAAAGGGAGTGGACAGAAGGACTAATCTTTTCATAGTTAGTTTCAATTATGTACCCTTATGAAAGTAATTATATGGCATTGTAATATGCTATTATGATTCAGCAACACCAAGGTTTTTCATGTTTCTTTTTTTAATTTTTCCTGGTCAGGTCACTGGACCACAGGTTCCAACAAACGTGACACACATGCTTAAATATGGAACAAATCTTCTTCAAGCTGTGGGCCAATTTAATGGTTTGTAACAATTTTTCTTCTAATATTTCTTCTTTTGCTGCTTGAAATTCATTTGTAAAAACCTTCATGAAGGAAATTGTATTATAATTGTTGCCTTTATGAGAAGGGGTACAACTTCTATTCATCCGTGCTTGCCAGATTATGTTCAGCCCACTGTTGTCGTACTTGATTCAAGTATTTTTTGGAAAGTTATGATTTTTGCTTATCCTGAGTAATGCTTCGTCAACTTGATGTGTATTAACTGTCGGTTTACTTCATTCTATTATCTAACTGTTGCATTTTATATCCTGTTCTTACCCAAGTCATTTTGGTGATTTTTTTCCCTTTCCTTGTAATAGATTCTGAGATAATTGAAGGGCCATCTCGAATATCATTAAATTGTCCCATAAGGTATGCCATCGTGTTATTACTTACTGTCCATGCTTAACCATCTTAATCTTACACGAGTTCTTGCTTATTGCACTTTATTTTTGTGCAATCAACTTTCCATGCTCTCAGACGTGAAGGGTAATATTTTCATTTCTAGACTAGTTATAGTAGCACTGCACTTTTGAAGAGACATTTAACCTTTATATAGCTCTAATCTCTCTTAACACTAGTCCTTTAATTTGTGAGATTTATCCATAGTCTACACTTGCCATATTGTTAGTATGAGTTGTGTGTGGGTCAGGCCTCTCAGTTGTTTCCTTGTTTGCTTTTGTTCTGTTTGCTTTCACTTGTTGCCTGGGATCTCTCGTGAGGGAGGGTGTGAGAACTTGTCCATATAAGTGACGACTTCCTAGCTAGAACATAGAAGTTATTTTAAAATGACTTACATTTGGTCAAACTAACTTATTTTAAAATGACTTATAAGTATATTTTAAATAAGTCTCAAATAGTTACTCTTTTATTTTGACTTAAAACTCAACTTATAAATCAATATATAAGTAATTGTCAAACACCTTAATAGTGAAAAATAACGTGTAACCAACTTATAAGTTGATCCCAAACAGGGCCTATTGTATCTCAAATTCACATTTTTTTTTGGTAGCCCATCTTGAGCTCAAGTGATAGCTCATCGTTTTTAAAGCAGAGGTCCAAGGTTTAACTGCTCAAGTCTAATTAGGGACATTTGTCCGTGTATTCTATATTATTTATAAGGAAATGTTTCCCTTGGCAAAAAATATTTGAGAAATATGGATGATAATGTTGGCACATCAAATACAAACATTGCAGGTTCGTCTATGCGCTTAGACCGCCAGGATTATGTACGTGCACAAATATGTTCACTAACATGTTCACTGTTTTTTATTTTCAAGTATAATTTACTAATCAACATGTGTTATGTACGTACAATTTTGGATAAAGTTCTTATACAATTTGAGCGAAAAGTAACTGGTAGCATGTTTAAATAGAATTAATTTTTTTTGGAGTTATTTGGAATTAGGGACAGAGCTTCAATAAAAGGTAACACCAAAAGTAACCGTCAATAAAAGTCTCCCCCTTTATAATATAGATATAGATATTTTCCTTTTAGAATTGCTTCTTTTGATATTGATTTTTAAGCATACAGGATTGCGTCATCACTGTCCCATATGTTATGAGGTATGCTTTATTACTTGCTTGTGCCTTTGTTAAGCTGAAAAGTTTTTAAATCTGTAACAATAGCATATGTGAATTTACAGTATCTTTTTGATTCGCTAAAAGACACTACTGTTATGAAATGCGGACACACAATGCAGTGCGACTGTTATCATGAGATGATAAAGCGCGACGAGTAAACACTCAAATACTTGAATTTACTACATTTTCCATTTTCTTTTACAACTCACAAAACATTTCTGTAGGTTTTCTAACTAACATTAAACATGTCATTCAGATACTGCTGTCCAATTTGCTCAAGGTCAATAATTGACATGTCTAGAACCTTGAATAGAATAGATGAGGAGGTGGGTCACTTGAGCTAATGATCATTTACAGTTTGTAATTGTTGTCGTTTACACTCGCGTAACAGGATTATGTACGTACAATTTTAAACTATTTTCTATGGTTAACCTTTTAAAAATTTTAGTATATGTAGCTAGCTAATATTATTTAATTGTGATCGTGTAGAAAATGGTTAATGTGGTGGCACAGTGGATTTTTGGGCATGCGTCCACTTCTCAAGATTGAGGCCTGATCTTGCAAATTTGTTCTGTAACGAATTGGTTTCCATGTGTTGCAGTAAAGGAATGGTATCAGTGCTACTATATCTCCTACTTGCAGTTTATTATCATTATTGTAAACTGAAATCTAACCCATCATTTCTGTTTGAATGTTGCAAGACCTTTAATCCACAGCCTTTGCTGCCTATTCAATCAGTTAATCCTGGTTGTATTGAAAAGGCTTTATTTGATATCCACACTCAGTCTACTGAAAGACTAAAAAACATTGGGAAATGCCTTCACCCTGTCTTGATCAGAAAGAATCCTATTTAAAAATTTGGTGAATGATGTGTTTTCACAGGGATTTAGCCTTGTGCTCGTTCAGCATAAAGAAAGAGACTTCCTTGTTGCATTTGGGGGATCCAAAAAGGAGCCATCAGATCAGGTTAAAGATAGAACACAATTTTCTCATTGCATGTATTTTATACCTTGGTACTGCATCATTTTTTTTATTATGGGTTTATTCTTGTTGGCACAACTTTCATTAACTTTGCAGGTTGAGCAATCTTTGGAAGGATGTTAGGTAAGTAGGAATTTGATGGTTTCTTCTACTAATTTGCATGCATTACACTATAGATTTACAGTTATGGTTGTTGGTATTCTACAGGCCTCATTGCCCAATGTTAGTGGCTCAGTGGCAGAGTGCTGTAACTCGAAAGGATACTGTGGGGAAATTTTATTTTCAAGATTTTAAAGAGGTAGCAATTTATTTACTTATGAAATCTCTGACGGTTGTTGATTAAAGTCCAACAGTTTTCTAACGCATGTTGATTAGTAAATGATATAGTTTTACTAATTTTCTTTATCATGTAATTACTTCTAACTAGTTTGTGCTAAAAACCAACAAAATTAGACGTTCAGGCAATCCAAATTAGACCATAGAATTTACAATAATGCATTGGTGACTAAAGAATGTTTACAAAAATGAAATACAATGACGTTTATGATTGTGGTTAGTTATAACCATTGGTGCCACCATGTACGGTGAAGCCTTAACTAGTTATAATTTGACACATTATTTTGTATCAGCTTTTTTGTAACCATGTTTTGTCATCATAACATTACTCTAGAATTTATAATTGTGTATAATAATTGCACTGTGTGCTCATAATTTGTTGCCCTGCGTTTAAAATTGTGCTAAATTGGTTGCGGTGCTTGTAATATTAGTGACACCATACTTGAACTAATATAGTTTCTCTTTCCTCCATGCAGCATTGTGGAAACCTCACCATACCTGCAGATAGATTTCTATATGATGTAGCTTTTAAGCTTTGGAAGGCTCCCAAGAATGGAGCATGAGGTAGATTTTCACCAAAACAAGGAAGATATAATTAGAAACTCAGTGTGCACAGTTTACATGAACAGCAACAAGGGAATTATTCTGATCATCATTTGATTGTGTTATTGAGTGTCTTTAATATTGGTTTTACAATAGCATGTGCTTTGTTTATCTGTTTTTGATCAAGGGATATTGTAACTGAAAGTTTCAGTTTCTGCTGAAGGATGTTGTAATTTTGGTCTTTTGTATGTCACCTCTCTGTCCCAAAATGTTGGTATGTTACATGGTTTTCCTTTGGATTATTCTGGTTATAACTAATTATACGTTGACATAATGTGCTCTGTGAACTTGTAAAATGTAATTCAATATAGTAGTAATTATATATATGCATGTATTATATCTTATGGAAAATAAATAGACAACATTTTTTAGGGGGAAAACGTTGTGGATTGTGTCAAATAGACAATATTTTTGAGAAAAAAAATAGTGTAATGTGTCAAATAGACAACGCTTTTTTTTATAAAAAAAGTTGTGTAATGTGTTAAATACACAACGTTTTTGAGAAAAAAAACGTTGTGGATTGTGTCAAATAGACAACGCTTAGTAGAAGAAAAAAAAATGTTGTGTAATGTGTCAAACAGACGTCTTTTAAAAAAAAACGTTGTCTAATGTGTCAAACGACAACGTTTTAAAAACATTGTCTATTTGTGTCTAATAGATGACACTACTAACCACGACGTTTTTGGGGGGCCAATTATAACGTTTTTTAAACGTTAATCTATTTATTTTTTTCTACTAGGGAATGATTCATATATTTAGTAAAGTACTGGATAAATCTCTATATTGTGAATGGTACTGTTGTGGCTCATTTTAGACTTTAGCAAGTATTTTTATGTAAATACCTGCTTTAGATCACCTACTTCTGTCATCAATATTGTTACTTAAGTGAAGCAGTTCATTAATTTCAATTACAATTGCATGACCCTAACACATACATACATGTGACCCAAACCTAGCCTACCTGCCTCACTTATAATAATCTGTTTCACATTATTTTCTCATGTCACACGTAATTGTTGGTTTTTAATTCTTACAGCTAGCACAAGAAGATGCCAACACCCTATCATTGAGAAGAGGCCAACACCCTATCAAACATTGTCCACTCCGACAATGTAAGGCTTGAGCATTGTAACACTCCTTTTCCGAAATAGAAAAAGAGGTTACTCAAAACACAACAAAACTGAACGAAAGCTCTATGCCACGAAAGAATAGTATTTATAACCAACAAATATCAAAAAGGCAATGCAGAATAAATGCCAAACTAGCCCAAACCATAATCTGAAATATTTATTACAACTCCGAACAAACTAATGTATCACAACCTGAATAGAATATATCTAAATCATTTGGATAAAAGAGAGCTCTCGTCACACTTGCCCTTGATCCCCCTGATTACCTGCTGGAAGAAAAACACAGCATAAGCCAAATGCCCAGTACGGATATAGAATACAGAAATAATGAAACGAAATAACTAACTCAATAAGAAGAACTGAATTGAACTGAAACGAACAAAACTAACACAATGAAATAATAGGCTGAATCAAATGGCATTGTGTTATTTCGTACCGAGCTCAAAATAAACAGAAATATATCTTGCCACACAGGCAAGTCACACACATTGGACCGCGAATCCAATGCATGCAAAATCGGAAGGCGTGTTTGGCACAAACATCACCACTCCGCAGAACAGAACAGAAAACTAGCCTCCCACAACAAACACCAAATGGCCAACTCCCACCAGAGCACAAACGGAGACGCCATGGACTGATCACACCGCCACGGAAGGTGCCATGTCTCTCGTGCCAAGACGACATGCCTGTGATACCCCCACAGGTGGTTATAGCTCAGGTATACCCTACGGTATATTGTAGCAAAATACTATGTCACAACACTTACGACATAATATCAACACATAGGGGTTCTAAATACGCATATGTTAAATCGAAACGAATCGACAACAAAGTCTCCAAAATATATTAACATGTACATTACTATAAATATCGAAATAAACTCTAGACATGATACACTGGTCTAAAGAGTACAAATATGAGTTCCGAATATCAACGTCAAAATGAAACTATCACATGAATTTGAGAATGAAAAATCATGTGAAACCATAAACAAAATCTAATGAAAAGCAAAACGAACATAACCAAATTAAAAGGATTATCGCTGAAGGAGTACGGAATCTGTACCTGAAGCAAGCAATGTAATACCCAAATTATAATCCGTTACACTCCTTCCGTCCGAACTAATCAAAAGAATAAATAAATAATTAACTTATAACTTAATGATAATTATTAAATTCAATAATTCTTATCTTTCATACTTCTGTTAACATGTGTGTCAATTAACCAATTTTAATTTTTTTAATTTTTTTCCGGGTATTACAAGCATGATATTTGGAAGTAAGAATTATGCTCAAATGCATGATATATATGGTCAGCTTACTTGGTTTATTAAGTGTTTCTAGAAACTTGAGAGTGACATTGGTTGTGCAGTTTGGTTATATGTTGGGATGAATCTATTTCCTTGTTGAATTTGGTCTTCTGTCTTTACTTATTTTCATTTCAGTATAAACTGTTTGTTGTGGTCAAAATTATTGATGCGTAGTCTAATTTAACACGTTACTCTTGAAATGCTGAGTTGTCCTTGCAACAAGGATCAATTCTTCAACTAAATAATTGAATTTATACATATTTTTAATTCTCTTGGGAATCATCTCTCATGCAAGTGCTTGCTTTTTATCCAGGGATAAAGTTGTTGACTTTCACTGGAATGCATATGATCCGCGGACAATTGTTAGTGTTTCTTATGATGTTGAGACCTCTAACGGAGGAGGTACACTACAGGACATAATTTCTTCCTCATTGTGCCTTTTATTTTCCTGCATCTGTGGTAGTTGTAATATGACTTGGTAAGTGTATGGGTACTGTCTGCAGATATGGCGTATGAGCGATTTGATATACAGGCCAGAAGAGGAGGTTCTGGCCGAGCTCGAAGAGTTCAAAGCTCACGTGGTTGAATGTGCGCCAAAGTCGAGGAATGATGATAACTAGATAGCTGGAGTACTTGCAGAAAGTCTTCCTGTATTTTGTTAAAACTTATGAATCTAGGTAGCTCTTGCATTTACGCTTAAGTCGATAGAGAGAGATAGGGAGGATGGATATTAGCAATTTGTGTGATTTTTTAGACTTGGCTGTTTCAGAATGTTGGTAACCAGGTCCATGTTATACGAGGCTTTTATCGTCATTTGGATTCTTACAATGTATTTGATGTCGGGAAAGTAACACCTTTGAATAAACAATGCTTTTTAGACTACTGCATCTGAAACAATGTATTTGAATAGACAACGCTTTTTAGAAAAAAAACGTTGTGTAATTTGTCAAATAGACAACGTTTTTTAGAAAAAAAATGTTGTGAATTGTGTCAAATAGACGGCGCTTTTTTTTATAAAAAAAAACGTTGTGTAATGTGTCAAATAAAAATCGTTTTTTTTAAAAAAAAATGTTGTGTAATGTGTCAAATAGACAACGCTTTTTAGAGAGAGAAAAAAACGTTGTGGATTTTGTCAAATAGACAACGCTTTTTAGAAGAAAAAAAAAACATTGTGTAATGTGCCAAATAGACAACATTTTTTTAAAAAAAACGTTGTCGATTGTGTCAAATAGACGACGCTTTTTAGAAGAAAAAAAACGTTGTGTAATGTGTCAAATACACGACCTTTTTTAGAAAAAAAACGTTGTGAATTATGTCAAAAGACAACGTTTTAAAAACGTTGTCTATTTGTGTCTAATAGATGACACTGCTAACCACGATGTTTTTGGGGGACCTATTACAACGTTTTTTAAATGTTATCTATTTACTTTTTTCTACTAGTGTTTGCTAGTGGCAAACTTTTGGCTAAGTTATTTGTAGAAGTAATTGAATGGGTTGGACCAACTAATATATTTCACATGGTAACAAATAATGGGGCTAATTATGTGCTTGCAGGGAAATTAGTTTCACAACAATACAAAAGCATTAGTCGGTCTCCTTCTGATGCACATTGTTTAAACTTGATTTTAGGGGACATAGCTAAGATGAATCATATTGTTGAATTCGCTAAGAAGGCATCGAAGATAACCAAGTACATTTATAATCATGGTTGGTTATTGGCTTGGTTTAGGAAGAGAAAAGATTGGATAGAAATCATTCGTCCGGGGCCTACTCGTTTTGCCACGACTTTCATTGCATTGCATAATATTTATGATCATATGCATGATTTGCAAGCTTTGGTGACTAGTAAAGATTTTAAGGAGTCTAAATATGCAAAGGATGCACAATGCAAGGTTGTGGCTTGTTACATATTGGAGAATATTTTTTGGAATGATTGTTTGATTGTAACCAAAATTGCGGAGCCTTTGATGCGTTTATTGAGAATTGTTGATATGGATGAGAAACCCTCCATTGCATATTTGTATGATGGCATGCTTAGAGCTAGAAATGCTATAAAGATAGTTTTTAGGCAAAAGAAAAGCCTGTACAAGCCTTATACAAGAATTATCAAGGAGTGTTGAGATAAGTAATTGCGTAAAAGTGTTCACGCGGCCACATATTCGTTGAATCCTTGTTTTCAATATAATCAAGAATCATTTTGTGGGAAGCCGGAAGTTATGGTGGGTCTTCTTGATGTCATTGAATCAAAAGCCACCACTAGTAAGGTTAAGTTGTTGGATGAAACTATAATTTATCGAGAGCGGATGGGGAGTTTTGGTAGGGAGCTTACACTTGCTACTTCGAAGACTACTCAACCGGGTAAGTTATATTTATTAGTTTTTGTTTGACTTTGTTCCATTTTAGTAATTGTTGTTTATTCTTGTTAACTTCGTTCCTTTGTAGCTTATTTCTTTGATTTCTAATGTCATTGTTATTTATTTGTATTTAGATGAGTGGTGGAGGTTGTTTGGAAGTAGTGCTCCAAATTTACAAAACTTGGCAATCAAATTCCTTAGCCAAACTAGTAGTTCATCGGGGTGCGAAAGAAATTGGATTGTTTTTGATCTCATACACACCAAGAAAAGAAACCGGTTGGAGCATCATAGGACTTAATGATCTCGTGTTTGTTCACTATAACTTGAAGTTGAAGAATAGGTATTTTCATTAATTCAATTAATCTTTCTTTGAATTTTTAATAATTAATATTATAGGATGTTAGTTTTATGGGGAAAAAATCACATAACATTATATGGAATCATAATTTTAAGCATTGTTGTAAGAGATGGAATTATGATGCAATTGATTATGAGTCAATTGACAAAACAGAGTTTTTGATTGTTGAAGAGGAGGAAGAACCATTTCTTAATTATGATGAGCTAGCGAAAATAGTTTATGATGAAGGAGCGATGTCTCATTTGGAAAGGCAACGACGTCGTCCCCGTGAAGGTGGGAAATAGTTAAATTATCAATATTAGATTAATATTTGTATAAGCTGGAATATTTAGTCCTATGGAACCAAGTTCTGCAGCCTTGTAATGTTTCTGGTTTAGTCTGGTAGCATATGCATAATGCATGTACTTGTTCTCCCATATTTAAAATCCCCACATGCCCATCTTCCATCAGTTCACAAATTAATAGCTAGTTGCATATTTTTTATTGGTGCATTTGTCTTCAGTACTCCATTCTTTATGTTGGTTGTAATAGAATTGGTTGCCCTGTATAAACCCATTCCATTTATTCCAGCAATAGCATCTCCATGTAATTAGTAGTAATAGCCTCCATCAATTTCAGCTTTGAAATTAGTTGTAATTAGTATTTAGTAGTAACGGTCTAACAATGGCTAATTTCTACATCACAGCACAACTGCAATATGAATCTTGTTTGTGTTTATACCAATAGGGTCCATGTGGTCCTTTATATGATTGCAAAAGCAATAGATCAAAACACTATAACTTGAATTATGGATTCCATTACCTAAAAATCTTCAAGATTTTACATTAATATGTAAGGGTGTGATTTAATCCATTACTGAAACTGTTTGAATGCACTTCACATTGTTATATTGGCGATTTGGACACACTCACATGGTTGCATCAGCAATTTTGCTCTTTTATGTATAGTATTTATGGCGTAATCTATACATGCATATGAAATTTAGTTGTGTTCCCAGAAAAAGCATGCCCAGATTACATAGATATACATAATTAAGGTGTAGTAATCTCTTCCTTTTAAAACAAATGTGATACATGCATATGAAATTTAACGAGAAAGTTGTGTTGCCTAGAAAAAGCATGCCTAGAGTGTACTGGTATACATATATTAAAATGTTATACAATACTATATCTCAACGCACGTCCCCACAGCTTGGGCATGATTTTTTCGGCCAATGTTATACAATACTAAATTTTCTTGTCTATTTGTTTTATGTAGAAGTGAATGAAGAAGAAGAAGACATTGTGAATTTAGATGTTGATGATGTAAACTTTACGTCATTCACAAATTTGTCGTTGAGTAACCCGTTTACATTTAAAGAACTTGGAGGACATTGAAGAACTTGGTGGAGTTGGAGGAGCAAGTGGAAGTGGTACTCATAGGTTAATAGATGAAGATGATGATCGGTATTGGCAAGAAGCATCACCTTCTCAACCTTAGAATGATTTATGTTTTTTGTGAATTAAGTGTCATGGATTTTATTCTAGTAATTTAGTTGAGACTTTGTTTAGTATTTTAGATATGTTTGCATTCATATTTAATCAAACACTTGAACTTGTGGTTGAATTTTCGAATTTGAATGTATCATAAAGATGTTTATGTTCATTTGTGTTTGATTTTACCACTATTGAGTTTTGAGTTATGATCATGATTTAATATTCTTTTTTCATATAGATTTAGTATTTATTTGAATTGTATAAAGTAAACGTTGTACAAATAGGTTTACTTCTTTTTTTTCCGTAGATAAATTGATTAATTGTACATATTTACTAAATATTATATATATAATATATAATAATAATTAATTATTTTAATTATTTATTACTTATTACATTTTAATGACGTCACTAGGTCAATAACGGTTCGACCACTTGTTGGACCAGTGACTCATCCACCCGGTACCTTGATCGGTCCGGGTCTGAAATCCTTGATCTCTTTCTTGAATTCTAACATTAGAGGGGTGAGTAACAATTTTAGACTTAACAGGAAAAATATTTTCGAACAATGTAGCATCTCTAACTTCTATTATGGTATTTATTAAAAATTTCATTAATTTCAGATTTCACAACCAAAAATCTATTTGCATTACTAATTTGAGCATATCCTATGAATATAACGTTGATAGTTTTAGGTCATACTCTCTTTCTTTTTGGTTCGGGAATGACTCCCTTTGCTAAACACCCATCCACTTTTAAGAAATTTAGCCGATGAGATCTCTTTTTCCATAACTCAAAAAATGGGTTTTTTCATTATCCTTCACAGTTACTCGATTCAAAATAAAGTAAGAAGTTAAAATTGTATCCTCCCACAAGTTCTCGGGTGCTTCGGATCTTAGTAACATTGCACTGACCAATATCCATCAAAGTTCTATTTTTTCTCTCCGCTACACCATTTGATTGGGGTGCACACGGATGTGTCATTTGATTTATTATTCCATTATCCTCACAATATTGTTTAAACTCTTTTAGTCTTTTTCCCTACATTCTCGCAATACGGGGATGTGTATATACGAGATTTGATAAATCTAATGATGTTACTAGAAATTGTATTATAGTATAATTATTAATATAAATTTATCATTGTAATTTTTGTAACACGTGTATTTTTATATATAAATAAAATTGAAGTTTTTCTAAGTTTTTATTTTTATGTCTCACTTTTGGTGTGATCCATCTCAGACTCGAGCTCGAATATAAAGGCTCGCGAATTACTCGTTTTGAAAACAAGTCAAGTAACTCCGACCCGAGTAATTGATCGAGTCGAACTTGAGCATCCTTGGAAATTATCAATTCGAATTCGAGTCGAACCTGAATACAAAACTTTTAATATGAGTCGAGCTTGAACGTGTTCGAATCGACTCGGGATTATTTTCACCCTACCCATACTTAAGACTCTTAAAAAACACAACTTACAAAATAACTTGTCAAATTATTTTTAGTTAATCCACTTAAAGTAATAATTTTTTAATCATCAAAGCACTCTGAAATAAATATATAAGAGTATTAGCTTAACACAGGCATTCAATCACCTTGCCACTGTCCTATCAGAGAGCACGACTTTCAATCAAGTCAGTCATGTAGAGCTTCTTTGCCGTTTTTATCAACTCTACTTTCCTCCTCCTCGTCTTCATCTTCATGCTTTTCACCACCTTGCCCCTGGCCTAGCTTTCTCCACTATAAATAAATCCCCACAATTAATACTCACTTCAGAGTCTGTAGGGGCTTTCAGGCCGGAGGTAGCTCGTCGGAGCTTCGACGCGCCTTCACGCGCCGGTTTTATTTCCCTGCGGTTATTCATCCCCCTGCTGTTCGGAAGGGGTGTACAGTGCGTACAGTTGCGGTTTGGTGATTTTACGGTTCGTACAGTTACGGGTCGGAGCCCCATTTTTGTCGGGTTTACGGGCTCCCTCAGGTAATATGGATTCCGTCCGGTACATGACCATTTCCGGCTGTTCTTCGCCCTTTTTCGCGCGGTTTCCTCTCGATTTCTTCTGGATCTGTTTTTGTTCGATTAGAGTTTAGTCGTTATGATATTTGGCACCCACACATGAAGATGCCTTTCAAAATAACTGAGTCGGTGCATTTGTATATATTCTAACTGTTTCGTTAGGTTGTTCTTCGAGAAGAAAGAGGCCGTGTCAGATTGATTACCTTGAACTAGCCTCGTCAACTGAATGTCATTTCTTCAAAAGTGGTAAGCTATATATGATTTATTGAATCGAACCCGTGTTAAACTTTTATACACAATTTTGGTATTTTTATTGTTTGGTGAGTATGTTGTCCCTCATTTATCCTGCACTTAGGTTTCCCTGTTAGCAGAATACTTGGAAAGTTGGGAAAAAGATGATACTGCAGAGCATGTGAGGTGTTTCAGCTTGAATTGGTTCCTACTTCTTAGTCAAACTTTGGTTCCTTAAAGAATTTTATTTTCTGAAGTCCTTATCAATAGGACTGTTGCCTTACTTTTGATATTCATGATTCAATTGGGGGAAATGTACATGATTTTAGCATTCATGTTGTATTCCATTTGGGTCAAATTCAGCCTTTGCTAGATGCTTTGCTTACTATTTTTCTCTCTAATGCCAAACAATGACTGATGTTTGCTCAAATTAGATTTCTCAACCATTGTCTTTGAATTTCATACCATCTGTTGTGGCTTAAAAGTATAGAAAGCATCGAGTCATCTTGTCTTAGTTCATTCTAAATCTGTCACATACAAAAGGTGTTCCTGTTCTATCATATTCTCAATCTATCTAGACTTGCGGAGCATTTACCTTAATCCTTATGAAATTTAGTTGCTAATAGGTTTCCTTTTCTGTAGCACTTCAAATGTTGATATCAGCATTCAAAATTTGTGGCATTACTTTGTTCATCTCACAGAACATAGTTTGTTGGTCAAAAACTTTGCAGTTGCTGAAATTCCACTCTGATGGCTTCAAGAAGGTTTAGAGTTTCTTTAGTTTGCTGGGACTTTTTCACCCAGCTGATCTTCATTTGAGTTTGGCTAGGCATTACACTTTGCTGCAGCTGGAGTGGTTGGACCGTCTGTTTGTTCTCCCTGAACTTATTGTAGATCTGCTGCACTTGCTATATTGGCACTCAATGGAAGACATTTGTAAGTAGAATTAAGGTACATCCTCTGCAATTTCCTGGCTTGATTATTGCCTTGTATCTTATTCTGTAAGTGGCAGGTTTGGGCAGCCTATTAAAGTTAATTGGGCATATGCCAGTGGTCAGAGGGAGGATACATCAGGTAGGTCCTTATGTTGTTGTTCTTTGTAAATTTAAGATTCTTACTTGCATGCATTTAGTGCTTGGGATGTTATGATGTATTCTCGATTATCCCCCTCCCCCTCCCCCTCCCCCTCCCTCCATCCCCATAAGCAGGTGTTTTGTAGGTTTATAAGTACATTTGTTCGCGAACACAATCTATGCTATTGTTGCTTCCTTGATGGATCTATGGAACAGAGTTGAATAATTAAGTATAAAAGAAAATCAGGAAAAATTTCAAATTATAATCGAAAAAACATAGAATTACAAAAATTTACGTTGTTGAAAAAATATTATCGAAAGAGTTGTCAATGATGGTAGTTGGCTTGGTTAATTGTTATAATGACTTGGTAGATATCCTGATAACGAAAGTAGATTGATTATGGTCCAAATTGGTGGTGGCAAGTCAATCGTTTAGGTGGGATGATGGGTTCCTATATTTTGATTTAATCTTTTTTGATGCATCCTTTTGGGTGAGAACTCAGAAATTTATGAGGACGTGATAACATGTATACATTTCGGTACATTTGGTTGTGCTGTTGTAGTAGTTGTGGCAATTTGTTGTAGCTTGGTACTATTGTAGCTACTAGAATTAGTACTCTTTATTAGAAAAAGGGAAGAAATGAAATCTTTTTTGGATTATAACTACTATTATAACCCCAAGGAGTGGGGGAAATGGTAGAGGCCTTGAGGAATAACCTTCAAAGTCGCTAGTTCCAATCCCCATACATGTGGCCAAGCTTACCTTCAAAAATATGAAATAAAATTTTAGTCTTCTATTATTCCATGTGTTGCTATCGCAAACTTTTATATTGCAATAGCCTTTTTTAGGCTGATTCAAGTTGATTTTTCCTCATCAGTATGCGGAGTAAAGGCCTTGTGCATCCCCATAATTATAGTGGAAGGATAGCATACTGATAGGTCAGCTGCTGGGTCGGGTTGCAAGGACCATCTTCACATCTAGATACATGTTCTTACTTATTATTCTCCTCTAGGCTGATATTATAGCCAACATATGTTAGTGAACATTCATATTGGTGCCCCGGTACGAAGAAGTGTTTTATAGAGAGTGGAAAGTATATTCATTCGTAACTAGCCTTTTTGAGCATGGGACTCGAGTTTTTTGAGTATTTGAGTTTTGTTAAGAGCGAGTTTTATTTCGAATTGCAAAAGTTCTACATTATCTATTGTTCCTCTTTACTTTATTCAGGTTCTTTCATAGAGATCCTTTATAAAGGAAAAAAAAGTTCTTCATTTAACCTTTACTTTTCTGCACTGTGGGGTACAGGTTTGACTTTAACTTTGTTATGGTAGCTCTGGAATAGAATCAACTATTGTGATGAATCTAAATATGTTGAAGTTGCAGCATCATCTGTGATACACGAACTTAAGTCTTTTTTCTTTCCATATAAGGCTCGACTTTGATGAAAATATTGTCGGTGTTGATAACTTTGGGGTTTTGACATATGAATTGGCTGAACTGTGGTTGTTGAATTTTCAGAGTCCATACATGGTGAACATTGTCCTTGCTGGCTATGTCAAGGAAATGGGTCCTTCTCTATTTTTCATTGATTACATTGCCACACTTCACAAAGTAGACAAGGCAGCCTTTGGGTACGGTGCATACTTCTCCCTTGCCATGATGGACCGTTACTACAGAAGTGACATGATAGTTGAGGAAGCCGTCGATCTGGTAGACAAGTGAATACTAGAGATAAGGTCCAGATTGGTGGTGGCACCACCAAATTTTGTCATCAAGATTGTGGACAAAGACGGAGCACGGACATATGCTTGGCGTGAGACTGTCAAGGAAGCCCCCGTTTCTGCTGTCTGATATGTTTTTCCTTTCCTTTCAAATATGCATGAGTCAACTCAGATGTGGTATATGCTTCTTGTTAAATACATTACGTGCGTATCCTTTGGATTTGGTGATATGCCAGAATTGTTACAATATTGAAGACTGACTTGAAGTTCATTGTCCATTAGTGAGTTTGGAATTTGAAAGATATACCCTCTCCTTTGAACAATATTTTATTATTATTATGAACAATAATAAATCTTCAACTGAAATGGGTAATGGGAGTGAATGCCAGATCGAGGTTGTTATTTCAATTGACAAGGTGTGTGCTTTTCTTTCTGTTTTTTTTTTGTTGAATTTTTTTCTGGGAATTTGGTTATTCTTCTAATTATGTGGGCTTACAGTAAGATCTATATGAAAGTTGAAACCTTTAATGGGTTTCTTTGAAGATTTTGAGCCATTTCTTAGTTTGTCAATACATAATTTTCAGGTTCTAGCTTTTACATTTGGGTTTGTTAGTTTATGTCCTGGATATAATTCTCTTCCTTTGTTTCTCTTCCTTTCCTTTATAAATAAAATTCCCGGACAGTGTAAATTGCTCAACTTCTAGCTAAGGCAAGCTGAAATTCATGCTAAATATTTATCTATGTTAAAAACACGAAGGGGTCATAACAAAACACCCGACAACTCTGTCTAACTGAGGGACGAAAATCCATGAGGAAAACCCTTCTTACACATCTGTTTTGCTATCCTTCATCAAAATCTCCGATTCTTCTCACCCTCCACCCCTAAACCTTTGTGGAGACAATTGAGGGTTCAGGTAGTGTAGGAAGAAAGCATGAGTGGGACAATTAGGGCTTTTATTTCTTCTTTTTCGGAGTTTGGAATTGGAGGAGGGGAAGAAGATAGCGGTGCCCACCACCGGGATTTGATGTAGTTTTTGATATCAACAGCGGCGGCTTCGCGGATGACCTTGTCGACGGTGGGGTTGTTGACGAACTGCTCAGCTAGGAGACGGAGGAGGGCGAGGCCATATCTTGGGATATCATCATCAGCGTCCGACAGCTTGGATTCTCCGCTACGCCGCAATTCGGGGATGGGCAGGGTGTCGATCAAGGTTTGGGAAAGATTCAACAAGGTTTGTGGATTCCATTCCATTTTTTAATTCTTTTTTTGCTAGGGTTTGTTTATAATATTAGGTATTACCTTCGTCCCATAATAAGTGCTTTTTTAGTTTAAATTACACATACCAATACACAAGTTAAAATAGGCAAAAATACCCTTAATATACTTTGTTTGTTTTGTTTGAGACTTTTTTTATTGTATTTTAGTCTCTCTTTCTCTTTCTTCAACCTTTCAACTTTCCAATAAATACGCAATAAATACCATTGGTTGCGTAAGGGCACATATGGAAAAATATTGTAAAAATTGTATTGAAATTCTAACACATCACTTATTTTGGGAAAAAATATTAAACCTAAAAAACACTTATTGTGGGACGGAGGTAGTATTACGAATATACATACTGATTTTGTTCAAATTAAGATTTAAAAGTGTGTACCCTTAGTGTTGAACTTGTGGGTGAGGAAAGATAAGTGATGTTATAATCACACTATGGAATATGCTGTTAATTTGACAGCCTAAACTTCAATTTCATCAGCTTTTAGCGAGTGAGGGTTCTAAATGCAGTTTTTAGAAGAGAAGATCAGATGCTTTAGAAATTCTATTTTAAGAAAAAATTTATGTTGGGCTTGCTTTACTCAGACCCATTAAACGTTTCCTTAAAATTTTCGTTGTTGTATCATTGAGTCCACTCTTAGCAGATCCTCAAGTCAAGCCTGCATATGCAACAACAATTAGCTTCAATGTAGATTGTCAACTTTCATTCATATTTTTTTAACTCATTTGTTCTGTAGCAGGTTATTGTCTGCTCCAGACTTTCAACCAATATTGTTAAGTGTTAATAATGATTATGATTTTTCTTTGATAGCTAAATAGTTGGTGGTTGTGCTTTGAATTGCAGCAATAGTGGTTAAATAACCAATTTTGAAGTTAGATATTTAAATGTAATTTAGCTTACTTGAATTTCTATGATGTGCTGAATAATGTTTTCGTGTGGAGGTTATGAGAAAAAATCACTTCCTTCAACAATTGTTTTGTAGTGACAGATCTCTCTTAATCTCTCCCCCATGCCATCTTATGCAGATTTTATCCACAAATTAGAATGGGACAGATTTTTGCTTTACTTAATGCCAAGGTGGTCTTTTCTCCTCATTTTATAATCATATATGTTTTTTCGACAATGAAGGTATTTAATAAGTCTTTGTTTGTGCTGTACCCGAGATATGATACATATGTGATTGATTTCCACATCTTAAAGAATTTTATCTTCTCGAGAAATTAATATTTTTTAATTTTTTTAATAAGTATTTCAGAATATTAAATATTATTTTTCCTTCAAAAACAATAACTATTAAAAATATTTATTTTAGAATATTAAAAATAATAATTATTTTATAATATTAAAAGTAAATATTAAAAAAATAAAATAAATATAAATATAAATATAATAATTATTCAAATAAAATAAAAAAATATTATTTTTAATATTCTAAAATAAATATTATTATTAATATTCTAAAATAAATATTATATTTAATATTCTAAAATAATTATTATTTTTAATATTCTAAAATAAATATTATTTTTAATATTCTAAAATAAATATTATTTTTAATATTTTAAAAGTAAATATTATTTTTAAAAATTATATTTACAAAATTATTTTTTACTTTAAAAATATTAAAAATAAAAATTATTTATTTTAGAATATTAAATATAATTATTATTTTTTAAAAAAACTAATATTTTATTTTTAAATATTAAAATAACTATTTTTAAAATAATTATTTTATTTTAAAATATTAAAATAATTATTATTTTAATAATAATAATTTATTTTAAATAATTAATTATTTTTTTAAATGTTAAATATAATTATTATTTTAAACTTATTTTAAAAATATTATTATATTTTTAAATATTAAAAATTTGGGTTGGGTCAAACTGGGTTGGGTTGGGTTAAACTTGTTAAAAATGGGTCGAATTTAGGTAAAATGGGTTGAAGGAACAGAAACGCCAATAAAATACCACTTTAAGGACCTAACTGACGAAAATGGTACTTGAGGGACGACTTTGAAAGTAAATGACAACTTGGAGGGACAGAAGTGTCAATCAGCCTAAGAATAATAACAAACGTCTTATATTAAACAATTTAGTTTTGGAAAACATAAACTACAAGTAAGTAAATCAAATCCTACTACTACTTGCAGGGTGTTCTTTGAATCAGAAATCAGCACGGGCTGTTATCTTCTTTGTTGTCTGTCGAAAACTGAGATTGGAGGGTCATAAATGGCAAGATCGCTTGAAACATCGCCGGAGGGCCGGAGATGCCAGGGTCAGATGACCCCCCTCGCTCCACCCTCCCTCCCTCCCTCCGCCTCTGACCCCACACTCGCATGAGTATAGAGTTTGTGACAATATTAAATTTTATTTGTTTAAATATTAATTTTTTTTAAAAAAATAAAGTTTCAATTTGCATTGTGAATTCTTAATTTAACTTTATTCTAGTCTCTAGACTTCTAGTGTCTTGTGGGGGACACAGTTATAGTTAATTGGTCTTTGACGTTTGTCATCATTCAAATATTCATTTTAGTCAAAATTTATGGTATCGCATTGTATTCCCAACAAAAACAAAAATTATTACTCTCTACAAAAGTATTTCCCCTACCTTTTGTGTAAAACATTTTATTTTAATTAGAAAAACTTTTTTTTCCGTACTCGTTACCAAGGCAAGGTAAATGCTTGAGAGTTGAGACCATGATATGGTAGTAAGAGTAAAAAAATAATTTTTATCCAAATTTTGTTATTTCTTTTAACTATGTGGACTTTTCTTGTCGGTTTTAATGCATTTTTTATTTTACTATACTGCTAGTATATTTGTAACAGATAAAGATTAAATGTGATAATTTAATAACCTAAAATAGAGCAAATTTATATCTATTAACTCATCAATTTTTATGAGAATTAAAGTTTTATTGTAGTCAATTTATAACTTAATTGTTCAGAACTTATATGAAAGCTTAAATGGTGAACTCTAATATAACAAAAACAAAACATATATTCCCACTTTTTTGAATATGAAGATCAATGTTGTCTTTTTTGAAATTAATTTATGAAATTTTTAATTTTAAAATTGATATAATTTATAATTCTAAAAATAATAAATGTTATAACTGCTAATATTTTTGTAAGTAATTTATAATTTTATAATTGTATTGATATAAATTTATATCAAATTTTAATTTTAAAATATTTCAAAATTAATTTTCGAGAACTCAATATTAAATTTATAAAATTTGAAACTGAGAATATATATATATATATATATATATATACTTTTTACTATTGAAGTTAATGTCTGACTTTTGGGGTTTGATCAAGAGCAAAAGTTTACTCCTTCGGCTCTCTTTTGTTTCTTTAAAGGAATTTCTTTAACGTGTCTTTAGGATATATGTTAAGCATACAGTTTAAGTAAATATTTTTTTGAATTGTGTGCTTATTCTTTTAAACTTGATGCAAATGCAAAAATAAAAAAAATATGCACACAATTTAAAAAAATATTTTCTTAACTGTGTACTTAGTATATATCCTTAGAACACATATTAAGAGGATCCTTTTTTAAAAAAGATTGTAAAGCACTGGGACCCATCCATTCATTTGGCAATGGGCTAATTAGTATCCTTGTCCTTGTTTCGTACTCTCTCCTATCTGCTTAAGCTAAGTGGCTGCCTCTTTGTTATCATATTGAGAACTCTACTAGTCAACTTTTTGTGGCAGGATAAGTGCACGTACTGCTCTTCAGTCTAATCTAGAAGGGTTTACTTAAAAGAACTGAGATGGACCCCAGTATCATTTGACATTGGGCGCAGTTTCCCATGCTGTGCTCATTTTCACTACTACTATTAGCATCACTTCTCAAAAAGGACCTTTATATTCGTCTCAATTCTTAAATTAGATTTTAAGACATCCATTGACCTCCAGTGTGTGAAGGTTCTTCACTTTTAGGCGGGTAAAGCACCCATTTTAAGAAATATTAATCACTAAAAAATATACCACTTCATTTCCGGCTTTCTTTTTCTCTTATTAATTTGTTAAAAGATACAAATAAACAAAAATCGTAAAATTTTAAGGATACTTCTAATGTATACAGTCATAATTTATTTTATTAAATAAAAGTCACGGTTTTCTTTATATATTTTTATATATGTCCGTTCTTTCGCTTATGTACTTTATTGTTCCTTATAAAAATTTAAAACATAACTCTTAAATAACAGATATCACTTAAATAGTATATATTAATTAAAATTATGTCATTAAGGAGATTTTTTTAAAAATAAAATAATATTAAAAAAGAATAATTTCACTTATTTTCTTTTTATTAATATATACATATATATGTTTTACAATAATGACAACATATTCAATAAGACATATGATGCTCCGGTATAGTAGACAACACACTGGGCGCTTTGATTTTGAAAACGTAAATTGCAAGTAAATTAGTAAATACCACTCCACTATAGCACGATGTTCTTTTTCTCAAGAAAAGTGAGAAAAGAATAACCAATCAACTTACTATTAGAATCTTACTCTCTCCGTGCTTAAAAAATTATCAGTTTTAAAAGAATAAATTTATTTTAAAATATTTGTCATTTATAATTTTTTAAAAGAATAAATTATTTATTTTTTTATATTACCCTTATCTTCTCTTATTGTCTCAATAAATTTTTTATTTTGCATTAATAGTTTTCAATTTTCATAAAGGGATAGTGATGGAATTTCAAACAAATTTTACTAGTATTAAATGACTTTCTTAATTCATGTGCCAAAATCTTAAACGACAATCTTTTAGGAACGGAGGTAGTAATATCTTAGGAGTAATAATTATACTATCTCTGTTCCTAAAAGATTGTCATTTAAGGTTTTAGCACATGGATTAAGAAAATTATTTAATACTAGTAAAATTTATTTAAAATTTCATCAGTACCCCTTTATGAAAAATTAAAAACTATTAATACTCCATCCATCCCATTATAATTGACGTTTTAGAGAGCAAATTTCGTTCTTTTTTATTTGACGTTTGTAGATTTCTAGGAGAATAGATTACATTACTTTCTAAATTATCCCTAAACATTTAATACTCTCCTTAATTAATTTTTTTTTCAAGGCTATTTTTTCTCCATCTTTTAATATCTTAATGGTATATTCTCTTTCTCTCTTATAGTAATTCTTATATTTTCTCTATCCTCTAACAATAACATTTAATACTCTCCTTAATTCTCTCCTTTTCCAAGGCTATATTTTCATTTATTTATGCAAAGGTACTTTTGTTAATGCATAATAATTTTAGTGGAGTAATTATAGGAGTTGTAACTTCCTTAAGAGTTGTGCAAAGCTTCAAAACGTCAATTATAATGGGATGGAGGGAGTACAAGGGAGAAAATTTATTGGGACAATGAGAGAAGATAGGGTAATATAGGAAAGTAAATAATTTATTCTTCTAAGAAGTTGTATACAACAAATATTTTGGAATAAATTTTTTCTTTTAAAATGACAATCATTTAGGAACGGAGGGAGTAATATTTAGGAAGTACCAATAGAGTAGTATTAATAAAATAATAAAAAGAATTTCTTAATATGTACTTTAAGGGCACATGCTAAGCATATAATTTAAAAAATATTTTTTTAAATTATGTGTATATTCTCTTAAATTTAATACAAATATAAAAATTAATAAAATATACACATAATTTTAAAAAATATTCTTTTTATTTATGTGTTTAACATGTGTCATACGCACAGAACTGTGAAGAAGAAACAAAACTCTATTCAGGAGAAGGGTTTACTCAAAAAGAACAGAGATGGACCCCAGTATTATTTGGTACTGGCCACACTACTTCCCCATGCTCAGCTTTTTTCACTCCACTATAGTAGCATCACTTCATAAAAAAAAAAGCCTTTATGTGTTTTAATTCTTAAATTAGATTTAACATATTGTTTGACTTACACTATGTGAACGTTCTTCTTTTTTTGTTCTTTTTTTTTGCTAAATGAGGGTTCTCCACTGCTAGTAAACCACTTTTTGTTTTTTTTAAGTAAAACGCACCAATTTTAGTAAACAACGGCTACACAGATACTTTCAATTTTTTATTTTATTTTATGATTTTTTTAAATAAAATAAAATTAAATATTAATAAATTCTTGTAATAAAATATTATTTTTCATTTTTATAAATCTTGTTATGGAACGTACTGTACTTTTCTTTTTTATGTACCATTTTTTTTGTCTAATAACTCTTAAATGTATTTACCGATCTAACTAGGGCTAATTTCAAATTAAGTTGCACTTGAAAAATTAAACTTTTTATAATTTACAAAATTCACAAGTTTTAAGAAACTTAAAACATTCTAAGACATATAATTTACTGTAATACAAAGTGATTCCTCACCTTTCCTATTAATTTAAAAAGAAAAATAAAATAAAATTAGCACATACATTCATTAAAAAAAATCTGATTTTGAGATTTGAGAACTTCAAAATTGTAGATTTGACAATCAAAATAAAGAAAATTAAAAATCAAATTGCACACTAAAATGATGTCGGTGTGGTGGGTCTTGATTATTCTAATCAAGCGTGTGACTTTGAAATATGTTGCCTATGAAAAATTATTTTATCTTTGTTTATTAAAGTATTTTTCACCTTTAAATAAGAGTGAGTATTTATACATTTGTTACTTTTACATAAAACTTTTGCTATTTATTTAAATAATTATTTTTATTTAAAATATATCATTAAGTATATTTTCTATTATCTTTTGGCGTAAGAATTGTCCAACCTATCATAGGTTGGCTACATTGAATAATAATAATATTGCTCTATTCTTATGTGAAAATATAAGTTTTAAAAAAATATATATTATATAAAATAAAACAGGTACGAATAGAGCAATTAAATGAGCAATTACATATTGAGTGCAAATTCTGGTATGTAGATTATATATATTATATATGTATGTAACGTAGCTTAATTAATTTGAATTTACATATATTATCCAATGCAATGCAGGTCCAAATTCAGAACTAAATAATTTTTCTGGTCAAAATAAATAAGCATAATTAAATTACTAATTGACCCTATATATAGGTGGTTGTTTAAATCTACATGATATTATTACTTCGGTTTCAAAAAAAAAGTCTATAGGAATTACTTGTAAATTAATAGTTTTACAATATTCAATAGAAACCTATCAACTTTTGTATTTTAAGAAAAAGCTATTAGTGATTATTTTTAATTATGATCGACTTCGAACAAAGAAAGAATTTAAACATTAGTATTAGACTACTCCTTCCATCCCAAAATAGTTGTACGATCTTATCTTATTAGAGACAAATGTGTTAGACGTTTGTCATCACTAAAATATTCATTTTAGGTTTTTTGCATAAGAAGATCAATGTTATCTTTTTTAAAATTAATTTAAGATATTTTTAATTTTAAAATTGACATAATTTATAATTCCAAAACTAATAAATGTTATAACTACTAATATTTTTATAAGTAATTTATAATTGTATTGATATAAATTTATATCAACTTTAATATTTAAAATATTCAAAATTTAGTTTTCGGAAATTCAATATTAAATTTATAAAATTTGAAGCTGAGAGAATACATATATATATATATATATATACATATATATAAAATTTTTACTATCGAAGTTAATGCCTGATTTTTGAAGTTTAATCAAATATCAATGTGGATATTGATTGTATCTTTATGGAGAAAAAAATTAGGAGTGTATCTGTAAATGGGGGTTGGGCCCCTTTGTCCTCGTTTCGTACTCTCTCCTAGTCCCTAGAGTAAAAAAACAACTTTTATCTAATTTGTTGCTTTTTTTTTTCCGCTAAATTTTTGATTGTAAAAAGGGAACCAAAAGAACAATGACTAAGGGGCATATCCCAAAATAACTACATCATACTAAGTTGTTGCCTTTTCTTTTAACTATGCGGATTTCCCTTGTCCTTTTTAATGCATTTTTTATTTTACTATATTATTAGTATATTTGTAACAGATAAAGATTAAATGTGATAATTTAATAATTTAAAATAGAGCAAATTTAAATTTATTAACTCATCAATTTTTATGAGAATTAAAGTTTTATTGTAGTCAATTTATAACTTAATTTTTAAAAATTAATATGAAAACTTAAATGGCAAACTATAACTATTACAAAAACAAAACATATATTCCCTTTTTTTGAATAAGAAGATCAATGTTGTCTTTTTTAAAATTAGTTTATGATATTTTTAATTTTATAATTGTTATAATTTATAATTCTAAAAATAAAAAATGTTATAACTACTACTAATATTTTTATAATTATATTGATATAAATGTTAAAATATTCAAAAATTAATTTTCAAAAATTCAATATAAATTTATAAAATTTGAAACCGAGATAATACATATATATGTATATAAATAATGCTACTATCACATAAATAAACTCACATAAAATCATGTGACACCCCTTAATTTATTATTGATATGATCCACTTAACTCAATAATAAATTAGGGGGTACCATCGGATTTTATATGAGCTATTTTAGACTATGATAGTAGCATTAATCTATGTATATACTATAAGCTAAGTGGTTGCTTCTTTGTCTAAGGTGCTGTTTGTTTACATTTGATTGTCTCTTTAATGGACTGCCTCTTATTCGCTAAGAGGCATGATGCTATTTTTTTTTGTTACCTCTGAATGCCTCTTAATCGGTAAGACAGAAAATGAAATCTTAATAATTAAGAGGTACCTCTTAATAAAATTTTTTTGATAATTTTTTTTTATATAAATATATTCAACAATATTATTCACTCATTTTTATTAAATTGAATATTTAAAATTATTAAATAAAAATTTACCTTTTAAATAGTAAAATAGTGTCATTAAGAGACAACTTATTTTTTAGTTATCAAACAGATTTTTAGATTTAGACCTTCATAATCATTCAGATGATCTAATTTATTAAGACATCATAATCATTCAGATCTTAATTGCTAGATTTATCAAACACAACAAGTCAATTTTGTGGCAGGATAAGGGCATGCACTGCTCTCAGTCTAATCTACTTTTTGGCGGGATAAGGGCACTGTGACTCTTCATTAGACTTTTTGGCGGGATAAGGACACTGCCTCTTCAGTCTTGTAATCTATTTATCACTTTAGACTTTCAAATTTTTTTGATCTACTTTGTGGCGGGATAAGGCATGCACACTGCTTTTTTCCCTCGCTCTATTTATCCTTTCAGCCTTGTTTTTCTATTCAGTCTTCTTTATTTTTTTCTATTTTCAACTATCAATTGCATATTCTCTTCTGATTCCTCTCTCTACTCTAGTGCCGTTGGTCGCATTCTCGTTTATGTTTTCCTATCAGATCTGTTTGGTAGCTTAGTGGAGGCTACACGATTTTTGGTAGCGTAGTTGAGGGATGAGAGAGTTTTATTGATTGTTAACAGGTGGAAAATGGCTTCTTATGATGCAAAGGAGGATCAAGTGACGGACATTAAGAAGCATGTCATTTATCCTTTTTTGGACGGTTGTACCTTTATGGAGAGCCTTGTCTCGCCTAATTGCAGCAACGGGATTCAGAGGCAAGAACAATTATTGGAGAAACAAGATGAATACTGGATCAAATCAGGTAAAAATTAATGCCATATAACTGTATGTTCCATTATAAATATATATGTTTCATCTAATGTCTCTCTACTTTAGTACCGGAGGTCGCATTCTCGTTTATTTTTTCTATCAGATCTGTTTGGTAGCAGGTCTAAGCCGAGGTGGATGAGATTTTTGGTAGCGTAGTAGAGGCTCCACGATTTGGGTCTGATTTGGTTCCAAGCTTCCATCTGTTTTTAGCTGATTTGTTCGAAGGTACTTTCTCTCTCATACCTATTGACGTCTCCTTTTACCGAGCATGAATTAAAGTATGTTTTTTTGTAACTTTTCTAGAATATCTACTCCTTTCTGTAATTTTATTTTCTTGAAGTCTATTAATTTTTCTGCAGAGCTTATCACAAGGCCAAAAAATATACCCACCAATTTGGAATTATATTTAACAAAATTATTATTTTGTTTGTTTAAAAACAATTGGATTGTTTGGTGAAAATGGAAATCTATGAAGTGGGTATTTTTGTTTATTGTTGTTTTTGTGTTTTTGGTTAGCAAAATGCATGGGGGTTAGTATAAAGTGGATTCGGGGTGTGGAGTAATCTTGAATATCAGAAAAACAAGCAGACCCAATAAAATGTTGTTTGTAACAGATTTGGTGGGTTTCTAAAAAGCTGTGTTCAGAGCAGATTTGAGGCTAGGTACACTTGCTCATTGTTGGTCATTGCTCTATTTTCAGCCTTAAGAATGCAGGTATGCAGTGCATGTGTGTGATAAAAAGTAACATTTGGGGTTGAATGATTTGCAGGGTATTGTTTTGTTTTATTTTGTTTTGAAGATGTTTAGGATTCAAACTCAGTTTCAGCTTTTTTGGACTATGCGACTTAGGCTCTTGATGAATTATGTGTCTTTCTTTAATTATCCTATACATGTAATTTATGTGCCATTTCGTAAAAGCTTGGGTTTGTTTATGTACGTTGCTTCTAGTATTTTGCATTTCGGATAACTTTCATCTCAAGGGTCATAAACTTTGGTCTTTTGGGATTTTTATTGTTAGCTATTTGCTCTTGCTTATTTTTCCATTTTTGATTTTTTTTTGAATCTTTCAGCTTATCATGTAGTGTTACAATCCCCTCACTGGTAGCTTACTTCGTTCCATTCATATCTTCTGCCTTGAGAGAGACATGTAGTGTAATTTTGCTATTTTGAGATGAAAGTGATGTATTTGTGATCATTTGCTTGGAGGAACTGAAAACTTGAATTTGGGAAGAAGGAATAGAGATCTCCCTGGGAAAGGATGCTGATTTTATCTAGTGTTTATACAGGACGATTCCATTCAACTGTGAGCCGTGACATCTACTATTTGAGTATCACTTGTTTTTTCAAAGTCTTTTTGGTGGTGTCCTTCATTTGCCAGATTTGATACTGTGAAATTAGCAATTAGCAAAAATACGTAAGTATAATGTCCAATGTTTTTAGGTACTCTTTCGGGACTTTAGTTTCTTTAGACTAATATGCTATTTTAGCAACTTCATTGGAAGGGCCACAATTCTTTCTTGTATTGTGTTACTCAAACAGCATGTATAAAAGCTCAAACCAAGGAGATCTTCCAGAGGAAACAACACTGGAACTTGCAGAGAAAGAAAAGAGTACAAAATGATAATGTAAGTTTTTAACATATACTTAATTCATATATTGATTGTATAATGATTTCTTAGCAAAGCTGTTGTTTCATGATCTCATTTTTTCTATTTCATTACTAATGACTGAAATGATGGTGAGGAATATGCCCATTCCAGCACTCTTAAATTCATTATATCTCTAATCTTATATCGATTACTTTTTGGTTTCAGGGCTTATATATAATATGACCCTAAAATACAATAAATATAAATATAGTTAATATGTAGAAAAAGATCATAGAATAAATACTATATGCACTTATATAGTTATTAATTAAATATATATATTTTTATAACTATAGTTACATTAAATATAAATATAATATAATAATAAATTAAGTAAAATAAGATAAATAAATAGAATAAAAATACAATAAATTAAAATAAAAATCCAAAACAATTAAATAATTAATTATATAATATTACAATTTGTCGAATGTTTATAAATAATGTAATTAGCAAAAGAAGAAGAAGAAGAAGTGGCCTAAGTGCATCAAGTTTTATTATGTTAAAAATAATTACATTAACTATATATAATTTTTTTCACTAAAAAATAACTATATAGTTATTAAAAATAGCATAAATATAATGTGATATATTTTAAATAAATACTATATTTTAAATTTTAAATATATCTAATATTTAGAAAAAAGAGAGAAGGCAATACACAAAAAATATACCCTATTATTTTGCTGTCCATGGAGTAGTGATCTGTTGACAGTTTTCCAAGTCTTTAACATTGTGTTTTTGTCCTTAACCATTTTTTATACAAATACACAAAATTTTCAAAAAGAAACAAAGAAATGCCAGTGAGGTTATATATAGCCGAATTTTAATTTTTTTTGTTTAAACAAATTAGATTGATTGGTGAAAATGGAGATATATGAAGTGGGTATACACTAGAGAAGCAACAATCCTAAGAGCCAATGAAATTTGAACATGAAATTGGAAGCCACTCAAAGATGCTACCTTTATGGGTGGAAAAAACATTATTACAGGAGTAACAAAAAACAGAATGAAGTTGTGGTTTTGTTCTTCATTTGTTGGTATGAATTAATTAGATATGTTTGTATACTAAAATTGAGATGCCATTTTGCTGATAATGATATGTTACATGGTTTGTATTAGTGAATGAAAGAAAGATCAACCATTATATGTATGGTTATTACATAATTTTTTATTTAAATCTTTTATTTAGTTTTGTGTGCTCAAGGAAAATTATCTTGTAGGATTCAGATTTTGACTGTAATATTTGACCTGTTAGATACATAATCCTCGGACGTAGTCGTTGGCAACATTTTTGTTTCATGTTCTGTTCAGGTTTGCATTTGTAAGTTATCTTCTTTCTTTAATTTGTTGTGGACGTATATTTGTTGTTGTTGATAACTATTTGTTATATATTTTGGCAGGATCCAATTGAAATAGAAAAAGGTTTTGCAGGAGGTATCTTCTCTATTGTGGTAAGTTTTAGAACATCATAATTTTTCACCTTCTTGCTTTATGATAGTTGCTTTGTTGAATTTTTTAGATTGAAATTCAATTTCAGCGTCGGATTATGCCTTAAGCTTTAGTTTGAGCACATTTATGCTCAAGTGTGTTTTATGTTACTTTTTCTAGTTTAGTATTAACTAATAATATAAAAAAATTTATGTTATATAATAATACATATTTAATTTGTAGAATACCATAAGATAATAAAATAAATACATCAGCTATATAACAATACAAAAATAAAATAGCAAAGAATATAAAATTCTTTAATATATTTTTATAAACAATAAACTATATAATATGTTTAAAATATAACTAAATGCCCAAGTACAGTAAGTTTTAAGAATGTAGTGTCTACCTGTAATGTGAAGAACAAATTCATTCTTAAATAATTCTTGTAACTATTTGTATATATTTTTTTAATGAAGTTTTCAGCCTTAAGAAAATTTCATTGGAAGTGGCCATAATTCTTTCTTGAATTGCAAGGACCAGCCTCAAGAAACTTCATTGGGAGGGGCCATAATTCTTTTGTGTATTGTGTTTGAGCAGGTTAAATATAGTTTTTACTTGGCATATATATATATATATATATATATATATATATATATATAGGAGAGGAAAAGTGTAAAAAAAAAATAAAGCTATCTAACAAAACTCTATTTCCTCTAACCCTTCAAAGTTTTTGATTATATTATTTTAATCTGAGATACTTTGATTACTCTCTCTCCCTTTCGTCTTTTTTCCTCCGCCTCTCCTCTTCTCTAAGGTTGCATCGAAGGCAGCATCAGTCATCAAAAAACTCTGGGCGAAGCATAATAGGTCTATTAAAGACAGAAATTAATTAGATCCATGTTAAGTCTATTAAGAGATCAAGCCCCTTGCCTTCGCTGTCGTCGTATCCATAGTCGCCACCATGCTCCGGTTAGATTTGCTTATTTTCAGTTAGATCTGTTTATTTTTGAGCATTTAAGACAGAAAATCACTTCTTCGCTTCTCCCCGATTCGGCGATTGCACCTCCGACCTTTTTGCGTCTCTGCTTTATTGGTATAAATATGCTTATTTGATGCTCACTTCAGTCATATAGTTGGTAGTTTTTTCCTCTATAATTTGCATTACGATGTAAATATTTGTTAGTTATATATAAGCTCAATGTGTTAGTTTATAATTTAGGGTTTTCGGTTGCGGCAATTGCGCCAGTACTGGAGAGTAATGTGTCTACTAGTGGAGGACAGGAAGCTATCTTAGAAGGCAAATTAGTTGTATTGCTTTAATCTGGTGGTAAGGTATTATGACGTTAACACTATATTTATATTAACACTCTATTTAGAATTTTTTTAATACAAAATTACTATAAAGTTATTAAAAATATTAACTATTAAATATATGTAATATGTAGAAAAAAGAGAGAAAAAAATAAGTAAAATAAGAATAAAATAAATATTCAAAACAATATAAATAATTGACTATAATATTAAAATTTGTCAAATGTTTATAAATAATTAACTATATTATAAAAATTATACAAAATAATAAAACATAATAACTGTAAGTATTGAGTGTAATGTAAAAAGAAAAAAATATAATTATACGATAATAAAATTCAAAATATAATAAATAACAATACAATACAATATAAATTAACTAATGTGTTAAAAGCACATTTAATTATTTTAAATATTTTAGCTTTATAGTTGTTAAAAATATTCAATAAGTAATTAAAATGCTAGGATAATATTCGAGGATCTAAGGTATGGGTTTTAGGGTTTGGGAATTAGGGTTTGGAGTTTGGGATTTGGGATTCAGAGTTCAGGATTTTAGGGTTTGGGTTTTGGGGTCTAGGGTTCGGGGGTTAAGGGGTTCGAGGTTGGGATTTGCGGCTTTGGGCTTTTTAGGGTTTGGGGGTTGGTTTTTTTTATTTTAAGGTTTAGGGTTTAGGGTTTAGGCATTGGGGTTTTTTGGTGTTCGGGGTTTGGGTCTGGGGTCTGGAGTTGGGGGTTTTGGGGTTTAGGGTTTTAAAGGGTTTAGGGTTTGAGTTTTGGGGTTTTGGGTTAGGGTTTGGGGGTTTCGAGTTTGGGGTTTTGATGTTTTGGGGCTTGGGGCTCAGGGTTTTAAGGGTTTGGGGGTTTTTAGGTTTGGGGTTGGGGGTTTGGGATTTAGGGTTTTGGGGTTCAGGGTTTGGGGTTTAGGGGTTCAGGATTTGGGGTTTGGGGTTTAAGGTTTGAGGGACTTTAGGGTTTGGGGCTCAAGGCTCAGGATTTAGGATTTTTAAGGATTTTTGGGGTTTGAGGTGTTTAAGGGACTTTAGGGGGTTTAG